>OY744616.1:34526620-34724120 GCA_963556255.1 Allolobophora icterica
GATAAAACCAATGAGACGCCAATAAGGGTCAGCATCCAATGAGAACATTTGTCGCGAAAGTCTAATAACCGCAAATGAAAGTAGCAAAAACACACAAAGGAGAACTGAACGCACCTCAAAAGCATTTGGAATAACTAGGGAATAGTAGAAATTCACGAAGTCATGGAAAACGTGAATTCCATGATATTCGGCATTTGCCGTGATTTTGGCAAATGTTTGTGCCCCTGAATGCAACACGACGTTCCGAAATATGTTTCGCAACGTAACAAATTACAATTAGTTAATAATAAATTATACAGCCACGCGATGACGTTGACCAGTGTTTAATCTAGTCCCTCTCTTCTGGGAGGGGAAACAAGGTTTCTGTGGGAAGCAAAGAATTTACACTAGATTTTTTCATCCATCTTGAAAAAGTTTCACACTTTTCCTAATTTCATCTTCAAAAAAAGTTGATGACCTTTTTTTAGTCATTCGTCCGATTGTTAACTTTTTCTACACCAATTCCTCTCTAAAAAAGTTTATGACCTTTTTTTAGGAATTCATCTCTCTGGGGGAACCATGTATCCACATGTATCTTGGGGGCGGGGGGATTTTCCTCCCCTAAAGGTCTCTACATTGTAATATTGCTGGCCTCTGGGGGGGGAACATCAATCCTGGGGGGGACATTTCCCCCAAAGACGTCTAGATTAAACACTGGACGTTGACGTCATTGATATTGTCCCTCACTGTCTTTGAAGCAGGAAGTTTACACTGACATTCTTGTGGCATTAATCAAGTATACATAGCTACAGCGTCGTTTTTTGTTATTTGCGTTATTGTTTGGTGGGATCTTAGTAAATAAAAGCTTAACGTTTCATGCCGTGATTTTCGAACTTTTGAACTTTTTTGCCGTGAATTTCTACTATCCCTAGAAATAACTGTCAAGATACGGAGAAACAGAAAAATAAAAAAATAAAATAAAGGTACGAATTTAAATGAGACGATAATACAACGTTTCCAACAGTAATCAGAATGCTGGATAAGGCGAAAGCAGGGCATTTTAAACATGTTTACTGGTGGGAAATTCCCCAACAACTCTCTCAAATTCCCCAAAGTCCTTGCTCCTTTCCCCACCAGTGAATTTTGCCCTTTTTAGTCCCACCAGTCGCCCCCAATGATGAAATGATTAAATGATTTTATTTTATTATGGCCTTGAGCTTGAAATTGAAATCCTCATTAATAATTATTACTGAGTTCATCTTGATAATATGACTGCTTGAAAGTTGAAATATTTAAAATATATATGTCTCCCAAGTTTCTCTGATTCAGTGCTTTTTGACTTAAAATTGAGCGCGAAAAATGACCTTTCTCAAAATATCCCCACCAATGGAAATTCCTTAATATATCCCCCGGAAGAAAGCAAGACCGAAAACAGAATTCTCACAACGAAAATGACCTGGTTATAAGAAAACGTTCAGAAATATCAAGAACACGAAACAGAAAACGGCGAGATACCACAATTCTTGTATATGCAGACAACTCTGGATAATATCCTTCAGCGAACGAGGACACAAGAATACTTCGACTAAACATGGCGATAGCCGGGAATTTGACAAATGACCGAAATAACTGGAGATCATTTGATGATGATGACGAGGACGAGGACGACGACGATGATGATGATCATAATGATGAATGTGTATAGGCACATTTAGTAAGAAGAGTATAAAAGCGAACGTTCCTTGTAGGCAGTGGCTAAATTGTTCATCCGACGGAGGTGGCGGATCTCCGATTTTTTTCAAAACTAAAACCTAAGTCTAATCCATCACTGATATTCGCTATTTGGATAAAATCAGAAAATGTGTGAAACATCAATCAATCAATCGAAATTTGCATAGCGTCCCGTTAGGATCTCTACTCAAAAACATGATGCATATTTTCGATTATTGCAAGCAAAGATACAGTTAGGTGACGGTTGTTCCCTTTTAGTGACGGATCTCATGGTTCACGTGGTGGATCTCAAATCAGAGGTGCTAGATCTCAGATCCGGCTGAATTTAACCACTGCAAGCTGTAGGCCGTCTCCTCCGTTCATAGCTGGACGTGGTAGAACCGGTGTCCCACTGTGGAAGTTTCAGGCCTTGTCGTGGTTCATGTCCAATCTTCGACGTGTAGCTTACTATCCTTCCGTGACCTGTTTCCAGCTAAAGTGATCTACATGTAGATCCGTCTCTCGACAGGTTCTATCCAATCGATCGTACTTTAATATGGAATGTGATGTTGCCTAAAAGCGACCATCGGTTCAAGCCTTGTCCATTATTATTACGGCGCTATAGAAATTTACAGATTGGAATACATTTTCGCTGATCCCTCTCGATAGGACGTCATAGGGGTCATTGGCACCACAATCGGAAGAAACAAGTGTATCGATGCAACCCGAGAAAACTGGATTTCCTGATAGATTCCTAATTGATAGCGATGATGCCATCGCCGCTATTTAAACGTACTAGCTGTTGAAGCTACGACTGCGACTTGCGTATCGATTCAATATACGCTGCAATATTCCATAGACAACAGAGGCCTATAAACACATGCATGCAGGCCTATATAATCCTAATTATTTACTGAATTAATTACATGTAACCCGAATCTGAGACGCGAGAGAAGTGCGAGCGAACAATATGCCAATGGTCGTTGCACGGAGTCTGCTCTGAAGACTCGAACCCGCGATCAGCGGATTACAGACCAGCACACTACCAAGGTAACGCACTCCGGCCGTACCATCACCTGAGTTTAGGAAGCCACAGAAATGTGTGTGTGTATTTATTATATAGGCAAATTGTAGTAATACTTTAACGGCGAGCTGCATTGGTTTCCCAGTCGCTTTAGTGCACTCTCGTCGTCGTTAAAGCGTTAATGATCTCTGGACGTCCATAGTAGATGAATCGCATGATCTCTCCAAACGTGCTGTTCAGTTGCTGGATGCTATCCGGCGTGTATTCGGTTCGAATCGAATGTCCCATGATATGGATCAGATAGAGATCCCTCCAATCGATAACACTGTCCCACAGCAGGTTTCTCTCGTGCCAATCGGGGGTCGTGAACTTGTAAGGCTCGACGTGCAGAAGGTCCGGCCGGGCCAGGTAGATCTGGTAGGCGACCCGGGCGCAGTTGTAGTCCCAGTCGAACCACCGGTAGTTGTCTCGATAGGATTCGTAGACTAGTTTGAGGAAGAGGGCTCCCTTTCTACCGATGATGATACCCGCGATGAACTTGGGCGGCTTCTCCTTGCCAAGAGTGGCGTCGAACTTGCGGACTGGATCGAGGCTGTTGAGTACGATTACGTCGTAGTCGAGGTAGATTCCTCCGTATTCTACAAGGATCTCCAGCTTAGCGACGTCACCCTTGTGAAACGCGTGAGAAATCGTCTGCCCATGGATCTTCTCTGGTGCCGCCTTATGGACGATCGTGATCGGGACCTCGCGGACGAGACGCTCCCACCACTCGCCCGCCGGAAGGAAGTTGCAGTGCAGCATGATCGCTTCCGGTCGCTGGATCTTGTGCGCGCTCTTGATGCTGATGTAGTTGATGAACGACAACGTTTTCCGGTTGTCCGGGGCGAACCAGATGAAGTGGACGATGTTCGGTACGACGTATTCGCCTCTAGCCCCCCTCGGCGACAGATTCGACGCATTTTCGGCGATCACGTGAACCTCTACTCGAATCGATTCAAACAGAAGACCGAAGTAGTTAAGGGCAACGCCGATACAGAATCCGAAGGCAACGAGAAGCGCGTAGACTCCGATCCCCTTAAACATCTTTTGTCGCAGCCTCATATGCCACGTCATCGATCACTTGACGTAGTGCTACCTTAGTATCGGTACCTTCCGTAGGTAGACACTTGATTAGTTAGCAGCCGTTATTGCTACAGATAGTAGTTGCACGATAATCACGTAGGCCTGCAACGGTAATGTATGGGCATGCGACGGTAACGTGTAGGCAGGCGACGGTATAGATCTGTTAATAAATATATACAGGCTGTTGTAACATATACAAGAGTTGCACACTTGAGAGAGAAGAAATGTAACATCCATGAAATTATTGTGATGTAGAGGCTCTGAGTAGATACCTCGAAGGGCGCTGTATAAATCTGATAGAAAGATTGATAGAAACTGCGTTATGACTGAGGCCTGTTATGGTAGCGGTTAAGAAAGGGTGCAGGTTATTGTAACATATTCCACAGCTTAGCATGCATGTGAGCCTGCAGTTAAGAAACAGCTGTAACATAACGACAACAGCCATATTGTCGAGCTTAATTACATCATTTAGATACAGATCTACTATATATTTTAGTACCGAATGTTAAATGACATAGGAGCACCATAATTAAAACATGTACTTCATGATAAAGTATAGGCCTACTGTATTTCGTGATATAGAGGCATTCATGTTATGTACTTCATGATATAGTATACTATACTGTACTTCGTGATAACAGTAAACTGTACTTTGGATATTTGCATAAATCGTAGTCTTAATCTCGAAATTTCTAACACGTTACTTCAAAGCGAAGCACAGGGACCAGCCGAGGGCTTGTCCAGAGGGTTACTAAAGTGGTACTGGAAGAAGGTGAACTACTCAATTGGTAACTCACATTGCGGCATTAAAACAAAATGGCTAGAATGCCCACGAGGAGAATTTTCAGGAGCTGATCATAGTTAACGAGTGGGGTGGGAAGATGCCGGAGATTGTGGTACATTTCAGCAGTAGAGGCCAAATCCGAGCAAAATTTAGAGCAAGGCCCCCATTTGGTCTCTGCTTAGAGGTAATTTACCAGCTTAACCCGAACGTGATTTTGACTGAGTTCAGGGTACAATCTATACTATCTATAGAATAGGAATTTTGTATTCATTTTAAGAGCAAATCTCAGCAACCGATGGCAGTGATAGAAAATTTCCTATAGATCCAAATCGTAAAAAGTTAGAGGAAGTGATATAGCGCAAGCAGGAGCAGCTCTGAACAGTGATGGGCAATAGTTAACTAAAAAGTTGCTAACTATTAGTTTAACTAAAAAATTTTAGTTAAGGAAGAAGTTTAACTAAAAAAAATAGTTTAGTTAAAACCATAGTTTAACTAAATTTTTTTAGTTGCTAACTAAAAAGTTTAACTAAAAAAATCAGCAATATGCAACTATTTTTCCACAGTGAACATTGAACACTGTCAGCAAAAAAACATTTTAACACTGCATGGTTTTAGCATTTACAGCCTGTGTTTTCAAATTCATACACTACTTACAGTGCACATGTAACTGTATGCCAGAACAGTACACATTGCATAGTTTGAAGGTGAAATTGTCATTGACGCTTTGCATTATTACAGTTCACTTAACGTCTTTTATTGCAAAAATATTTGTCGTTAATAGTTGGAAAATAGTTGTAAAAAGTTTAACTACTTTTTTAGTTTAGTTAACTAATTTCCAAAATCAGTTGCCAACTTTAGTTTAACTACTTTTTTTAGTTGGAAAATAGTTTTAGTTTGACTAAAAAAAATAGTTTATTGCCCATCACTGGCTCTGAACAGCTCTGAACGGCTGCGTTCGATGGACTGTAAATCGTAAAGTCATAGGTTCAAATTTGTTTCGAGATTTCCACTTAACTTATGCTCACTAGCCAACTCAGCTATAATGAGTAAACTGACCGTATACACTGGGACGGGAAGATGGCTGAATGGCAACACGTTGGCACAAAGATCAGAAAGACGCGGGTTCGATACTCGCTAGCCCAATAAGGTTGACTCAGCCTTCATTCCCTAGGTGGCGATTGTAAATGAGTGGAACAGATGGGCGCCTTGCAGGCTGCTATACCGTTAAATTCGACTCCTGTTAAACTTGTTGTCGTCTGTTACTACTATATCATGTAATCTTACTGCGTACTCGTCAGCTTGAATATAATAAACAAAGATCATTACTATTATTATTATTATTATTATTATTATTATTATTATTATTATTATTATTATTATTATTATTATTATTATTATTATTATTATTATTATTATTATTATTATTATTATTATTATTATTATTATTATTATTATTATTATTATTATTATTATTATTATTATTATTATTATTATTATTATTATTATTAGAGTATCAATCAATCAATCAATCAATCAATCAATCAATCAATCAATCAGTCAATCATGGAATTTATATAGCGCCTCTTCAAGGGCTCTACTCATAGGCATCCCCAAGCCAGGCCTGATCAAAAAGAAAAGTCTTCAATAGAGCGTAAAAAGAAGACGGGTGAGTACGAGGAGCCATACCCAAAACACATTGCCAGGCGAGAGAGCAAAGCCGATACAGGATACGCTGCCGGATGGGAAGCCAATGAAGAGTATGATGCATGTAGGAGGATACACTACCATAGCGGGGTATGGAGCCAACAAGGCGCGCCGCAGACAGAAGGACCCTCTCAAGGAAGGACAGGCGGGCTTGAGGAAGACCGGTGTGGAGAGAAGAGCAATAATCTAAACGAGAGCAAACAAAGGCATGGATAAGAGTTGAAGCAGCAGAGGCTGAGAGAGAGTGAGCAACAACCCTAAGCTGGCGGAGATGGTAGAAACAGGAGCGAGACACAGAAGAGAGGTGCTTAGTAAAGGTTAGTTACTGGTCAAGAATGACACCGAGGTTCCGGACAGAGGTAGAAAATGATATTAGAGGAAATTCAGCAGCCAAGAGGGTCAGGTCAAGTTTTGCTAACTGCTGGCGGGTACCCAGCCATATGTACTGGGTCTTAAGAGGATTAATTCTCAGGCGATTGGAAGAAAGCCAGGCAGACAGTGTCAGTTGCACGAGACATCAAGCGAACAGCACTCAGAGCATCCCGTGCAGAGCAATGCAAGATTGGAGATCATCAGCATAAGAATGGCTAGAAAGAACACTAACAGCAAGAACAGATTCAAGGTCAGCAGTAAAGAGGATATAAAGAAGAGGGCCAAGCACAGAACCCTGGGGGAGGCCAACAGGTACAGGAATCCAAGGGGAACGCGAGGAGTGGAAGACAGTAGACGAAGTGCGGTCAGATAGGTATGACGAAAGCCACTGTAGAGGTAAGTTGGAGATACCAAAGGAGGTAGAAAGGCGACGCAGTAGAAGATCATGATCTACAGTGTCGAAGGCTGCACTTGCATCGTAAAGTGCAAGAAGAGTAAGTTGAGAACGATCAATAGCACTGTAAACATCATTAAGAAGACTAAGAAGGAGGGTCTCAGACTCAGTAGAGTGTCCCTTACGGAAACCCGACTGACGGCAGGGTAGAAGGTTATTAGAGTCTAGGTAGCTCAGTAGCTGAGAAGCAACAAGAGTAGGGCCCATACGGCATATGAGCGGCAAGGGAGAGGACTGGCCACTCGCTCTCATATGCCAAGGCTAAGAATAATGATGTCGCTAATACTTCATACCCATGGTTACTTCTCAGGATATAGTTTAAGAGACTTGTGTGCTTCCTCTAAGCAATCGAGAAGATTTTAGGCTCAAGTCTGAGAAATTCCTGAATTTTAATTGAATCAGGAAATAAGTACACAAATAGAAACAAATTATAAACAGACAATAATTTAGATTGAATACATAAGAAACTTAGAGCTGAGGATTTGGTTTCAAGCGAGGTTATGAGTGATCAAGATAATTTGATGCATTTTATAAACTAGTATAAGCCGCACAAATAAACTTCTTTTGGTACAGGTCAAAAGCAAATCACTAATATATGAGAACAATTATGAGCAACTGACTAATTTGATTCAGGGAAAATTGTGGTTCTACAGATCCTATTCAGTGCACAGGCCCTGACCCTTAGTAATAAGAACTGATAAGTTATAGGACATTAGATGCTGCACACAAATCGTGCGTGGGAAGTCTAGTTAACATTCAGATGAGTACGCTAAGATACAGAAGGTCTAGTATGTGTTACTTGTTGACGAATCTTCAGATTGAAGTGATAGTAAAGACTAGATGAAACCTGTAGACGATTGCAACGAGATGATTCAACAGTATGCAGCTTGTTGGCCTTGAACAGTTCTTGCTCTTGGGTTCAATACCTGAAATGAGACAATTAAACACATTAGCTGAATATCCATCTATCCGTCTATCTATATATCTTTCTATCTATCTATCAGATTTATATAGCGCCTCTCCAATGAATCTACTGAGAGACGCTTCCGTCCCAAGCCCGATCAAAGCGAAATGTCTTAAGAAGACCATAAAAGGAACCAGAGAGATCCTTAGGAAGGGAGCGAATCTCAAGAGGGATATCGTTCCAAACTACAGGACCAACCACCGAGAATGCCCTGCGCTGTGCTATGGCAGTACGAGCGTAAGGAACAACAGTCTCCCCGGGAGGCTGAGCGCAGGGATCTGCGCCCCGCACAGGCAGAGGTTAGAATAAAGAACTCACGAAGGTAAACCGGTGTCCGGCCTAAGACACATTGCCAGTCCATTGAGGAGACCCTGTAAAGGATGCGCTGCTGGACGGGGAGCCAGTGAAGGACATCTCTCATGAACTCTCATCTCTCATCGAATGATAACGCAATAGGAGACAGTATAGTATGCTAGAAATGCATATATACATGTATATAGACTATAAGACTTATACAGCATCAACATAATAAAACAATTTATAGAAATTGAATCGAATAGGATAGACCTATATGATTTATACCATGCATAATCATACGTAAAACAAACCATTTATCAGTTGCGCTATAGAGCCATCTATAGAGTGGTTAGACAGACCCCGGGCATTACACAAGGTTCAAACTGTAACATAGGTCAAATTCGACTTTTTCGAACCTAATGTCGATATTACGCAGACCAAGTAACCGTTGCAATTAAAAAGTTTATGCTTCCGACCGGAACTAGGCCTATTTGTTCGTCTTAATGAGTAAAACATCGGGTTCGAAATGCATCAGTTTTTCCAATTTTAAATAGAACTACTATAGAAACAGAAATACTATCGCCCAATGTTGGCCTTGAACTTGGCAGCAGTAGGTCTACATCGACCTGAGGTTCTGATTAAAAGTGCTCCAAACATGTGCTTTGTCTCAACACCACAGTCTAGTATTACGCAAAAGCGGCAAAACAATAAACTTATTGTAAATCGGTACAATCGACATTCATTTTTGTAGAGAATTGAAGGGGTTCACCGTTCACTAGTCTGAACATGTAAACGAACCCATAACCGGTTTCGGCACGCGCCGATATTAAATAAAACATCTGCTACTGATTTTAGACTGAACAATGCTACGCAATTGTAGACTAGGGCTATCCTAATAAGATCAATCAACATCACTTACGCACAGGCCGAGGAAAATATACGTATAATACGTTCAATATAGACGTGCTAAAAGCTTGACTTCAAGCGAAAAATAAACCTTTTTCGTTTTTCAGTAGAAACAGTGTCAAAAGTAACAACTTTTGCTAATAATATTTTCCATAAAATGTCCATTTCGAACGCCGACGAAGCGCACGTGTTTACAGAGGAAAACTAATCCAACGTCATCCACATATCAGAAATTCGTTACGTAATGCATGTCGTGACGTCACGATAAATGACTATATATAACAGAGCTTGTTTTAACGTGATGAAAGGCCGTTTGTGCAGTAAATGCATTGTAATTTATAATCATTTATGATTTTTATTATTGAACAAAAGTGACATGTGCAGTGATCAATTTTCTTTAAATATTTCCCTGTAATATAACTACGAGTTGCCCATGTTGCCATATATTATGCATATAACATATAGGCCTAATACATACATAGTATATATTATTTTATAATCAATCAATCAATCAATCAATCAATCAATCAATCAATCAATCAATCAATCAATCAATCAATCAATCAATCAATTATAATACATATTATATAATAATAATAATAATAATAATAACAATAATAATAATAATAATAATAATAATAATAATAATAATAATAATAATAATAATAATAATAATAATAATAATTGTGAACTGAGTTTTGTGTACAGTCTTGCAGTGCGAGATATTGGCGTATATATTTAGTGCGCTTACTTTAGTTTCACGTGTATATGTATATATGATAGATGTATAACGTATAGTCTTAGTGACACGCGCGGCCGGCCAATCTCGGCAGCGGCGCGCTATATGTATATTATTAGATTTCACTTAGGCGCACAGAAGACAGGTGTGTCAAGGGGCGCGAAGAATTATGCTGACTAGAGAAGTTTGAATTCGAGTGTGTTCGCTGTAGTAGTGTGGCTGACTAGTTGAGTTGTAATCGAATTGAGTTCTGTCTGTTTGTTTCTTATTAAACGAAAAGATATTAAACTGTGTTGCTGATTAATTCAGGTTATACTTATACGTAGAATTAGTGTTCAAAAGGTGAACGTTAAATAGGCGTTAAGTACAAAGAGAACAAGGATTTAATCAGAAGGATTGTCAACGGAAGGATTGGGTTGACATTATTGGTGGCAGCGTCGGTGTGGATAAGAACTCACGGTGGATAAAAACTCACGGTGGAATAAATACTCACGGTGGAATAATTACTCACGGTGGATATAAACTCACGGTGGATAAAAATTCACGTTATCACCTCCTTCGGCGGATAGAAGAATCTACGACGGTGTTAGAAGAATCTACGCGTTGTTTCTGTGTGACGAATTTACGATATCATCGACGGTGGAACACGAGAAAACGGTATAAAAAATTTAGTTGTTTTCCACGAACAAATATAAACGAAATCCCGTTTGTTTATCGATTCACACACTAAGAAAAACCGTGACTTCTTTGACAAGAGAAATCACCGAAGTAAACAAGTAAGATGGAGAAACTAAGTGCTGAAAGACAAGCAGATATTAAGAAGATGTCTACGGAAAGGCTAAAACAGCGTTTGTTGAAAGCCGGTTTTAAAGAAGAACAATTAGAAGGTATGTCACGTGGTGACATGATGCAGGAACTCGCCGATGTTTGGGTGAAAGAAGAAGTCGAAGAAGAAGGTGCCGTTGGCGGTGCCGTAGAAAAGGCTATTGAAAAACCTCCTGCGCCTATGTCTATGGAGATGTTGATGCAGTGGATGATGATGACGAGGCAAGAAGAGAAAGAGCTGAGACAAGAAGCAGAACGTGTAAGACAAGACGATTTGCGCTTGCAGAGAGAGAAAGAAGAGAAGGCAGAATTTGCAAGGCAAGAAGAATTGCGCTTGCAGAGAGAGAAAGAAGAGAAAGCAGAACGTCTGCAGAGAGAGAAAGAAGAGAAAGCGGAACTTGCAAGGCAAGAGGAATTGCGCTTGCAGAGAGAGAGAGAAGATAAAGCAGAACAAGTGCGTAAGGCAGAACTGGAATTGCAAAAGCATCAGTTTGAGATTCAATTAGAACAGTTGAAACGAGATAGAGAAGATGCTGAAAGAAGAAGACTGGAGCAGATGATTGAATTTGAAAGAGCTAGAAAAAGTGATGAAGAGGTTCGTCAGCAACAGATTGAAGCAAAGAGAATGCGTGAAGAAGAAAAAGAAAAAGCGCGAACGTTAGAGTTGGAACGTGCAGAACAGATCAGACAAGAAGAACTCAAATTTCAGAAAGAAAGTTTGGAAAAGGCAGAGACAGAAAGACAGGAACGTCTGAAACTGGAGAAATCAAAATTGACATTGAAAGAAACGCAAATGAGAGAAGAACGGGAAGCAGAAAGAAGGAAACAGCAAGAAAGTGAAACTTTGGTGTCAAAAATTAAGAAAATAGGTGATGCAATGAAGCATGTATTGCCTCAAATGCCAACTGATATGATGGAGATGCCATTCCTGCGAAGTTAGTGAAAGTCGATGTTAGACTGTGTGATAGTGACGTGGAAGAAGAGGGATTTCCGCGTAAAATCCAGTGTTCACTTACACCTTATGTCACCTTGATGTGTGCTAGTATTGCAAAGATGGGCAGTACAGAAAGATTCTTGTTGCATCCAGAGATAATTGCCGAATTAAAAGCCGTACCACAGATGAAAGTTAAAACGATACAAGGAGATGTGAGTGTACAAGCAAATGTAATGACGAGAGCGCAGAGTCGGAAACAGGAAATGGTAGATGTTGATGAGAAGAGTGAAACTGAAAGTTCAAGTGATGAGGAAAACGAAAGTAATGAGCAACGAAGCTTATCGCGAGATGGTGTAATAGCAGAGATGAACGAGCAAGAGATGGCTGCATGCGAGAATGGCACATTAAATGAAACTGAAGAAGACAATGAATGTGATGTGGGGATAGGAGACTTGTATAGAGATGAAGAGATGGATGAAGAACAAAAGGTACAGATTGCCGATTCGAAGAAGTTCGAAGAGCAACAGAGAAAGGATGAATCGTTGAAGCCGTGGTGGAAGTTAGCACAAGAGAAAGAATCTGAATTCTGTGTGATCAACGGTTTATTGCATAAGAAATATCAGATATTAGACCAGACGATATATCAACTAGTGTTACCAAAAGAGAGACGAATTAAAGTGATGGAATTGGCGCATGAATCGGTATTTGGAGGACATCTAGGAGAAGAGAAAACAAGAGAACGAATAAAATTATCTTTTGTATGGCCAAAGATGAGAAGAGACATTGTGAAATTTTGTAAGTCTTGCGAGAAGTGTCAACTAAAGGCAAGGAGTCTGGTGATGGATAGAGTGCCTATCACTCCGGTCTCAAGAGAAGAGGTCGCCTTCAAGAGAATGACGATGGACCTCGTTGGCCCGATCGATCCAGTATCTGCTGCAGGTCACAAGTATTGTTTATGCATTGTGGACTCGTGCACCAGATGGCCTACAATCTTCTTATTGAAATCGCTGACAGCGAAGGCTGTGTGTGAAGCGTTGACGGAACTGTTCATGAACGTTGGTGTACCGTCAGTGATTACAAGTGACCAAGGAACGAACTTCACAGCCAGTTTGACAAGAGAATTTCTCGATTTAATGGGCTGTAGTCCAAGATTCCACACACCAGGACACCCAGAGGCTGCTGGATTAGTAGAAAGATGGAATCAGACATTTAAAAAGATGATCCATCATGTGATAATAGACAACCCGAGGAAATGGCACAAGAAAATTCCTTTTCACGAAAAGCATTTGAAAGAACTCAAAGAAACTACGGAGAAAGCATTATTGTTTGCAGAATCTTACTCTCAAGAAAAGCAGTTACAATACACGAATCAGTATAACAAGAGAGCAAAGCACAAAGAATTTGAAGCTGGTGAGAAAGTCATAGTTTTGTATCCAACGTCAACAAACAAACTTATTTCTCGATGGCATGGTCCATGTACGATCATACATCGAAGATCAAAGTACTCTTATTTAGTCGATATGGGTGAAAATGGTCGAAGAATAATTCACGCCAACAAGATCAGAAAATATGTTACTCGAGCATTAAGTTGTGGTCTAATCGTTGAAGAAGATGAAGATTTTGGTTCAGTGGTTGAATTACCAATGAGGAATGAGGTTCAAGATGACAAGAATTCACTTAACCTCGATCCTGAACAAATTAGCCATTTGACAGTAACTCAGCAAGAACAGTTGTTGAAAGTCTTGAACAAATACTGTGATAGATTTTCAGAAAAACCTGGATTATGTACATTGGTTGAACATGAAATTGAACTAAAGCCAGGATTTCGTGAAAAGGAATTTGCAGCATACCGAATTCCTTTGATTTATCGAGCAGAAGTGGAACGTCAGATCAAAGAAATGTTAAAAACAAACATTATTAAACCATCATCGAGCAGAATGGCAAGCCCTTTGGTTATTGTTAAAAAGAAAGACGGATCTTTAAGACTTGCCTGTGACTACAGATACATTAACTCATTCACAGTGGATTGTAAATATCCGATGCCGATTGTCAGAGACGTTTTAAACAAAGTTGGAAAGTCTAATGTGATTTCTATTTTGGACTGTCGAAGTGCTTATTGGACTTGTCCTGTAAAACAATCTGATCAATGGAAGACAGCTTTTGTAACACATAATGGACTGTATGAATTTACTCGTGTTCCTTTTGGAATGATAAATTCAGGCCGAACTTTTGTTAAGGCGATAAATTTAGTTTTACAGCCTATAAGTGACTTTGCAGAACCGTATGTTGATGACATTGCTGTGCATTCTGACAGTTGGAAAGTTCACTTGCAGCATCTAGATGCATTTTTGATGCAAATGAGATTGCATAACGTTACTTTGAATTTGAAAAAATGCATATTTGGTAAGAGTGAGGTAAGGTTTATCGGTCATGTGGTTGGGTCTGGTAAGATAAAGATGAATCCAGACAGAATTGAAAGTTTGACTAATTTGAAGATCCCAGAAACTAAGAAGCAAGTTAAGCAACTGCTTGGGTTTTTTAATTATTACAGACAGTTTATTAAGGACTTTGCACAGATTGCGAAACCTTTATCTGATTTAACTAGTAAACGTGTTTCTGATAAGATTGATTGGACTGTTGAACATCAGCAAGCATTTGATTTACTTAAAGAGGCTGTGCGATCCAAAGTAGTGTTATATGTTTTTGAAGTGGGAAAACCATTCAATTTGTACTGCGATAGTAGTGACTTTGCAGTCGGTGCTGTTTTAACACAGATGGACGACAAGGGAATAGAACGCCCTGGGTCATTTATCAGTCAGAAATTAACTGATACCCAGAAGAGATGGGCTACTGTGGAAAAGGAAGCCTATGCTATTGTTTGGGCTCTAAACAAGTTAAAAGAAATTATAATTGGATCAAAAATTTTCATTTTTACTGATCACAATCCTCTTACATATTTGACTGAGTCAATGTCTAAGTCTGCTAAACTTGTGCGTTGGGCGTTAGCCTTACAAACTTTTGATGTTGAGGTGAAGTACAAGAAGGGCAGATTGAATGTTATTGCTGATTGTTTGTCAAGGTTATAAGTAATCGTAAGACTGTTCATTAATTAGTTAGATATATATATATATATGTTTCATGTATTTTGGTAATTTCGCAAATTTTGAAATTTAATTTGCTCAATTCCAGAAAAAGGAAGGAGGTAATGTGAACTGAGTTTTGTGTACAGTCTTGCAGTGCGAGATATTGGCGTATATATTTAGTGCGCTTACTTTAGTTTCACGTGTATATGTATATATGATAGATGTATAACGTATAGTCTTAGTGACACGCGCGGCCGGCCAATCTCGGCAGCGGCGCGCTATATGTATATTATTAGATTTCACTTAGGCGCACAGAAGACAGGTGTGTCAAGGGGCGCGAAGAATTATGCTGACTAGAGAAGTTTGAATTCGAGTGTGTTCGCTGTAGTAGTGTGGCTGACTAGTTGAGTTGTAATCGAATTGAGTTCTGTCTGTTTGTTTCTTATTAAACGAAAAGATATTAAACTGTGTTGCTGATTAATTCAGGTTATACTTATACGTAGAATTAGTGTTCAAAAGGTGAACGTTAAATAGGCGTTAAGTACAAAGAGAACAAGGATTTAATCAGAAGGATTGTCAACGGAAGGATTGGGTTGACAATAATAATCTTCGTTTAATATCTTCAAACTGACAATTACGCAGTATGATTACAAACCAGTATGAACGGATGATCACAAGTTATTACAGGAGTCTAATTTAACTGTACACGGCAGCCATGCAAGGCGCCCATCACGTACTACATCTCATTCTATCAAACGCGCCATCTCGCGAATGAAAGGCTGAGTGGACCTAAATTTGGGGAGGTAGCGGGAAGCGATCCCGCTACCGCTTGCTCTTCACGCCAGTGATGTTACCACTACTCTATGGACCCCCCAATTATACACACGCACGTCACACGTGTACACTACTGTTCATATGTCTATGGGGCCGAACATAGACTAATCTTTAGGGATGGCCAAAGAGGTATAATATATATATATATATATATATATGTATATATGTTGTTAGGATCCCATGACTGACTAGTTCTAGGATGGGTAACAGTCCTGCTTGACTGGTTTTCTTTGGCTAATAAGAGACCTCTACCGGGGAAAGATCTACTATATAAGGATAGAGAATAGGGTGTGTGGCTGAAGTCTCTGATGCTACTGCCGACTGGGCGTAGTCTTGTCCGAGTACTTCCTGTGCATGGTAATTAAGTTACTTTCGTGAAGATTTACACGTTTGGTGTTTGACGTCTTTCTACGCGTCTACTTTTCTGGTCGTCAGCCTGTTGCTGCATTGAAGACCAGGTTTTCGTTGGCGTTCTTCCGTGAGTGATGAACGAACCGTTTTCCACCGTCATCTACGGTTGGGTAATGTATCGATAATTTTATTTGATATTTTTGTTTGGAGAATTATACCTGTTAAACTAGACATGAGTTTCTTGGAGCTGTTATTAGGTTGAACTCGCTACATATGAGGGCTCGCGGGATTTTTTTTGCTCTCTAATTTGTCTCTTGAATACGAATTTTGTATCGTTAAGGGAATTTAGAATTTTAGGGGCGTATCTGTGTTGAAATTTGAAACATGGAAACACCGGAGGCAGTAAAAATGTTACAGGTGGAGGATATTTTTGAACTGAAACAAGATGAATTACGTTCTGAATTAGAGAAGTTGGGACAAGACGTGAAAGGTCTTACGAAATTACAAATGCAAAAGGCATTGTCTAAATTGTTAACTTCGCCATATTCTTCTCCAAAATCAGAGTCTGGGGTTCAGGCTAAAATCTTAAAATTGAAACTGAAAAAAGAACAAGACGAAATTGCACGGACACAGCGCAGAGAAGACAGAGAAGCTGAGAGAAATTTTGAGCTTGAGAAGATGAAATTACAAATACAGGCGGATGCAGAAGCAAAGAAGGAACAAGCAGAAGTAGAATTGCGAAGACTAGACAAAGAGGCAGAAGCAACAGAAAGGAAATTACGGAGAGAAGCAGAAGCTAAGAAGGAAGAAGCTGAAGCTAAGAAGGAACAAGCAGATAAAGAGGCAGAAGCAACAGAAATAAAATTACGGAGAGAAGCAGAAGCTAAGAAGGAACAAGCAGAAGCTAAGAAGGAACAAGCAGATAAAGAGGCAGAAGCAGTAGAAAGGAAGTTTCGGATAGAGGCAGAACTTTTAGAAAGGAGGTTGAGGGTAGAGAACGAAAGATTGTCTATGGAAAATGAGGTTAAGAAAAGTCAGATGGAAGCAGCTGAGAGGAAGTTACAAATGGAATTGGTAGAAAAGGAAAAACAGAGACAGCATCAATTGAGAATGAAAGAATTAGGAGGTTCTGTTGAAAGGTTAACAGTAGGTGACTTCGATGAGGTAGCACAGGGTTTCAGTGAAGAAAATGCAGAAAGGACTGGACATACGACAAAATTTAATATTGGGTCGGCTGTGAAATTAGTACCTCGGTTTGACGACACAAATTTAGAACATTATTTGCAGTCGTTTGAAAAAGCCATGGAGCTACATCAATTTCCGAAAGATAAATGGTCGTCGTTAATTCACACGAAATTAACGGGGAAAGCTTTACAAATTTTCGGCGAGCTCTCCTTGGAACAATGCAAGGATTATGACATTCTGAAAAATGCTTTGCTTACGGCTTATGCAAGAGTGCCAGAATTTTATCGGAAAAGGTTTCGAGCGTTGCAAAAGGGTAGTCTTGAAACGTATTCAAATTTTGCATATCGGTTGAATATTCCGTTTAAGAGTTGGCTGGAGGGAGAAGGAGCATTGGCTGATTTAGATAAGGTTTTGGAAATTTTCAAACTGGAGCAATTTGTGAATTGTCTACCTGTGGATTTACATCGTTGGGTGATCGAACGTAAAGTAACGTCACTTTCGGAAGCAGCACGAATGGCTGATGAATATGACATGCTGTATAAACCTTTCAAGAAAGAAATGGTAGCACCTGTTAAATTTGAAAAGGGATGGGCAAATGACACCGCTAATATGAGACGAGGCGGAGGTCAAAATTCTTTCGGCAGCCCTAGGACTACCAGTAGGAATTATACAAGTGCGTTTGGCACACCTGTTTCTTGTGCATATTGTCATGCGAGAACGCATATGATTTCAAATTGTGAAAAGCTGAAAGCAAGAAATTTGGCTAGGGCAGGCACAAATTATCCAGACAATAACATTGGATTGGTAGATGTACATTCGGGCAACTCGACGATAAATCAGCAGTACAGACCTTTTGTTAAGAGTGGAATTGTGTACGGACGACAGGGTACACAGCGTCATGTGGTGCTACTGAGAGACTCGGGTGCATTACAGTCAATAGCTAGTAAGGATGGGCTTAATTCTTGTGATTATGTCTTTACGGGAGAAGATAGATTGATTCAGGGAATTGTAGGAGAACCAGTTTCTGTCCCATTAATTGAAATGCAAGTGGAAAGTGAGTTTGTTTCGGGAATTATTCTTTGTGGGTTGGTAGACAAATTGCCAAAAGGAATAAATATTCTCATTGGAAATGATTTAGTTCAAAATGAACCGATAGATGTAGAGGTTGTTACGAGGGCTCAGAGTAAAGTCGGGACTACGGTGCAGTCGAGCGTGGCGAGACAGGACGCTGTAGACATTGACGCTCCTCTAATTAAGAACTCTGATGTGATCGACTCTGTCGACTTGGACATAAGTAATTTGTTTACAGAATTTGATGAGAGTCGTGTTGAATGTTCGGGAATTTGTTCGAGAGAACGATTAATTGAATTGCAACGCACTGACGAATCTTTCAATTGTCTTTTTGATTTAGCGCATTCACCTTATAGAAGTGAACGTTCGTTTTACGAGGTGCGTGATGGAGTCTTGGTTCGCGTGTGGAGGAGTGTTTTGGAGCCTGAAGGTTTCGGTAGAACGCAAGTACTCGTTCCAATTTCTTTGAGGTCAAAGATAATTCATGTAGCGCATGATGTTCCTTCGAGTGGACATTTAGGAACACAGAAAACTCTTGATAGAGTCTTGAGGCATTTTTATTGGCCTGGTATTTTTAAGTATGTCAGAGAATATTGTCGTACTTGTGACGTTTGTCAGCGTCTTGGCAAGGGAGCTACAAAAGCTCGGGCGCCTTTGATTAATTTGCCGGTTATTAGTAAACCGTTTTCCCGAATTGCGTTAGATGTAGTTGGTCCTTTGGAGACTTGTGATAAGTCAAGAAACAGATTTATCTTGACGATAATGGATTTGGCTACGCATTTTCCGTTTGCGTTTCCGTTGAAGGTACACACGGCGGCGGAAGTGGTGAAAGTGTTGATTTCGGTTTTCACTACGTTTGGTTTTCCTGATGAGATTTTGTCAGATCAAGGTTCTGAATTTATGTCAGAATTGATGCAATTGATGACCAATGAATGTCAGATAATGCATTTAAGGACGAGTGCATTTCATCCTCAGTCAAACGGATGTCTTGAGAGATTTCATCGTACGCTAAAAGATATGTTGAAAGCAATAGGAGAAACTTTTCAGGGTGATTGGGACGAAATTCTTCCTTGGGTTCTCTTTGCTTATAGAGAAGTTCCAGTTCAGGGTTTAGGATTTTCTGCGTTCGATTTAATGTTTGGCAGGGATGTGAAGGGGCCCTTGCAAATGATTAAACACAGTTGGATACGAACTGATGTTCTACCAGAATTAAAGAAGTCTAATCTCATTGATTTTGTCTTAGACCTTCGAGAGAAGATTAAGGTATCCTTACAGATTGTAAATGACAATGAAATGGTCCTTAAGTCTAAATCAAAAGAATGGTATGACTTGCATGTGAAGTCTGTGACTTTTGAGAAAGGTGACCAGGTTTTACTTTTATTGCCTTTAATTGGAAAGCCTTTGGAAGCGAAGTATTGTGGTCCCTATCAAGTGCTGAAAAGACTTGGTGAGGTTGATTATCTCGTCGGTACTCCAGATCGGAGGAAAACGAAAAGGGTTGTGCATGTGAATCTCATGAAGAGATATTTACCACGGCAAGGGGAGGTGTTGGTTGTGGACAGTGAACCTCAAAGGCATGTTTTGGTTTCCGGTGCAGATAAGTCTCCATCGTTTCTGGATTCTGTGATGATGGATCACTTGAATCAGAGTCAAGTAAATGATTTGACATATGTGTTGTGCAAATTTCAGAATGTGTTTAGTGACAAGCCGGGGAAGACAACTTTGGTGTCTCATGATGTCAAGTTGATGGATGGAGTGAGACCTATGAGGCAATCACCGTATCCGCTGCATCCAGACAGGTTAAAGGTGGTAAATAAGGAAATAGAAGAGTTGTTGCAGTCGGGGATAATTGAAGAGTCTGAAAGTTCGTGGGCGGCGCCAATAGTTTTGGTTCCGAAGCCAGATGGTACATTGAGATTGTGTACAGATTTCAGGAAACTGAATTCAGTCACAGTTCCTGATCCGTTTCCTATGCCTCGAGTGGAAACACTCATAAACAAAGTTGGTCAGGCAAAATTCCTTACGAAATTAGACATGACGAAAGGATATTATCAAATTCCTATAGCGCCATCGGCAAGTGCTTTGACAGGTTTTGTGACGCCTAATGGTCATTTCCAATGGAAATATATGGCATTTGGGCTTAGAAACGCGCCGAGTTCATTCAGTCGGTTGGTTAAGAAAGTTTTTGCAGGTTTAGAGTCTTTTTGTGATGCTTTTAAGTCTGGTTTCTGCCTTGCTTGGACGTCCCGGGGTATGTTAGGATCCCATGACTGACTAGTTCTAGGATGGGTAACAGTCCTGCTTGACTGGTTTTCTTTGGCTAATAAGAGACCTCTACCGGGGAAAGATCTACTATATAAGGATAGAGAATAGGGTGTGTGGCTGAAGTCTCTGATGATACTGCCGACTGGGCGTAGTCTTGTCCGAGTACTTCCTGTGCATGGTAATTAAGTTACTTTCGTGAAGATTTACACGTTTGGTGTTTGACGTCTTTCTACGCGTCTACTTTTCTGGTCGTCAGCCTGTTGCTGCATTGAAGACCAGGTTTTCGTTGGCGTTCTTCCGTGAGTGATGAACGAACCGTTTTCCACCGTCATCTACGGTTGGGTAATGTATCGATAATTTTATTTGATATTTTTGTTTGGAGAATTATACCTGTTAAACTAAACATGAGTTTCTTGGAGCTGTTATTAGGTTGAACTCTCTACAATGTATATATATATATATAATATATTATATATATATATAGTTATTCACTTGATAATTATATAATGTTAACCGTTTGCTGCAATTGCACTAATTTTGCTGCAATTGCACGAATTTTGTTTTGGATTCCACATATACCATTTAATTAAGTTTTAATTTAGATTTATCTTGTTCATTTCTTTTTTCTTGATCGAAGTAATTGATTAGAATATTGATTGAAAGACTTTTATGATGACATTTATTGTATAGTATTGACCCTTATAGTGGCCCTACATAGCGGGATTTTTTATCCCTTCTGGGTCTCCTTTTGTTGCAAATGCTGATACTGTTATGTTATACTGCTTTGTTTTCAAACGGCTTCAATAAAAAATTTGATTGATTGATTGATTGATTGATATTCGTTTATTGAATTTTATTCAACCAATCATGCTGTCAGAACGATGCGTGTAAAACGATAGTGAGTGAGTGAGTGAGTGAGGCAGTGAGTGAGTGAGCGAGTGAGTGAGTGAGTGAATGCATGAATGGATGAATGGATGAATGAATGAATGAATGAATGAATGATTACTCGTTTATTGAACAACAAAGGTGAGATAACGCGACTAGAACAAGCTACAGGGAGCAGTTAATTAGCGTCAGTAGGTATTTTTTTAGAGAATACGGGGTATAAAATTATGATCGTGTTTTTCGGGTAGAGAAATTTATGCGGTCTCGCTCGAAGGTTGCGTCCACTGCTGCGGGGGCAGGGAACAGACCGCACAGCACGTGATTAGGATCCCTCATTATAGCACGGAACAATCGTTCATCTGACTTATTGGCCAATTGGGCGAAGCAATCAGCATCGCCGGGGAGGAATCCGCCAGTTAGTCGCCTAATGAAACGGTCAAATAGAATGGAAATGAATGTTTTATATGTGACCATTGATTGTCTCTAATTTCTTTGCTTCAGTATATGTTTTTATATAGCATGCGAGGTAGGCCTATATAGGCCTAGTTTTGTAGTCTTTATTGGGTAGGACGAAGCCGTGCTGCCTAGGTCGCAGATTATATGTGGAGACCCTTTGGGAAGGACAAAGTTCCCGAAGAACGTGCTTCTCATTGCGCTGTATAGTGCTCATAAGCACGCCGTCTGCCTTGCGCGCGAAGGAGTCACCCGAAGGGGTATCTGGGTGTAAGTATCCTCCACGTCTCATTCTCACCATAAGCCGTTCTAAACGTGCTCCGTCGCCTGCACTGGTAAACCCCAACCATGAGGGAGACGCTTGAGGATGACAAATGAAGGGGTGTAAATTAACGGGAAGCAACTCTTAAAGCTCTTAAAGAGTGACGAAAATTCCCTAAGTCATGCTTGTCACAACATGTTTACTTTATAATAATAATAATAATAATAATAATAATAATAATAATAATAATAATAATAATAATAATAATAATATAATAATAATAATAATAATAATAATAATAATAATAATAATAATAATAATAATAATAATAATAATAATAATAATAACACGGACAATTTCTAAACCGCCGCAACGCTACCATGCCGCTACAAGGGCGCTGTACAGACACAACCTACAGCCTAACATAACATCCGGTCCTATTCATCAGAAGGATAAGTCTTGAAGACTTGAACAAGAAAATGTCCTAAACTTGTGTTTCCGGTACAATAAGGTTTTGGAGCATTGACGCTATTGAAGTTCGTACTTAATGTATTGTAATGTAATTTATGTAAATCAATGAATTGTATCAGGTCCTCACAAAAGCGCACATGATTATTATAGGGCCTACTACCAGAGCATAATCAAATCAAAGCGGCAAGAGCAACGCTGATTCAGAGGCGAGTCTACTATAAAACTAATGAAGTTGAAGCTTCAGGTCTCCCGCCCCACGACCCCAAAGCGACTCAGACTGTAGACTGTAGTGCATAATGCACATGATCGAGCTTAAAAATTTTAACAGTTCGGGCTTCAGTGCCCAAAAATGTAGGTCCGCCTCAGCGCTAATTATAAGAGTAGACCTAACACAAACTCATTGGCCAACGGACTAAATAAAATTATCTCAGATATCCTACGTCGTTTTGAAGATGGGCGCCTGTTTTAAATTCAAGTCACTTAGGCTACTGAGCGATGACTACACATTGCACTCCTCCGATCAATCAATCAATCAATCAAGCATTTACATAGCGCCCCTTTAAGGAGGCTATTCAGAGGCGCTCCCAGCCCAACCCCCCCCCCAACCCCCAATGCCCTGTTGCAGTCGAGTATCTATCAAGGATCATGCAAATTTCTTGATCCCTCACCTCAAGCAACAAAGTTTCTTGCACAAATTCTAATATTTAATTTGATGCCACTTCGATTCGTAGTTTTGCAGCGACATTTATTGTATGACTACTAATAACCTGTAACTTCCTGCAATACTTCCAGCCCTTGTATCTTCTGAAACTCTTCACCGTCCAATCACCCCCGCTTTATTCGATCACCCCACGACTTCATTCTTGCCCGTCCACAGAAATTAGGTCTACTCACCTTAAATTCTATGCCCGATCCTAAATATCTCTGTGTCTCAAGATGTCTTCCCGCTTCGGCTGGCTTCCTTCGCCCTCTTCGTTCGTCTGATCGACTTGACTTATTTGTTCCCCGAGTTAGAACGGCCATGGCCCAGTCTCGTTCCTCTCTAAGTAGCGGTAGTTTATTATGGAATCAGCTTCCTCCTTCGATCCGGGCTGCGCTAGTATACTATCTGATGATAAGTTTTGAAATACAATATACCACACTGAACCTCGATTCAGGAACGATCTACCTCCTGGTTGAATTCCGCGAATTCTTCGTCTCTGTATGCCTACCAATCTCATCGCTCGCCCAACCATCTGCCTCAATCTTCTGTGTTATATTACCCATCAGGAGATCCATTCAAAACTCGCAGTTGAAGAAATTTTTTCCTGATTCATCCACTCCGCCGCCTTCCAATTTCTATCATCCTAAGCACAACCCATCGTGACAGTTTCTCTGACTCCTTCTCTGTCTGTCTCTCGCTCTCTGTCTCTGTCTCTGCTCTGTGCTCGCCCTCGCTCTCGCACGCTCTGCTCTCTCTCTCGCACTCCCTGCTCTCTGCTCTCTGTTCTCTCTGCTCTCTGTCTCTGCTCTCTCTACTCACTCTGCTCTCTCGCTCTCTGCTCTCCCCATCTCTGCTCTCTCTCTATCTCTCTACTCTTTCCCTGCTGTCACTGCTACATGTATATATACATATCTATATACGGGCACGGGCATATATATATATACACACACATATATATATATAAACTTATGACAGATCAGAGTGGTAGTTGCATGGGCAGAACACCAAAGGAGGTGGAAGCGGAGAAAGAGGAGAAGCTAGATTATATGCATAATAGTTTTTTAAATTTATTCCGTCCATCACAACAACACTTCATTATCATTCCATATGGCTGGATATCAGTTTCAAGTGGCCTTATATGGACCGAGGTAGTTTGAAAACATCAGGCAAGGTTGGTAGTTGCGATGCGCCAAAACTCGACCTTTAGCTGATAATAATAATATATTCGTTGATTAGAATCAGGATGACACACCGCATTTTGGTACAATATCGTTCGGGCGAGGATAATATATTATAGTCTACGAATGTTTGAGTCATTCTGGTTCAATGGGTTGTTCTGTTAGAGTCATTCTAATGCGAGGGGTAGTTGGCAAGAGCAGTAGATAGGAACCGTTTTAGCGTTCAGAATACAAAAACTGAAAGAGCACCCTTGGGACAAAGTTCTTGCTATCAGGCAACTCATAAGCAGACGTAATTAATGGCACTGAGAGTTGAAGCCTATTCGACGTGTTCCCGTCACATGGACAGTTTTGGACCCATTGGTCCCAGCGTGAGAATTGTAGAAAAAAGACTGTGGGGGTCAGACTTTGATGAGTTTGATCCATGTGGAGTTAAATCTTCGTCTCGTATTATAGAGGAGCTGCATGCCAGGAGCCACAAGAACGGACGCTCCCAATTAAACAGAGCAATAATTGACAAAGACTCATGAGGAGCAGCGTTGGAGAGAACACTTTGAGTTAGTTTTGAATTGTACGTAACCAATGGTGCAACTCAGATGAAGCATGTATGACATTGTATGTATGTATGTATGTATGACATTGTATGTATGATGTATGTATGACATTGTATGTATGTATGACATTGTATGTATGTATGACATTGTATGTATGTATAACATTGTATGTATGTATGACATTGTATGTATGTATATTCGTTTATTTCAAGTACAACAGGCAGAACGCTGTAGTTTACATAGAACATGTTCGGTGTGACGACCACATTATAGTGATTTGAGTTTAATATGTTTTTGAACAACAATCGAGAGTTCATCAAGTCCTTGTCTGGCCGAAAGAAGTTGCGCATCCTTTGTCGGAGGTTGTATATAGTTGTACACGCTGTATATATAGCGGGCAGATTCCTCGGAGGACGGGGAGCTCGTTGCACTGTACTGCTCGGAAGAGAGAAGTGTCAGCAACATGTGCTAGCATTTCAGGCGTAGGTGAGTAATTAACCAGCACGCTTTAGCATGCTAACATGACCTATATAGGCGAGATTTCTCTTCTGCGCTCGCAAATCCCCACCATCCAGAGGAGGCATACATCGTGCAGGCTATAATAGACGAATATTGATTCGTTGAATATAGCACGTTTTATGTGTCCTTTTGCTGTGATTCTGCGGGGCTGGGACCCCACAGTTTTACTGAACAGGGGCGCCACATTTGTTAATCGGCCCTGGTCAGATGTTCCCTCTATAAATCCCGTAGTAGCGGATGAGCTGGATATTGACATAGCTACAGATGAGGAAAAGATACGAAAGGAAATAGGAGTCTTAAAAATGGAGAGGCTGCATGGAACGAAAAAATAAAAGCTGAAGTGATTAACATAATTATGGACAACGGGCAGAGTACCGGAGGCATAGAGAGGTAGCATTAAAATACCGATACCAACAAGGGAGATTTAAGACAATGAGCTATAACTTTATCGTATAACTTTATCGTCGATTCCTTGAAAAATCATGGCCACGGTGATGCTGAATCGCACGATAAGTGTTGTGGACAGAAGGTTGAGACAAGAACAAGAAGGAATTTGACCTGGACGACCCTGCTGCGAGCAAATCTTCAAACTCAGACAGATGATAGGAAATACCTAAATGTTGGAAATACTCGTATTGGTCAACTTCATCGACTTCAAAAAAGGCTTTCGACAGTGTGCACAGACATTAACTGTGGAGCATAAATGAAGAGCTATGGGATTACATCAAAGATCATTGACATCCATCAGGAGTTTCTACGATGGCAGTCGATACTCGGTGAGATATATGGGAAGAGGTGTGTGAATGGTTTCCGATTGTGGCAGGAAGACGACAGAGGTTGTACTGTGTCACCACTGATATTTCCCCTGGTGTTAATCGCATGGGGGATGACGACAGTGATGGTGGGTGGTGATACAGGACTGAAGTAGATGAACGGTGACAGGTCTCAACCTGGATTTTGCGCAATCGGTTGACTTATGGCAACATTGGTTAATTACAAGTTAATTGCCATTTTGTAAGGTTTTGTTAGTTCAAATTCAGTCACTATGACGCTATTATATCAAATATCAGATCCATCGTATACGAACTCACCAAAACCTCACCTCCTGCTATCTCTCAACAGGTCTTTCACTCAAAACTGAAAACACTGCTCTTTCACAAATCTTATCCCGTTTCCTCCTCTGCTCCTTACATCCTTCGCCGTTTCAACCCTAAACATTAGCCGTCTGACTGTCTGCCTGGTTGACTCCTTTGGACCTTAACCTGAAACCGATATCACCCCCTGCCTATCGACTATGACTTGACTAGTCCCTGCGAATAAGCTGGTTCCCGCGATTTCGCTTTTTTGGGCGCTGTAGAAATCTCGAGATTACGATTACGAACAGTAATAACAAGGACGGTTTTCCATTTTCAAATAAGTTGCAACGCTAATTGTCAGGATTCAAATACTTTACGTTTATTTAAAATTTCATATTTAGACAGTTAACGGAACAACGGCGTAAAGATTCGTTTTATTTATAGAAAATCAATTTAGAAATTTAAAATAATAATGCATAATTATCGCGATTTGAACACCGGGAAATATTTAAACGTCATAAAAAGTCGTCGGCAGTCTTGTTACCACGACTTTAAACCTCAAGACCAAGACCAAGACTTTGAACCTCAAGACCAAGACCAAGACTTTGAACCTCAAGACCAAGACTTTGAACCTCAAGACCAAGACCGAGACCAAGACCTAAAATCACAATCATATCCAGACTTCTATTCCTTACAAAAAAATTGTCAAGTCTGACTACTCACTATTTTAATGAAAACATGAGTCTTTTATTTTATTCAAGCAAAACAACTCTTATGTGCAGACTGCAGATAATTTAGAACTCGTATTTACCACTTTCATTCGAAATGTTACTTCAAATGCCAGTTGCATTTAATAACTCCCAATTCGCTCAGAATTTTCTGACCAAGACGTGACCTGTGGGGCCTCATAAATATTCTGCCACGTGAAAAATACGTTCTACAGGTGCTCAAATCGATGGCATACAGCAGCTTTTCTAGCATTGGATGTAAATGTACAAGTCGTGAATCTGTTTTGAAATCATTCCAAGGTAAATCACCGGAAGTCAAAATAATTGTCCAAAACAACAGTAAAGCCTCATTCACACCGTGTAAATACTAAAGCAATAATTGTATTAGTAATTATTGGATACATTCATGAAACTCTTGCGTTTCGTTAACTGTTCATATTGACAAGAGTCTTGGTCTTGGTCTTGCAAGACCAAGACCAAGACTTTGAACATCAAGACCAAGACCAAGACTGTGAACCTCAAGACCAAGACGAAGACTTTTGGTCTCAAGACCAAGACCAAGACTTTTAAAAACGAACTCGAGTGCACTCGAGACCAAGGTCTTGGTCTCCAGGACAGCAACACTGGTCTTCGGCACACCGGAAAGGCAACCAAATACCCGGGATAATATCCATTAGAAACGAGTCGCCTCACTCATCTGTTCGCAGCCTATAACAGGCCTACACATACAGTTGTAGGCCTGGGCTGCACACGCCATTATTGCGTTGATTTCAAGGCGCATTGGTAGAATCATTCTATTTTGTTATAACGTTTTCGTTAAAAGCCGCTTTTGAACATAGAAAAGACTAACCTGTATGCGCCTAAACGAACTGTTCCTTTCCAAAATAACACTGAACCGCTGCATGCTTATCCTGTTCACATTTATTTAAGATCTTGCGTGTTAGGTGACTGTATGCATGTGTGTATATACATAGTGGGTATATAAATGTATATCAATATATATGTAGACAATGAATGGCAAGCTGAGCAACTATGGCGGCGCCACCAAATTAACATGTAACCAAATAGCTACAAGCAACCTCTTATTCGGAAGACCAAAATGTCGACATAATTCATAACCTCCTCGGCGTGTCTGTTGCTAATCAATTCATCATCTGCATATATTATTATCTCTTCTCGACAGATTCATATTCTCGCGTAGTCGAGGTATACGATATCTTCGTTTCTTTTGTGCATTGTTAATATCTCCCTCTCGCCCATATAGGGCCTTATAGGCCTATCTGTCTGTCTGTCTGTCTGTCTGCCTGTCTGTATGTACGTATGTATGTATGTGCGCAGTGCTCGAAATGGAAAATTTTACGAAACGGAACGCTAGTCAAAGATATGGGAGCATTCACGTTAATTTCATAGTATTTTCCACAATAATTCATTTGACGAACCGGAACGGAAACGCTAATTCATTTGACGAACCGGAACGGCGTTCCGGTGCGTTCCGGTCCATTTCGAGCACTGTATGTGCGTATGTATGTATGCATGTCTACACGTAATTATTTATTTATTTATTTTATTCCGGATATTTCTATAGCGCCTCTCGAAATCAACTACTACTCAGAGGCGCTCCCGACAACAGCATTTGATACTGTGCCGGAATTTTCACGCCGAAGCGCCACGATGTATGTATATATGTTTGTATATATCATAATATCTGTGTATTTACGTATGTATGTGTAAGTATGTATGTATATATTGCAGTTCCTGTGCTACGATTTCAGATTACCCCCTCAAATTAATGGGGCCCATTTTTCGATTATCTTATATAATAATAATAATAATAATAATAATAATAATAATAATAATAATAATAATAATAATAATAATAATAATAATAATAATAAATAATAATAATAATAATAATAATAATAATAATAATAATAATAATAATAATAATAATAATAATAAATAATAATAATAATAATAATAATAATGATAATAATTGCCTGCACTGGCGTAAACGTGTCCAAAATATTAGGGAGGGGGATTTGGTTATTAATTCTACACTTGTTGCAATGGATGTACAGTCCATCTCAATTATTGAGGAGGGACACGTGTCCCGGCTCCCCCCCCAGAGTCTACGCCTATGATTGCCAGTATTTATCACTGAACTCTCATTATCCCGCTATATAGCATGATGTACGATAAGTTCTCTCTCTCTCTCTGTGTCGATAACAATTTCATCAACTACATAAAACTCATGAAATGGACCAGCTGACACGCATAGCCTATATCGTCGTTGTCTGACTGGCTGGTTGGGTTTAGTGGCGGTGCGGTCAAAGAGACAAATTGCAATTAGTGCATCTGCCGTGGGAACGTTAATATTCTCAGTCGTTCGAAACAGGTCTCTGGTATAGTTAGCATTTACAGCGCAGAGGTAACTTGAAATAGCGTTCAGATAACCAATGGAGGGAGAATCTGAAATCGCGTTCTGATTACCGGCGGATGATCTGAAATCGCGTTCAGGCTATCCCGGGGGTAATATGAAATCGATTTCAGATTACCCCGGGGGTAATGTGAACAGCGAAGGGGTAATTTGAAATCGCGCGTTCAGGCTATACCCCCGGGCCTCGGGGGGTAATCTGAAATCGATTTCAGATTTCATGGTGTAACTTGAAAGACGGGTAATTTGAAGTCTTTAGGAGCGTGGTCCGCAACTTGGGGGGGGGAGGCCGAAAATGTCACAGAAGATTAACATGAACAAGACAACCTAATAATAATATTATGGTTTCGATTAAATCTTCTCTTTAATCAATATAATGGATAATAATGAAAGTCAACTTCCTCTATATCCCAGAATTCTCGTGTATAGTTAAATTTGACTTGCTGTACTTGTTAACAATCTGCTAAAATAAAATGATTAGCAATGAAAAACAATATGACTTGTGTCATGGGAGGCCCGTACGGTATAGGCGTATACTCTGCACGGGGCCCAAAACATCCTAAGGCCGGCACTGCATATTGGTATGTGCAGTAGGCCTATGTGCGTATACAATTGTGCATGTATGTATATATGCATGTATGTATGCATGTACAGGCCTATATGTATGGATGTATTCCTACTCGACTGGTGCATGGGATCTGTGTGTCACCAACAACGGCGATCCATGTTCGACTTCTGCACCATTTCGACGGGTTTATTTCGTCGTCTAAATGCAGAATTTGCTCAGTTATTTCTAACTTATTGGAGTTTGCATATCGTTGTCTATGCTTCGGATTTTGTATGTTTGACGGCAGCTTATAACAGAACAACCCATTGTAACAGAAATGACTAACAACCATTAGTAGACTATATTATCCCAGCCCGAAGCCCCGAACGACCGATATTTTGTACCAGAATGCGGTGTGCCATCCTGATTCTAATAAATGAATTATATATTATTATTTGTCTATCGTCTTGGCCTACATGACTGCATGAGGAACTGCCTCATGCAGTCAGGAAGGTTGGACTTTCTCCTGTCGAGTCTGGAATCCAAGGACCGTGTATGACGTCTACAGCGGGTCATATTCGTCTCATCGGAGGAGAAGTGACAGCGGATCTTTGGAGTGGCATCAGGGCATATTTTAACTGTATAACTATAGTGGGACAAATGTCCCAGTAGTCTTAGGATTTGTCCCAGTAGTCAGGCTGATTTGTCCCAGGCAATGTATGTTTAAACTATACCTAGTGGGACAAAATTAATGTTGGAGAAGTTTTAAGATTTGTCCCAGCAGTAAAATTAAAATTAGTAAAATGCACTGTCGCTTGCTAAACAAATGTCATCAACTTTTTTGGGAGATGATTTCCTAAAAAAAGGTCATCAACTAGACGTCCGACTTTGTCCCATTAGTGTAAATTTGTTAAAATATGCACTGAGTGGCATTGAACTTTGGTAATGCTTCGATGTACCGAGTCGCTGGCGATGAATAGGCCTACATGTTCTATGTACATCCAGTGGTTCGCGGGATAGCCAGACGTGTGTCGTCTTCCATCAATGAGGGACTGCTGGGCAGGAGGCGTAACGTGTGCTGCGAACGCTACCGCCTATAGCCCTATTGTGAACTGAGTTTTGTGTACAGGTTTGCAGTGCGAGATATTTAGCGTATATATTTAGTGCGCTTACTTTAGTTTCACGTGTATATGTATATATGATAGATGTATAACGTTTAGTCTTAGTGACACGCGCGGCCGGCCGATATCGGCATCGGCGCGCTATATGTATATTATTAGATTTCGCTTATGCGCACAGAAGACAGGTGTGTCAAGAGGCGCGAAGAATTATGCTGACTAGAGAAGTTTGAATTCGAGTGTGTTCGCTGTAGTAGTGTGGCTGACTAGTTGAGTTGTAATCGAATTGAGTTCTGTCTGTTTGTTTCTTATTAAACTAGAAGATATTAAACTGTGTTGCTGATTAATTCAGGTTATACTTATACGTAGAATTAGTGTTCAAAAGGTGAACGTTAAATAGGCGTTAAGTACGAAGAGAACAAGGATTAAATCAGAAGGATTGTCAACGGAAGGATTGGGTTGACATTATTGGTGGCAGTGACGGTGTGGATAAGAACTCACGGTGGATAAGAACTCACGGTGGATAAGAACTCACGGTGGATAAGAACTCACGGTGGATAAATAACTCACGGTGGATAAATACTCACGGTGGAATAATACTCACGGTGGAATAATTACTCACGGTGGAATAATTACTCACGGTGGATATAAACTCACGGTGGATTAAAATTCACGTTATCACCTCCTTCGGCGGATAGAAGAATCTACGACGGTGATAAAAGAATTTACAACGGTGTTAGAAGAATCTACGCGTTGTGTGCTGTGTGACGAGTTTACGATATCAACGACGGTGGAACACGAGAAACGGTATAAAAATTTCGTTGTTTTCCACGAACAAATACAAAAGAAATCCCGTTTGTTTATCGATTCACACACCAAGAAAAACCGTGACTTCTTTGAAAAGAGAAATCACCAAAGTAAACAAGTAAGATGGAGAAATTAAGTGCTGAAAGACAAGCAGATATTAAGAAGATGTCTACGGAAAGGCTAAAACAGCGTTTGTTGAAAGCCGGTTTTAAAGAAGAACAATTAGAAGGTATGTCACGTGGTGACATGATACAGGAACTCGCCGAAGTGTGGGTGAAAGAAGAAGTCGAAGAAGAAGGTGCCGTTGGCGGTGCCGTAGAAAAGGCTATTGAAAAACCTCCTGCGCCTATGTCTATGGAGATGTTGATGCAGTGGATGATGATGACTAGGCAGGAAGAGAAGGATAGAGAGGAGAAACGTAGACAAGAAGAGAAAGAAAGAGAGGATAAACGAAGACAGGAAGAGAAAGAGCTGAGACAAGAAGCAGAACGTGTAAGACAAGACGAATTGCGCTTGCAGAGAGAGAAAGAAGAGAAAGCAGAACGTCTGCAGAGAGAGAAAGAAGAGAAAGCAGAACAAGTGCGTAGGGCAGAACTTGAATTGCAAAAGAATCAGTTTGAGATTCAGTTAGAACAGTTGAAAAGAGATAGGGAAGATGCTGAAAGAAGAAGATTGGAGCAGATGATTGAATTTGAAAAAGCTAGAAAAAGTGATGAAGAGGTTCGTCAGCAACAGATTGAAGCAAAGAGAATGCGTGAAGAAGAAAAAGAAAAAGCGCGAACGTTAGAGTTGGAACGTGCAGAACAGATCAGACAAGAAGAATTCAAATTTCAGAAAGAAAGTTTGGAAAAGGCAGAGACAGAAAGACAAGAACGTCTGAAACTGGAGAAATCAAAATTGACATTGAAAGAAACGCAAATGAGAGAAGAACGGGAAGCTGAAAGAAGGAAACAGCAAGAAAGTGAAACTTTGGTGTCAAAAATTAAGAAAATAGGTGATGCAATGAAGCATGTATTGCCTCAAATGCCAACTGATATGATGGAGGTGCCATTATATTTTGAAACAGTCGAGAACGCGTTTCGTAGCTTTGCTGTGGAGAAGCCGTTTTGGGTTAAATTATTACTACCATTGATGACGCCGAAAGCTCGAACTGTTCTGAATAGATTGTCATTCGATGATCTAGACAATTACGATAAAGTCAAGCAGCACTTATTAAAAGAATTTAAATTGACCTCGAGAGAATACAGAGCCAGATTTGTGGATGCTAAGAAGACAACAGAAGAGACTTATACGATGTTTACGGCAAGACTGAAGAACTTGTTAAACTATTACGTGAGAAGTCGAAACGTGAACAAAGAGTATGATACGCTCTTTGATTTGCTGGTAGCGGATAAGCTAAAAGAATGTTTACCGCCAGGTCCACTACAGTTTGTATTGTCGAAGGAAGGAACTGACTGTCTCCAAGCTAGTGCAGTGGCAGACTTAGCAGACATTCATGTAAACAATCGAATTGGGTTTGCATTTCCAAATATAAACAGTTATCCTTCTCAACGTTCCGTAAACCAAAGCCAGAGTGGAAAGTGGAAAAGTAATCCAGAAACAGGGAGTCAGTTCAAAGGTAAAGAAGTCAAGGCTAATGTCCCTGTACCCAATGAGACCAGAGAAGTGACGTTTGGTCGTCAGGGATTTAACAAATCGTCAGCGCCGTTTGCCAAGAGGGAAGGCAACACATCGTTTACGCAGTATAAGAGATATGAAGGCAATGAACAACGAGGTATGGTGGTGAAGCGTTGTCACAACTGTGGTTCAGACAAACATTTGGTTACATTTTGTCCAGTTCCAGTGGCAGCAGCTAGTTCTAGCAGAAATCAAGAACACACAAGGGTGAATTTGATTCAAGTGGTTAGTGATACAGATAATCAAACCGCGAGTCAAGAAAACCAAGAGACTGAAGTAAAGTCAGTAATGAAATGTGGTATTCAAAAAGAAATTCTATTGGATGCTGAAATTCAGAGAGAAGTCATAGGAAAAGATGACAGTCGAATATTGAAGAAATCGTTCTTGCAATATGTCGAGGTTGAAATTCGTGCAGTAGACGGTAAAGAGCCAGTGAAAGTCAAAGCACTGAGCGACTCGGGAGCAGAGATTCCGGTGATTAGTGAAGAATTACTGGAAGGCATGAAGGTGGAACAAATTGGAAAAGTGAATTTGCAATGTGTGGCAGGAGATGCCATTCCTGCGAAGTTAGTGAAAGTCGATGTTAGACTGTGTGGTAGTGACGTGGAAGAAGAGGGATTTCCGCGTAAAATCCAGTGTTCACTTACACCTTATGTCACCTTGATGTGTGCTAGTATTGCAAAGATGGGCAGTACAGAAAGATTCTTGTTGCATCCAGAGATAATTGCCGAATTAAAAGCCGTACCACAGATGAAGATCAAAACGATACAAGGAGATGTGAGTGTACAAGCAAATGTAATGACGAGAGCGCAGAGTCGGAAACAGGAAATGGTAGATGTTGATGAGAAGAGTGAAACTGAAAGTTCAAGTGATGAGGAAAACGACAGTAATGAGCAACGAAGCTTATCGCGAGATGGTATAACATCAGAGATGAACGAGCAAGAGATGGCTGCATGTGAGAATGGCACATTAAATGAAACTGAAGAAGACAATGAATGTGATGTGGGGATAGGAGACTTGTATAGAGATGAAGAGATGGATGAAGAACAAAAGGTGCAGATTGCCGATTCGAAGAAGTTCGAAGAGCAACAGAGAAATGATGAATCGTTGAAGCCGTGGTGGAAGTTAGCACAAGAGAAAGAATCTGAATTCTGTGTGATCAACGGTTTATTGCATAAGAAATATCAGATATTAGACCAGACGATATATCAACTAGTGTTACCAAAAGAGAGACGAATAAAAGTGATGGAATTGGCGCATGAATCAGTATTTGGAGGACATCTAGGAGAAGAGAAAACAAGAGAACGAATAAAATTATCTTTTGTATGGCCAAAGATGAGAAGAGACATTGTGAAATTTTGTAAGTCTTGCGAGAAGTGTCAATTAAAGGCAAGGAGTCTGGTGATGGATAGAGTGCCTATCACTCCAGTCTCAAGAGAAGAGGTCGCCTTCAAGAGAATGACGATGGACCTCGTTGGCCCGATTGATCCAGTATCTGCTGCAGGTCACAAGTATTGTTTATGCATTGTGGACTCGTGCACCAGATGGCCTACAATCTTCTTATTGAAATCGCTGACAGCGAAGGCTGTGTGTGAAGCGTTGACGGAACTGTTCATGAACGTTGGTGTGCCGTCCGTGATTACAAGTGACCAAGGAACGAACTTCACAGCCAGTTTGACAAGAGAATTTCTCAATTTAATGGGCTGTAGTCCACGATTCGACACACCAGGACACCCAGAAGCTGCTGGATTAGTAGAGAGATGGAATCAGACATTTAAAAAGATGATCCATCATGTGATAATAGACAACCCGAGGAAATGGCACAAGATAATTCCTTTCACAGTGTGGGCATTACGAGAAGTGCCGAATGCAACTACTGGAGTATCACCATATATGCTTGTCTATGGGAAAATTCCGAGAGGACCATTGGCAATATTAAAAGAGAGTTGGACTAGAGAAATAAACTTACCACCTCATGTTGGAGTTAAACCAGAAAAGTATTTAAAAGAACTCAAAGAAAATATGGAGAAAGCATTATTGTTTGCAGAATCCTACTCTCGAGAAAAGCAATTACAATACACGAATCAGTATAACAAGAGAGCAAAGCACAAAGAATTTGAAGCTGGTGAGAAAGTCATAGTTTTGTATCCAACGTCAACAAACAAACTTATTTCTCGATGGCATGGTCCATGTACGATCATACATCGAAGATCAAAGTACTCTTATTTAGTCGATATGGGTGAAAATGGTCGAAAAATAATTCACGCCAACAAGATCAGAAAATATGTTACTCGAGCATTAAGTTGTGGTCTAATCGTTGAAGAAGATGAAGATTTTGGTTCAGTGGTTGAATTACCAATGAGGAATGAGGTTCAAGATGACAAGAATTCACTTAACCTCGATCCTGAACAAATTAGCCATTTGACAGTAACTCAGCAAGAACAGTTGTTGAAAGTCTTAAACAAATACTGTGACAGATTTTCAGAAAAACCCGGATTATGTACATTGGTTGAACATGAAATTGAACTAAAGCCAGGATTTCGTGAAAAGGAATTTGCAGCATACCGAAGTCTTTTGATTTATCGAGCAGAAGTGGAACGTCAGATCAAAGAAATATGTTTTGTAATAGAATTTTACCTCATTCTTACCTGTAAGGTTTATCGGTCATGTGGTTGGGTCTGGTAAGATAAAGATGAATCCAGACAGAATTGAAAGTTTGACTAATTTGAAGATCCCAGAAACTAAGAAGCAAGTTAAGCAACTGCTTGGATTTTTTAATTATTACAGACAGTTTATTAAGGACTTTGCACAGATTGCGAAACCTTTATCTGATTTAACTAGTAAACGTGTTTCTGATAAGATTGATTGGACTGTTGAACATCAGCAAGCATTTGATTTACTTAAAGAGGCTGTGCGATCCAAAGTAGTGTTATATGTTTTTGAAGTGGGAAAACCATTCAATTTGTACTGCGATAGTAGTGACTTTGCAGTCGGTGCTGTTTTAACACAGATGGACGACAAGGGAATAGAACGCCCTGTGTCATTTATCAGTCAGAAATTAACTGATACCCAGAAGAGATGGGCTACTGTGGAAAAGGAAGCCTATGCTATTGTTTGGGCTTTAAACAAGTTAAAAGAAATTATAATTGGATCGAAAATTTTCATTTTTACTGATCACAATCCTCTTACATACTTGACTGAGTCAATGTCTAAGTCTGCTAAACTTGTGCGTTGGGCGTTAGCCTTACAAACTTTTGATGTTGAGGTGAAGTACAAGAAGGGCAGATTGAATATTATTGCTGATTGTTTGTCAAGGTTATAAGTAATCGTAAGACTGTTCATTAATTAGTTAGATATATATATATATGTTTCATGTATTTTGGTAATTTCGCAAATTTTGAAATTTAATTTGCTCAATTCCAGAAAAAGGAAGGAGGTAATGTGAACTGAGTTTTGTGTACAGGTTTGCAGTGCGAGATATTTAGCGTATATATTTAGTGCGCTTACTTTAGTTTCACGTGTATATGTATATATGATAGATGTATAACGTTTAGTCTTAGTGACACGCGCGGCCGGCCGATATCGGCAGCGGCGCGCTATATGTATATTATTAGATTTCGCTTATGCGCACAGAAGACAGGTGTGTCAAGAGGCGCGAAGAATTATGCTGACTAGAGAAGTTTGAATTCGAGTGTGTTCGCTGTAGTAGTGTGGCTGACTAGTTGAGTTGTAATCGAATTGAGTTCTGTCTGTTTGTTTCTTATTAAACTAGAAGATATTAAACTGTGTTGCTGATTAATTCAGGTTATACTTATACGTAGAATTAGTGTTCAAAAGGTGAACGTTAAATAGGCGTTAAGTACGAAGAGAACAAGGATTAAATCAGAAGGATTGTCAACGGAAGGATTGGGTTGACACCTATAATATTATAGTCGTCAGACAATAATATCGACGCATCTTCGTCCACAGAACATGATACCATCTGTCAACTATGGATGGGAAATGGAAATCCGTCGATTGGGCTTTACCTGTGTGTGTGTGTGCGCGCGTGTGTGTGTAGGTGTGTGTGTATGTGCGTGTGTGTGTAGGTGTGTGTGTAGGTGTGTGTGCATGCGTGTGTAGGTAGGTGTGTGTGTGTGTGTGTGTGTGTGTGTGTGTGTGTGTGTGTGTGTGTGTGTGTGTGTGTGTGTGTGTGTAGGTGTGTGCGTGTTTAGGTGTGTGTGTGTGTAGGTGTGTGACTGTGTGTCTGTGTGTGTATGTAGGTAGGTGTGTGTGTGTTTGTGTGTGTATGTGTGTGTGTGTGTATGTGTGTGTGTGTGTGTATGTGTGTGTGTGTGTGTGTGTGGGCGCCCACTAGGTAGATCGTCTAGTTTTCTGAGCATTGTTTTGCTAATTAATGACAGAAGCCTATCTGTTCTTAATAACATTTGACACCACAAAGGCTTCTGAAGGTATACTCAAAAGGCACTAAGTGGATTTTGAAAGAGATATACGAAGAGAGAACTGTAATCCTTGCAGACTGAAGTTTAAAGGTATGCCAGAAAAATCTTGGCATTCTTGTTCGCTGGGAGAACTGGTTCTGGAACCCCTACAAGTTGGGGAAGAACTTACCCCTATAGACTGAAGAAAAACGATTAGGCCTTCCAAACTGTAACAGTATACAGTCATACATACACACATATATACACACATACGTGTACATTGCACACGCATAAACATAAATATATACAGGGTGGGCCAGCATAAATGAACCGACTTTGCATGCAGATAACTCCGCCAATTTTGTAAGTTATTTATACTTAATGCGTCAAATTAAAGATATTTCACCCTAGTATTAAGATTCAAACACTTTTTTATTGTAGCTTTAGCCTACACGACGTAGATCGTGACATAACACAAATCATCGTTTTTCAAGTAGGGCCTAACTATAGCTAATAAAAAAAATTAATGACAATTTTAACAGTAGACCTAACTGCACAAAAAACTTAAACCATATAGCCAGCAATTTGTACTGCACAGCAAAATTAATTATTAATTAGGAGATATTCTGTTGCTTGTACCCGGATCATCGTCTTGACTGCAGATTAACTCGGACACACGAGCAATGTTAGCGGATGCGCGCGCCGATTTACTTGGTTTACGACGCGAAGTTTCTGTTTCATCAATTTTCCGTATCAGACGATTCAACGTATTTTTTATTCCATCCTCTGTTAGGAAACTGTTTAATCATTTTAAACGCATTAAATCCCTTATCAGTGCGCAAAATTCAGATCAAAACTCGATCATTGCCATATTGCGTCACTAATGACAACAAAATATGGTAGGTAGGGCTGCTCCAAACATTTCCTTCAAATTTAAACTAGTTCCAGTTCGAATTTTTCAAAGCTAATACTAGAATGAAATATCTTTAATTTGACGCATTAAGTATAAATAACTTTAAAAAATTGGCGGAGTTATATGCAAACAAAGTCGGTTCATTTATGCTGGCCCACCCTGTATATGTGCGGATTTTGAAAGTTGTCACGTTTTCTGTGTTCGAGAATAGCTGTCCTATGCAAAAACGTCATTTTGCCCCCATGGAAAAATTTTTTCTTCCTAGAAACATTTCCCCCTAGAAAATTCCTGCGGACGCCCATGTATTTATATACGCATAGCGGCATAGGTATACATGTAGGTGTCTGAACACTTATATGGCGCATTCTAAGACCTTACAAATTGTATGTACAATGTACGAATGTATGCATGCATGCATGCATTCATGTATTTATGAATGCATGCATTCATGTATTTATGTATGTATGTATGCGGGTGTATATATATATATACATGCATGCATGCAGTGCTTTTTTCAGCCGGAACGCGCCGGAAAGGTTCCGGCACCTTTTTTCAGCTACCGGTACTAAAAAAATTTATTTATTTTAATAATAAAAACAATAATTTAGTTATTTTAAGTTAATTTCAGTGTTGTGAACTTTTTCAGTTTTTATTGAGACCCCTCCCAACCCCCAACTTCCCCCCCCCCATTCCCGTTTTTCTCAGGGAATGTAGCTCTTCCATAATTGTTCAGTTCCGGAACCTTTTTTCTAGAAAAAAAGCACTGCATGCATGCATGTAATTATGTATGCATGTATATGCATGCATGCATGTATGTATATTTGCATTATGTATGTCTGTAAGCCTATATAGATAGACGTGCTCGTAGGCCGTGTTGTAGATTTAAATATGGATGCCTGCGTTTAAGGAGGACATTAAAACAACGCTTACGAACCTCTGTCTATAGACGACATCCATTTTGAATCACTGCAATGTGTCATTCACACACACATTATGTCCACCATGAACTCTTCTAATGAACCTCCGATTATCTTCAGAGTTTAACAAAAGCCATTTCCTTTGTCACAGTCATATTGTTTCGCGCACATTGTACAATGTAATCAATTCTTCAGCCGTATACTGATAAGTTGCCACGTCACGATTCAATAGCTCTGGCGACCACTTGTGCATGTAGGCCTGCGGCGTGGCTATGCAGTGAGCAGCAACTGGGATGCAGGTGTGTTGGATGCGTGTGCTTAGCATCTCCACCTGAACAGCCTAGCCATCATTGGTCGACTCTTAGGCCTATATTTCTTCTCGGTCAAAGTCACATCTCGACGATAGGTGGCGGCTGCTCTTCATCTTCATGCACTCGACGGACTGATCTTACCGTAATCTAGAAATGTACACAGCGCTACATAAAAGTTAAGCGCAGGGCACTAGCTTATTCACGAGCGCTGCGGCGTGTCAGAGGTATGCTGTCACTATACTACTGCCATTACTAAATGACAAAGTACACGATTTTAAATAGTGACCGTGTGGCCTCGACCCTGACCTTCATCAATGAATTGATGGGATATTGGTGTCCTGATGATTACTGGTCCCGATCAGGTATATTAATCAGGTCGGTTTGATTGTCCTCAAGCCAGGTCTCCGTTAGAGCCAAAATAGTTACGGGTAGGAGATCGAGTAAGTCTTTAATGTCGTTTAATTTAGGTATTAGACTTCTACGGTTTATATGCATCACTGAAAAGGGTGACGTAGAAGATGCAAACTCGGGAGATAGTGCGTTTGGAGTGGAATATGTAGGCCTACAGTCATATGATATGTCATTGAAATAATTACAGTCGGGGTCTAGTCAACACAGTTCAATAGTGGGCGAGCATATAGTTCATCTGGTATCAAGTCAATATTAAGGCCAGGATGTCTGCTTAAAGCGTGGGCTATATTTAAATTCTCGTCCACCACACCCTCCAAGATTCGCCCCCTTACCTCTACGACGTCTACGTGATGAAAGTATCTTACTAATACATCTGGGGCAGGTACATACATCGCTTACACATGCATCACTTGTACACCGAAGAGGGCTAGAGTCCTTACTTTTCCTTATGCAGCCAGTTAGTACATCAGGTTCAACAACATTAGAATGCGTTTGTAGGTTCAAAGAACTGCACTGTGGCAGTTTAAAGTCCATCCGTATCCAGGAGGAACGTGCAGTCATCAACTGACAAAGAGAACTCTAAAACTAAGTCCTAATATATACTTAACTAAACGAAAAGAACGAGGAGATCGGACAAGAGAACAGGGTAATTAGGGGTTAAATATTTACGAAAATTTATAGTATGATATAGTGCCTCAAGGTAGTTATAGCTTAGTGTAACACATTTCAAAACATCTAGTAAAACCTTTAAACATTATCAAAGATCGACATCGCATTTTCATATAAAGTCCTATAGTAGCAGTGAGATATAGTTGTCAACAATCAATACCACTGCATGATCATCCGTAGTTTTACAATATTTAGATTAACGGTGAGCGATATTCATCAGAACATAGCTACAATGTCAACGACGGAACCTCTTACTTTAACCACTTTATTCCGTAAATTGTGGTCCTTTTACGGCGGAGTAAGTAAGTAAGTAAGTAAGTAAGTTTGTTCTTTAATGAACCACCTGCAAACGCACTATGGCTAACATACAAGTTATACAAAAGGTGCACGAAATATAATAAAAAAAAGAAACTAGGCAATGTTATATATGATATGGGATAAGGAAAAGTTAAGATATTGATTTTACGTAAGATATAACATTCTAGTGATAAAGCTCCTCCTGGTCAACGCGTCAAACGCGAGTGTCTCCTTCCCCCCCCCCGTCTGACGCGGAGCGAAGCCGTATCGTCTTTCGTTTGCCCACAACATCGACGACCTCCAGGGAGAATAAGGCCGTACAGGACGATGGCGATATACGCTGACGGACTGCGACAGCTGAGTTTTAAAGCGAGGTTACCGATGGCGGTCGCGAGAGAGGATGATTGGAGTGTTTGAGGAACTGAAGAGTTGATGCTCGGACAGGAAAAGGGACAGGGAGATCAGCTCGTAACCGGTCGCATTGCGAGTTACGGAGTCTGGACGTTCTGGCGACACCTGAGACGTTTCTTTGAATATTGCCTTTCCTGCCTGATAGAGTTTCACCCATGATATTATAATAACTGATAGGGTTCTGATAAGTTCCATGTCGGCTCATTAAGGGGAAGACAACGAAATCATTGTCTCATTGTTCTATGTTTTTCAAGTATCTATCTCATTGTGAATAGTCAATATAAATAATATATATATATATATACACATACATTTAAACATATAATATTCAGTGCTTTGAGAGTGGGAGGGAAGAGAAACTGGATCTCGGAGTTGAAACTTTATAGGCCTGTACGCGCAAGCAACAAATATTCCACTCGCTATCAAGAACAAATGCCCAAGACCAACGGCTTAAGACCAAGACCAGTGTCTCGAGGCCAAGACCCCAAAGGCTGAAGACCGAGAACAAGACTAAGACCGGAGTATTAAGACCGAGACCAAGACCACAGGTTCAAGACCAACCAGGCCCGAGGCCAGAGGCAAAATCAAGACGAGGCAAATCCCCTCCCACCTCCGCCCCGTCCCTGCCCTGCCCTCCCGTCCTCTCCGTTTCCCTATCCTTACCCCTTCTTTTTTTCCCTCCCCTGCCCATCCCTGCCTTCCCCGTCCCGCCCGATCGCCACCCTATTTCCTGTCTTCCCCTTCCCAAACTCTTCCCATCCCCTCTTCAGCCCTTCCCTTTACGTTGGAACTGTGAAGGTCCGGGGGTATCACCTCCGGAAATTTTTTATATTGTAGACGCTCGTAGGTGAGGTTTAGAGCATTTTAAAGCCAACAAAGCAGCATTTTGTAATGCCTAAATATGTCTTGGAATGTTCTGTAAAAGTCTGTCTGCAACTGTGATCATACCTGAAGCCGAAGCAAGTTTTTGAAGTAAACATTACATTTTGTGGATTTTTTGCAGGACTCTAATTGTGTTGTTCAACTTGTTCTAACTTCTAAGGTGTATTAACACATTTCAGTTTACTACATAACAAACACTATTCAAGTTGTGCTACACAAAAGAATGTAATGTAACAAAATAAAAAGTTAGTTCTTAATATTCGTCAATAAAAAACAGAAACGTAGTCGTTTTATAGGTTGTCGACTCATCATGATCTTGTCCCGTAGCCGACTAAGTCTTCTAGCTTATCCGAAGTTATTTCTTAAACTTAATTCGTAATAATTATGATTTAAAAAACAGATAGCTAATCTTTTAATTATTTTCGATTACCGAAACCTACGAAAGAAAGCAAAATAACGATTTGAAATTGTATGGGCTGGTTCCATAGTTGCCTAGAATGCGTTCCTACATATAAAGGTCAGCAAAGGTGACTCAATAATATTATTTAGACCAGACGCTTGGAGAAGAAGTCAGGCAAGGTAGTCGTAATCGTAATCTCCAAACTTCCAAAGCGCCACTCGAAGGCCAAGGGCAGGGCACCAGTCTATGCACGAGCGCTACATCAAATCAGAGGAGGTTTTCCAGAGAGTGGCCTAAAAGAGGTCCAAGTCCGATTCCAGAGGGTCAGATCAAGATAGGAGGCAGAGCAGCTGTTAAGGCGGATGTCGTTTAGGGCGAGAATTGGAAGGCGGAGTATCAGATGAGTCAGGGTAGGAGTACTTGAAAAGGTGATACTTCAGTTTTAAGTGGAAAGTCCGGGAGGTGATGAGGAGGAGGATGGAGGACGGGTTGCAATGATGATGGAGGAACCGAGAATCTGAGAAATTCGTAGGGGAAATCGTTCCAGAGGCGTGATGCTGCGTTGGATATGGCTCGGTTGGAGAACTTGAGATGAGTAGTGACTGGGGATCGAGAAAGACTGAGATAGGAAGATGATCAGGAGAGGCGGGTTGCCTGGATGGTGAAGAGATCATGGAGGTACTTGGGCTGGGAATATTGTAGGGAGTGGTAAGTTAGTGATAGGACTTTGAAGTGGATTCGCTCTGGGATTTTTAGCCAATGGAGTGATTTGAGGATGGTAGTGATATGATGATGTTTGGGCGTTCTATAGTGACAGCTCTGGCTAGTGAGTTGTGGATAAGTGCAAAGGACTGATTTGGGTGGATTCAAAGTTGAGGAAGAGGAAATTGCAGTAATCAAGCTTTGAATGAACAATGGAGGTAGCAATGGTGGAGGCAGTTTGAAGGTCGAGCATCGGCCGGGTGCGTCAGAGGTCACGAATGTACATGAAGCAGGATCGCGAGAGGTTGGAGATGTGGTTAGGGCAGAGGCGTAACTTTGGTCTAGAAAGTGGGGGGTACCAAATTTCGTATCGTTTCCCCTTCAAGACTGTTAAATAATTATAATGATGTCCAATGAATCTATATTTGGCGCCATTTGTGCGCAATTCCTAATAATAATGATGATGATGATGATGACAATAATTATAATAACAAATGAATATAAATAAAATAGGCCCTTAATATTGATAATAAGCATAATAATAAATAGAATAGCAATAACAATAATAATTATATAATAATAATAACAATAATAATAATTTGAAATTGCTAACAATAAACTTTTTATTATTGAAGAGACGTGTTTCGATCATAATTGAAGTGAGGTAACTATAGGCCTTTATTCTCTGAATTTAAACTTAATAACATTTTATAGACTTTTTCATAATTGATGTGACGTAACAAAGGCCCCTATTGTCTAAATATAAAAATTCTAATTATAGACGTGTTTTCTTAATCGAAATGACGTAGGCCTACGTTGTTAGTCTTTTATTCTCTAACTTTAAACTTAATAGCAATAGACTTTTTCATAATTTAGGTAACGTAACCATGCAAGGCCTTTATTCTCTCAATCCGAGATTAAAATAGCCTAATGGACGCTTTAACAATTAGAATGACGTAGCAATAAACCTCTATTAATATAAAGTTATAATAACAGTAGACTTTCATAGCTGAAGTGACGTAACAAAGGCCTTTATTCCCAAAATGGAAACGTATAATGACAATACACTTTTAGAGAATTGAAGCGACGTAACAAAGGCCTTTATTGTATAAATCTAAAAATTACTAAATAATGTGTTTCATAATTGAAGTGACGTAACAAAGGCCTTTATACCCTAAATGTAAACTTATAATGACAATACACTTTTCGATAATTGAAGTGACGTAGTAGTAGTAATAATAGTAGTAGTAGTAGTAGTAGCAGCAGCAGCAGCAGCAGCAGCAGCAGCAGCAGCAGTAGTAGTAGTAGTAGTAGTAGCAGTAGTCAATCAGTCAATTAATAATAGAATTTATATAGCGCCTCTTCAAGGGCTCTACTGAGAGCCCTTGCGAGCGCAACGTGCCCTTGCAATTAGCGTAGAAAAAATTTAGACGTTTAAGAAAAAAAGCGGATGGTTGACGTAGAATAGTGGCTTCAGTAGTCAATAGCTAATCAAAGAAAGATGGACATAAACTCATAGAAACGTACACTTTTTAAAATTTGTTCGCGAACCACTTAGCGACACGTGGCGTACCGCTAGTGGTACGTGTACCACCGTTTGAGGACCCCTGCCATAGTAATATAGTCACACCAAGAATCATTTGTCTGGGAAAGATGAGAAACAAGTCGACTGACTCTTCCCGTGGTGAAGTTCTAAGCGTGTGAAAACCACACGTGGGCCGTGACCTACAAAATAGCGACCTCAAAATAAGGCACGCCTTGATGTGTAAACAGCACGGCGCATCAAAAGATGAAAGTGCTGTTAGGGGTCAATGTCCTCTTCCTTAAGGGGCCCGGGTGTCCTTGTGCATCATCATCATCATCATCATCGTCATCATCATCATCATCATCATCATCATCATCATCATCATCATCATCATCATCATCATCATCATCATCATCATCATCACCACCATCACCACCACCACAAGCACCATCATCATCATCAGCTCCTGACGTCAGACGCCATTTGGCGGTGATGGGTACGAATAAATGATCTCCATTGGCCTCAGTCATTTGTCAAGTCCTTTTTTCCCCTCAACGTTAGTCCATGATATATATAGCCGCTTGTTTTCCATGATTCCCTCGCTTGCAAGCATCCCATTCACCTGTCCCCTTCCGTTGACATCGCTTGCAAACAAAGCTTCCGGTGCGCACGTGTGGACCTACACCCTGCAACGTCCAACGTATGCGCCGACAAGACTACAGTGTCTTCGGTAAAGAGTCATACGTCCGCTATGCAAATAACACGACGGGACTTGCTCATGGGCGTCCGCAGGAATTTTTTTGGGAAGGGCAAAACTTTTGTAAGGGGCAAAATTTGTGTAGGCAGAGCGTTTTCCATAGAATGAACAGAGAACAAATGACGACTTTAAAAATAAATAATGTTTAAGGACTTACCTAAATAATTAAGTGGTTTTTGGATTGAAAATCGTGTTGGGACTGTTGTAATAATCATAATAATCAAAAAATTTCATTTTTTTTAAATATTTGCAAAACCCGGGGGATACCCCCACTTGACCTTTCGGACGCCCATGGACTTACTTCGAGTTATGCATTGCTACTATATATGAATATGCATTATATATAATATATATAATAATAATATTTATTCTTTAATTAAGCGCCTGCAAACGCACTGCGCTGTACATGTACATGTTATGCGATAAACCTTAACCAGTAACAGAACAGACAGCCTGCAATACACGGCGCAAATTGCAGCCTACAAAGCATGTCCGCCTATGGGACTCGATCTCTGTACCTCTCGCACTCTACGCCAGAAGCAGTGCTCGAAATGGAAAATTTTACGAAACGGAACGCTAGTCAAAGATATGGAAGCATTCACGTTAATTTCATAGTATTTTCCACAATAATTCATTTGACGAACCGGAACGGAAACGCTAATTCATTTGACGAACCGGAACGGCGTTCCGGTGCGTTCCGGTCCATTTCGAGCACTGGCCAGAAGTTATCCAATGCGCTATCGGGCCCCCCATATCACATACATATTATGCAAATATGTATGTGATTATGTGTTTAAGGCAGTGGCGGCGCCACGATTTGAAAAGTAGTACGGCAAATTAGAGGTTCTGGGTAAAAGTGTATGACAAAATTATGTTTTTGCCGTAAAACCTTAAAAAGTGGTACGGCAAAAGCCTTACAACAAACATAGGCGGGGCCGCCACTGGTTTAAGGTGTACTTATGTAGGGCCTAGTGACTTGCGTCCAAGAGCAATCTCAACGAAGTCCTATTGAAAATCTGAACGTATCGCTTGTATGTGTGTTTATATGTGTGCATGTATGTATCTTTGTGTGTGTATGCATGTAGGTATGTACGCTGTATGTCTGTAATCTGTATGCATGAACGTATAAATATATATATATATTCATCTGACCAAGGAGGTTAATATTACGTATACACAGGCCTATCACGACTTGCTAAACTAACCCGACAAGCAAGAGCTGCAATCTGTCAGTTGCATGATAGGTTCGTGAAGGGTCTTGCAAATGATTAGGAAACGGAGAGAGGGACTTTGGAATGGACGAAGGCTTTTGCTGAATAACTTGACAGACAGTATGATGGCAAGTCATTAAGTCTATCATACGACGAGCTTTTAAAATTCCAATATTCACGTTTGGTACAATTAGCACATGATCTGCATTGCACAAATTTAGGGCCTATCATAGGAATATAGGCTTATGTATGTATGTATGTATGTATGTATGTATGTATGTATGTATGTATGTATGTATGTATGTATGTATGTATGTATGTATGTATGTATGTATGTATGTATGTATGTATGTATGTATGTATGTATGTATGTATGTATGTATGTATGTATGTATGTATGTATGTATGTATGTATGTATGTATGTATGTATGTATGTATGTATGTATGTATGTATGTATGTATGTATATATGTATGTATGTATGTATGTATGTATGTATGTATGTACGTATGTACGTATGTATGTATGTATGCATGTAAGTAAGTATGTACGTATGGTGCACCATCGGTTGATGCCTTGTGCATTAGACACGGGCGTTAACTGCAACAAGATTGTAAAAGTAAGGATTGGTCAATGAGTACAGATTGTGTCTTGTAATTCAATCGGTTCGAGGCCCTGCACTGGCTCCCTCACTCGATCTTCAAATTCAAAGGATGATCTGACCAGCTAAAGGATTCGAGATCATCTTTCACTGGTCAGGGCTGAAGCTTATGACCCTGAAGACAAGATAGACGGATCCCCCATCGCACGTTAGATCAAACACCCCTCGAGCACACAGGGACCGGCATCAAGATTTCTCTTACGACAATTTAAGAATGTTCTTTTACACACATACATACATACATACATACATACATACATACATACATACATACATACATACATACATACATACATACATACATACATACATACATACATACATACATACATACATACATACATACATACATACATACATACATACATACATACATACATACATACATACATACATACATACATACATACATACATACATACATACATACATACATACATACATACATACATACATACATACATACATACATACATACATACATACATGCATACCTACATGTGGGGCGTGGTGGCTCAGTGATAAGTTCGGCGCCTTGTGACCGGAGGGTTGCAGGTTCGAATCCCACTCTAGCCGCTGCGTACGGACCTTGGGCAAGTCCTTCACTCACAATTGCTCGTGGCGCTTCGGCGTGAAAATTCCGGCACAGTATCAAATGCTGTTGTCGGGAGCACCTCTGAGTAGTAGTTGACTTCGAGAGGCGCTATAGAAATATCCGGAATAAAATAAATAAATACATACATACATACATACATACATACATACATACATACATACATACATACAGGGGAGTAACTTTGGTCTAAAAAGTGGGGGTACCAATTTCTTACATACACGAATCAAGGCGAAGACTGCGATCTCTAGGAAGGCGCAGTAAGAAAATATTGCTTGGCATTGTTCAAAAAGTGGGGGTACTGTACCCCCAGTCCAAAAAGTGGGGAGTACAGGTACCCCTCGTACCCCATAAATAACGCCTATGCATACATACATATGTAAGTACATATACACAAACATAGATACATATATAGGTACATACAAAAATATATACATATATAGTATGGTATGTAGTGTAGTGTAATGTGTAGACCAACATTGGGAACAACAAGAGATGGATTAAACAGTGACAGAGAAATAGGAATACAGACAGACAGACAGACAGACAGACAGACAGACAGACAGACAGACAGACAGACAGACAGACAGACAGACAGACAGACAGACAGACAGACAGACAGACAGACAGACAGACAGACAGAGTAATAAGGACAGTGAGCCCAGTAGTGAACAATTGAGTGGCTGGCCATGACCCAGGCAGGGAGAAACCCTTAAACCCTACACTACGTGGTTCACTAAATATGTTTGCTCGTCGTGTCGACGATACCTTCATCAGTAACTAGGTCAGCGGCCGAAAATTATGACCAGACTCTTAAGTATTGGAGTTAAGCAGAGTGACCTATTGAGATCGTTTCTTGTTGCTGTACGACGTTTGGCTCAATAAACATCTTCAACGTGTGTTCGTTCGACTGGTGATCGGGTTCAGAGGTAGGGTCGGCCCCAGCGGTCGGTCGGCAGGCCAACCGGCCAAGGGCAACCGACCGTCTTCCAAACGACGGGCAACCCAGACTGCATAGCGGGTCCGCCCGTCGCTGACAGCACCTTCATCCGCCAGACCAAGACCTCATCTCTCATACATACATACATACATACATACATACATACATACATACATACATACATACATACATACATACATACATACATACATACATACATACATACATACATACATACATACATACATACATACATACATACATACATACATACATACATACATACATACATACATACATACATACATACATACATACATACATACATACATACATACATACATACATACATACATACATACATACATACATACATACATACATACATACATACATACATACATACATACATACATACATACATACATACATACATACATACATACATACATACATACATACATACATGCGTTAAAATTAAAAATAAGTCAAACCTTGTGTGTCGATCCACGTTCTACAACTTCTGCTCGCCATACACTCTTATATAACAATAGCGAAAACAGACACAAGTTGCAAGGCCCTAACTGAGTGCGTCCGCATGCGCTGCAGTGAGCATAAGGTAAACGCCATAACTAACGTTCCGATCCAATCTATTTTCCTGCAGCTCATTGAAACATAGACATATGTTGGCTCTGGCAAGCGGCCAGTAGATGTGAGCATAACATGGCACGTTTATCTATGCATAATGCATGTATGTCTGTATGTCTGTATATATGCATGTATGTATGCGCTTGTATGTATGCATGTGTATGTAATACTATGTATGTCTGTATGTTTGTATATGTGTATATATGTATGTATGTATGTATGTATGTATGTGTATGTATGTATGTGTGTGTATTGTGTATGTAATACTATGCATGTGTGTATGTATTCATGTATGTATGTATGTAGATATGCATGTATGTGTATGTATGTATGTATGTATGTATGTATGTATGTATGTATGTATGTATGTATGTATGTATGTGTTTGTATGTTTGTATTTATGTATGTATGTATGTATGTATGTATGTATGTATATGTATATGCATGCATGTAGGCCCTATGTATGTATATAGGATCCCTTGGCTTCATCTTGTAACTGCCTGCTGCTGCAGGGCTTAATTTACTTGGCAGCAAATTTATGCAGAGTAGCCTGTGTAGACTAACATATGGAACTTCAGCAAATTACTCTTCGGTATAGAAAACAAAATCGGAGGAAGTCGTTGAGGTTTCGGTTGCAAGCCTCAGGGTCATCAAGGGTCATGTATGCAACTAAACGAAAAGAGATCTTGTATCATTTACACAACCATCATCATCATCATCATCGTCATCGTCATCGTCATCGTCATCGTCATCGTCATCGTCATCGTCATCGTCATCGTCATCGTCATCGTCATCGTCATCGTCATCGTCATCGTCATCGTCATCGTCATCGTCATCGTCATCATCATCATCATCATCATCATCATCATCATCATCATCATCATCATCATCATCATCATCATCATCATCAACAACAACAACAACAGTTTCTAACGCCAGCCATCTTGCGGCGATGGGTACGAATAAATGACTCCATCGTCCTCGGTCATTTGTCAAGTCCACTTTAGTGTTAGTCCAAGAGATGTTAGTCCTCATTTGTATTATCTACCCGACGTAGTCTTGGTCCGCCTTTGTGCCTTTTTCCTTCGAATCTTTGCATGCAGTGCACTGTGTGGGACTCTGTCAACTGACATTCTCTCTACATGTCCAAACCAACGTAGTCTTCGTTGAACGACTTTGTCTAGCAGAGTCGCTTGGCCCATCGTTTCTAACATGTTCAAATTCATCGTCTTGGACAAAGCTAACGATTATTTCATATGACCATTATGATCTGCCTCTCCAAATCGGAAATGCTGTGGTTTGATTTAATCCTGGTTTGGTCTGATTTGGTATCTTGGTTTACGGATGATGTTAATCGACTTTGACTTACATTACAAGCTTCTTCAACCAAATACACTGTATGATAGCCTTTAAAACTGTATGATATATGCATAATAAGATATGGGTATACAAGCTCTAGGTCAAAGCTGATCTATAGCTTGTATTTTGATCCATCATTCCGACTCGGATGTTTTTGATTTAGATTAGTTTCGTTTAATTTTATATCATAAGATTACAGTGACAGTGAACTGCCTTTGGTTTACATTGCTGCCAGTGGCGGCGATCTTGTTTGACAGGTGGGGGGAACACGGGACACTTTTGAACTGATCTGGTCAAAAACGAGGTGAAAATATTTTTCGCGCGTGATTGTGTTGACCTTTTTTGGTGTTTCTTCAAAATTTAGGGGGGCAACCGTATAGCGTGTCCCCCCACTGTTAAAGGTGGGGATCTTGTCTCCCTCGACCCCTCTGGATCACCGCCTCTGAATGCTGCACGTGCTTAACATGCGCCTGGTAGAGTGGGATTATTTATTGCATGTGAGAAATGTTTATATCGAATGTATAATGTATTCGATTGTACCTGTCTCCGACGCTTTGAATTGGATCAGGCATGAACTTCTACATACAGTGTATATAGAAGTTCATGGATCAGGTTTAGGGGTTTCACTTATAGGCACGACTTAATTAATTAACTCTGGCGTTGGTCGTGCGTCGCGTGAACCTTTGACCCCACAGAGTATACAGTTAAGTTGTACGGATCAAAACCAACAGACCGTGACTCGAGCCTAAAACCCTGCGTTGGATCTGATGAGATGGTTTGTAACACAAGGCAATGCAGGACACATTAGTTGCCTAGAGGTTGCCTATAGTGACACGGGAGAAATCTGCGTGTGTCCCAGTCTCCTATAGGCAGGGGCGTAACATTGGTCTAAAAAGTGGGGGCACCAATTTCTTACATAAAGGAAGCAAGGCGGAGACTGCGATCTCTGGGAAGGCACAATAATAAAATATTGATTGGCATTGTTCAAAAAGTGTTGAGTACGGTACCCCCAGTCCAAAAAGTGGGGGTACGGGTACCCCTCGTGCCCCCGCAAATTACGCCTATGCCTATAGGCCTATGCAGTGGTGGGACACTCCCTTGTTACTCCGTTGAAGTTAACGAAATATTCACTGAACGTACACGAGGGAGGATCCATGCACCCAGAGACATATCTTTCTTTTACCTGGTCAGTGGTCACGTTTGAGCGTAGGACATTACCACTCCCGGACTTTATCCCCCCCCGGACATTATCCCCCCCGGACAGAATCCCCCCCCCGGGGTAGGACATAATCCCCCGGCTAGGAAATAATAACCTATACTTCACACATATATATCATACATACATACAGACATGCGTAATATACATATATACATATATACCTACATATATACATATATACATGCATATATACATACATACATATATACATACATACATGTATACACACATACATATATACATACTTATATACATACATGCATAACATACATATATACATATATACATACATATATACATACATACATATATACATACATAGTTACATACATGTATACACACATACATATATACATACTTATATACATACATGCATAACATACATATATACATATATACATACATATATACATATATACATGCATATATACATACATACATACATACATACATATATACATACATATATACACATACATATATACATACTTACATACATATATACATACATATATACATACATAAATACATACATACGTGAACATCATAAATACATACATACACTCATACGTACATAGAACCATCCATCCATACATAAATACATACATGCATGCATACATCGATACATAAATACATACAAGCATACATACATCGATACATAAATACATACAAGCATACATACATGACGCACACGGGATTACAAGGAAACAGACTTATTACACAGAGGGGGGATTTTGTCCGGGGGGATAATGTCCTAGCTAAAATCGGGGGGATTCTGTCCGGGGGGATAATGTCCGGGGGATAATGTCCGGGGGATAATGTCCGGGGGGATAATGTCCGTTCCCCTCACGTTTTGGGTGTAGACTCTCGTTTTCGTAGTTTTCAACTTGGAACATTGACCAGTTGTAACTTCCCCTATTACGAATATCGACAAGAAAGGTTTCCGATGTGTCCTTCCCGAGTTTCGCACAACGTCCTTCATCTTCCCGCTATCAGGAATCAATCCGTCTCGTGACCCCACACAGAGGCGCGTTTACAGAAAATGGGCCCCTAGGCGCAAAATGTTTGGGGACCCTTCTGAACGTGTAGACTGAGAGTCTGAGACTCTAGTGGCACTGAGAGTCTGAGACTCTAGTGGCGTTTAGCTTATTATGTGCAAAAGCCAAAAACCCACGAAGATGAACTTGAAGCCGTTTTGTGAGTGTTATTGACACTGTAATTATGATTACTTACATAAACTGTTTCAATAAATGTGAAGTTATTTGGTTTAATGTTATATTTCATAATTGAAAAACTATTTTCATTCGTTTGGGGGCCCTCCGAGATTTGGAGGCCCTGGGCGCGCGCCTAGTGCGCCTACGTGTAAACGCGCCTCTGACCCCACATCAGAGACCCCACACACCCCGCCTACCCTCAGATCGAATCCATCGAGACTGAATCTTGATCACACGGTGGATATATCGCTATGACTTGCCCGAAAGCGCCCTGAACAGTTTTCTCGATGGGTTTCGGTGGGGGTAAAGTCCATCTCGCCATCTCGCAACAGATGACGATGGTGATAACGACAATTTATATGGCGCCGTAACGCGGCCATACCGCTACAAGGGCGCCTCACAACTCATAGCTGGAACACACGCGAGCAATCACAAGCGGCACTCCTATCTAACGATTTATCTAACGGAGTTGGCCCTAATCCTGAAATCGGACCCGTTGAATCAGACAGCGTTTCATTCGGCTGTGACTGATTCGGGAAGGAATCAACCAATATGTATATTTCACCATTGATGATTAGAGAGCCTACTTGTTTTTCTGTCGGGACTCGGAAAGTCTGTCGATCACACAACTCTCAGAATTGACTCACTCCCCGGCGCTTTCTCGGACGCCCTTCTATCCGTAAATAGACCAATTAATGTACTTAATATATAATAGTAATAATAATAATAATAATAATAATGATAATAATAATAATCATCATCATTATCATCATCATCATCTTTATTAATTCAAACTGACAAGTACGCAGTAAGATTACATTGGAACATGAAAGTACAATCAAGGTTTTAATTAAACACACGCAGCCATACAAGGCGCCGCCCTAGAGGGTGGTTACGGGTATCGAACCGCGATCTAATGCTCTCCTGGCCATGAGTGTTACCATTACCCTATTCCCCCTCCCCCAATCTCCCCCGAATGGGGTCAAAACATCAGAAACACTGCTAAATCGAACCGAACAACTAAAATATCAATTTATTACATAATTTCTGTAATACTTAACGAAATTATCATTTATAAATTCATCTTACAGGCACGCCTCGTGGCCTGTCCTCTACAACATAGACCTACTAACAGGGGCGTCTACCCCCCCACCCAGTCATTGGAGCAACCCCTTCCCCTCTTCTTCCCCCTCCCCTTCCTTCTCCCCTCGTTAATGGTGGCACACACTGACAGATCTTTCCCCTATTTCTTGGATGGAGCATTTGCTCCGGGGTTTCTATGGTGTAGACGCCCCTGCCTACTAAGTTACCCTTGATCAGCCTACAGTTAGTTCAACTTAGTTGATTGTTTTCCTAATCATTCCTGATATGAAATATGTCCGGACTCGGAAAAAAATGAGTAATTAGCAAAGGCTCAGCCAATATTTGCCTAGAGGCAAACGGCAAATGATTACATGCGAAATAAATGACACTCCCAGTCATGAGCTTAATTGGACAGCACCCATCCATATCCTGTGTCTGGATGGCGTACAAAAAATATTCACAAAAATAACGATTATAGCCGGCTTGCATAGGCTACGGCTATCGTCATCAGTAAAAAATTACCGTCCAATTGTTTCGCTGGTGCCAGATGGTTCACATTATCATCGTAAGCATCACAGTCATCATCATCATTTCCATTATCATCATCTATCACGGCCACACCACCGCCTCCTCCATCATCACCCGCCCAAACCGAAAACACAACCATAAGATATCGCAGGAAACATTTCCACTTTAATAACTTTATCCTAAAATATGCACAAGTTTAGATGTGTCAGATAGTCACGTGACAGCTTCTGGAAAGGCGTCGTCTAAATGTCTAGAGTTTTCAATATAAAGAAAATATTTGCCTTCAAATGAAAACAAGATAACCATCATAACCATTGATGTTACAATTGACGCTGTGAATTCGTAGCTGACGGATAGAGATCACCAAATATGCTTATGACCAAACGAGATCAAAACTAAATAGTATTTTACGACAGGAAATGTAAATGTAATAATAATAATTATTATTATATTCTTTATTATTTCAAACCGACAGACGCAGTAAGATTACATTGAAACATGAAAGTGCAATCAATATCTTAATTAAACACACGGTTTGGCAGCCATGCAAGGCGCCGCCCTAGAGGGGGTTAGGGGAGTCGATCCGCGTACCTTGTGCTCTCCTGGCCACGAGTGTTACCACTACTCTATCCCCCTCCCCAGTACCATGTAGCCTAACGTTTTTATATATCGACCATATACGGCCTCGACCCTGCTCGTTTTTTTACAGAATTGATCGGGTGAAATCCTTCACCACCGCTGTCTTTTTAAATGGGCGTCGCATCCTTTAAGTTCAGAAAAGAATCTCCCGAGTCGGATACCGAAGAAGTGAAGATATTTTGATGATACAAGCAGCATGCAGTTGTCTTGAGCAATCAAAGTCGCCAAGAAATCGAAAGACAAACACAAGAAATGTTGAAATATGATATTATCTCTGAATCCAGTTCAGTCTGGTCTCATCCGGTCATCTTAGTGGCCAAAAAGTATTTCCGGCGATTCCCCCTACTGTTCAAAACGCATCTACACCTCTGGCCTGCTTGATACGTTGACTCGTACATCATACATCATCATCATCATCATCATCATCATCATCATCATCATCATCATCATCATCATCATCATCATCATCATCATCATCATCATCATCATCATCATCATCATCATCATCATCATCATCATCATCATCATCACCATCATCATCATCATCATCATCATCATCATCATCATCATCATCATCATCATCATCATCATCATCGTCATCATCATTTTCATCATCGTCGTCGTCGTCGTCATCATCAGCATCTTCATCATCAATCATAGCCATCATCATCATCACTATCATTATCAACGTCGTCACCATTATAATCATCACCATCAGCAGCAGCTCAGCATCACTGAATACGGATCGTTTCGACCTTGGCTCTCATACGGATGGGGACGGCCCGACTTAAGCTTCGGTTTAGCGCGGATACTCATATTTCATTTCGAGCAACCGCCGATCGAGTTACTACTGACCTTGTCCTGCAACTTGTATGCAAGATCGATGGCGCCATATAAATGATGGTCCACAGGTGCAATAGACGTATGACAGGCCCACGCACGAAACAGACTTCTCAATCGACACGAAAGACAACGTTGACGAACGCACGCACATGCGCACAGCTTATCTTCCGCACACACTACACACACACACACACACACACACACACACACACACACACACACACACACACACACACACACACACGCACGCACGCACGCACGCACGCACGCACGCACGCACGCACGCACACACGCACACACACTCACACTCACACACACACACACAGAGGCGTAGACTCGGAGGGGGCAGCCGGGGCACGTGCCCCTCTCCCCAATAATTGAGATGGACTGTACACCTAATGCAACAAGTGTAGAATGAATAACCAAATGCCCCCAATATTTTGGACAAGTTATGCCAGTGCACACACACAAACACACACACACACGCACAGCTACACACACACACACACTCACAGCTACACACACACACACACACACACACACACACACACACACACACACACAAACACACACACACACTCACAGCTACACACACACACACACACACACACACACACACACATACACACACACACACCTACACACACCTGGATGAGGGAAGACAGATGGTGATGTCCCGCCTATATATCGCCGCATCGATTGATATACCTGCGCTGTTGCAGCAGCAGCTATAAAGCCAAAATTATACGTCGACGTCAACGGCCTTTGTTGCCCTAACTGAGATACATGTCCTTAAACTCTGAACCCATCCATCCAGCAGCAGCAGCAGCAGCTGTTGCTGTGAGCGCAGGTTGGGAGGATGCAATAACCCCATTGCACTCTTTTTAACACTCGTTCAAAGCCCGATTTGATGTTGGATGGATAGTGACAAGTGACTCATCGACTCATCCAGTATTTCCGTGATATACTTCAAGATTTAATTCATTTTTCTGTCTCCTACCCTCTCTCCTGCAGCTTTCCAATCGCGGCTGAAAACCGAACTCCAAGTTATCCTGTAAGAATTCTCCTCCTTTTCCACCTCATTCATGACCACCACCATCAACGATTTACACCGTAACACCATGTGTCTCCTCGGACTCTGACCTGTCACCAAAATGGATCAAACAATCTGACTTTAGCGGACTTCATTTGATGTAGCGACGGTGTTTAAGCTGCAGGGTCTCCCACGTGGCTTTTGTGTGGCGCTGAGAAATTTCGGGGATTCACATTACATTAATTTAAAATGCTAGTGAAAGCGAGTCCTTAGGACTATACACGTAGGGCCTAACCAGTGTGCTATGCTTAGCAGGCAATGATAGACGCATCTGCCTCTGAGAATGGTCCCAACTGGGGATGCATTATATGGGTCATCTGCAAAGGACGTCAACAACGACCTATATAATTATGTACTTTATACCCTCCCTCCTCTTCGTCCGCATTTGGTAATGCTTGCATCCACTTAGCAAACTTCCGAACTCCAGGCTAACCCGGTTACCTTGACACTGTCATGTCTAACAAGGGACTAAATATTATCACAACATAAAGACACAAAGGGAACGGGTCAGTCTTAAGCAGTCTTGTTGTCCTCGAGACCAAGGTCTTGGTCTCGAGTGCACTCGAGTTCGTTTTTAAAAGTCTTGGTCATGGTCTTGGTTTTGAGACCAAAAGTCTTGGTCTTGGTCTTGAGGTTCAAGGTCTTGGTCTTGGTCTTGAGGCTCAAAGTCTTGGTCTTGGTTTTGCAAGACCAAGACTTTTGACAATATTAACAGTCAATTAACAAAACGCAAGGATTTTAAAAATATATCCAATAATTACTAATACAATTGCTTTTGTATTTACACGGTGTGAGTGAGGCTTACTGTTATTTTGGACATTTATTTTGACTTCCGGTAAGTTACCATGGAATGATTTCAAAACAGACTCACAATTTGTACATTTACATCCGGTACTTGAAAACTGCTCTGTGTGCCAGTGAGTTCAGCACTGTAGAACGTATTTTTCACATGGCAGAATTTTTATGAGGCCCCACAGGTCACGTCTTGGCAGGGCTGTAGTCGAGGGTATACGCGGGTATACAGCGTGTACTCACCTCTAGAGACCGTATACTCACCTCACAAAATATCTATATTTATTTATATTAAAATACTGTAGTGTATACTCACAAAATACTGTAGCGTATACTCACCTTTAATTTGTTTCGGAAAACTAACCGGTAGCGTGTACTCACCTCTAATTTTACCACTACAGCCCTGCGTCTTGGTCAGAAAATTCTAAGCGAATTGGTTTTTATAAAATGCAACAGGCATTTGGAATAGCATTTCGCATGAGACTTTTGTGAATACGAATTCGGAATTCTCTGCACTCTGCATTTGGAGTTGTTTTGTTTGAATAAAATGAAATGATTCATGTTATAATTAAAATAGCGAGTAGTCCGACTTGACAATAGACAGGAATAGAAGTCTGGATATGGTTGTGATTTTTGGGTATTTTTCTCGGTTTTGGTCTTGAGTTTAAAGTCTTGGTCTTGGTCTTGAGGTTCAAGGTCTTGGTCTTGGTCTTGAGGTTCAAGGTCTTGGTCTTGAGGTTCAAGGTCTTGGTCTTGGTCTTGAGGTTTAAGGTCTTGGTCTTGAGGTTTAAGGTCTTGACAACAAGACTGGTCTTAAGCGAAAAAAGAAGGGGTATCATGCTCTGTGCGGACGACCCCTTCTAAATTTGGTAGATGTAGTAGAATCCAGTATAAAGGCTGTGCTTCAAAAAGTAACTCCAGTCAGGCAATCGTCCTGCGTTATCCCAAGTATAATCCCTTTGCTGAACGCTGCAGTTACACAGTAACACAGTGCCGGATTTAGGCATATGCTAAAAACAGCTACAGTTTAATTAGGGCCTCACAATCCGCAGGGCCTAAAGAAATTCAGAACTCCAGTCAGGCAATCAGAATTTTTGGGAGGACTTTTAAAAATTACATATATATATACATTATGTAGAATTCAAAATTTTTTGGGAAGACTTTTACATTTTTTATGTTTATATAATATATATATATATATATATATATATATATATATATACAATATTATACATATTATATAGAACCTTTTTTAACGGCTTGTGTAGGCCTACTCAATTTCATCTCGCCTGAGTAATTGCATTGATTTGAATTTTCAGCTTAAATGCCTTGCTATTAAAAGGTATACATGGTTTCAAGTTTAGCTCGCATTATAGTGCTGCGTGTCCCACTACTAGTCTAACAGGCTCCTCAGTTCTATTCCATCGCATTGGTTTCCTGTTGAATTCCGAATAAAATCTGACCTGCAAAATCTCCAGCACTAGCACACCTTTAATCACTACTAACTCCTAACATTGCATGTGATCATCAAGTACTGGTCTTTTAGTTGAGCCACCGTGCAGAACAGTCATGGGCTCGAGTGCATTCCATGCCTCTATTCCCAAGGAATGGAACTGATCCCACTCACTCTTTGTAGCTCAAATTCACTTCCTTCCCTCAATAGTGGCTCAAAGCCCACTACAGCAAAACTTCGGTATATCGAACTCTGGTATTTCGAACTTGCGGTTGTATCGAACAGCAGTAAATTTCCTTACCACAATCAATGCAAACACATACAAATATAGCTCTGCTTGATCGAACCTGCTTATATCGAAGTCTCTCTTTTATCGAATGCTGTATTCGCTCCTTGTCGAACAGTGGGCCCGCAGATTATTGAAGATGCAGGATCACTCTGCAACTCGATACTATTGGACTAATTGAGGCTGACTGATGAATAATGAACTTTGTTTCCCGACTAGCTAAGAGACAAAACTGATTGACATGTAGGCCCTATGTCTGGTCACTTTATGTCTACATTGATTTCATTTTTGAACCTTAGCCCCATCTTATTGCCCAGTGGCGGATTTAGCTATAAGAGCGAGGGTCGGCACTTCCGCGTCCTACTTGGTGTTTCTCGGCGCCTCTAAGGCCAACCCGGTGCATGATGAGCCGTATAAAATGGCGCTCCCCTCTGGCATTGCCTTGCCTTTGCGCAAGCGACCCTGGAACTGTCACTGCTATTGCCTCTGCAAGGGTCTTCTATGGCCCCAAAATTACAAGGACTGACCGTGCTAAACCTACACGTTGTTAAATTAAAAACATTATTACGACATCTCATACAAAAGTGTACGATTTTATAATAGCGTCGCAAAAGAGAAAGAATCTGTCTGTAGATGATAAATAGATGCGTTGCATAATAGGCACTACACGTTCATTTAGGCAGACCTGTTTTGGATTATTTTATAAAACAGGCGTAGGCCTACTTACAACATCCGATTGGTTCATCACTTGCTTCTGCACAGTCTACTCTGCCGTTGCAATATTCTGGAGCCAGGATACAGTGACCATTGAAATACTTAAACTGTTCCTGGAGACACCCTGTGAGACAAATGAAGACGAAAGGCAGCCCAAACATTCACTACACTCTCGATTCAATTGTACAGTTTAATTGTCAGAAAAATTGTCATCATCATTACCAGCAGCATCAGCACCACTTCAGCAACAAAACCACATTTAAAGCAGATATTCATTCATTTTTTAATTCATTTTCATTTAGGAATCCTAACAGATTACAACGCAAGATCAACCAATGTCGGATGAGGAACTTCAAGATATGTTAATATATTTGAACTAAAGAACACATCGTACTAATTAAGGAACACATCTTAACTAACATAACATAACATAACATAACATAATTCTTTATTGGAACCAAATATACAATGCATCAATGAGACAATTTATTAGAAGAAAACAAGATGGCTACAAAGGTAGGCCCAGAAGGGAAAATCCCGCTAGTAGGGACACCTACTTACATCTTTAACTATAGCGGCGAAAACCAACTTGTAAACAATAGACTTCATAAAGTTTGACAATACTGAGCATACAATATTAAAGCAGAACTGAGGACCACCATCATTTGAAGTGGTAACAAAAGGAAAATGGAACTAAGAACCCAAAATAATACTTAACTAAAGATTAGCCAATGAGTGGCTAACAGCAAGTCAATCATGTTTTAGATTCGTAGCCTACTCTACAAGGTGCTGGCGCAACAATCTTTTGAACCCGGGGAGGGATCCAACCTGCTGGAGCGGGGGAGGGAGATCGTTCCATATCTGTGGCCCGGTGATATTAATTGAAAATCTTCGTGAGTTAGTGTGAGCAAAAGATGATCGATATTTGCATGAGTTCCTAGTGTAGTGGGAATGGATGTCAGAGCCCATACGAAAAAGGGTTTTAAATTTAGTGGGTAAGAGGTCCCGTGAGAATTTGTACATGAAGACGCCAATCTGGTAATTTCTTATCTGACCAATTTTTAGTAGCCTATAACTGGAAAAGATGGGACCGGTGTGGGAGCCCCAGGGGAGGCCACCAATGAATCGAACTGCTCTTTTCTGTAGAATGACCAATTTATGGAGTCTAGAGTTGTAAGTAGATGCCCATACAATGCTGCAGTAAGATAGATAGGGGTAAATTAGGGAGTAATATAGTTGTGTACGTACAGAGGGTGGGAGTTTATTAGTGGCACGATACATTACGCCGATATTTTTTGCTATTTTGGTGGAAATACATTTAATGTGCTGGTCCCAGGTTAGGTGCTGATCGACGATCACCCCTAAGAACTTGGTGCATTTGACCTGGACTATAGGTGTATTATTTATTGCCAGCCTTAGGGAGTTATCTGGCGGCCCCACCTTTCTGTGTGACTTAAAGAGAATGAAGGCGGTCTTATCTATATTTAAGGATAGTTTATTAGAAAGGAACCATTCGGCTACTCGTTTGAGTTCTTCATTAATGGTTAGTACAAGATTAGCATAAGATTTATCAGAATGAAAGACATTTGTGTCGTCAGCAAACAGGATGAAGGATAGGACGGACGAGGCATTGGGCAAGTCATTTATGTAAAGAAGGAAAAGTAGAGGGCCTAGGTTAGAACCCTGTGGAACACCAAATTTAACTACTTTTGCGTCAGAAAGAGCGCCATTGCAAGATACGTATTGGAGCCGGTTTTCTAGGTAACTAGCAAACCATGCTAACTGAGTTCCTCTTATTCCATAGTTAGCTAATTTGTGGAGAAGAATATCATGATTTACCGTATCGAAGGCTTTTGCAAGGTCCAGGAAGATTCCTATAGAATACTCATTATTTTCAATAGAATCAGAAATTTTGTCATACATATTAATTAGAGCCAAGGAAGGAGACTGTCCCGCCTGGAAGCCATGCTGAGAAGGAAAGATTATATGAGATTTCTGTATATAATTAGTAAGCCTATTTGTGATTATTTTTTCGTAGAATTTAGAGAAGTAGGGGAGGATCGAAATAGGCCTGTAGTTAGCGACTTCATTTCTATTGCCTTTTTTGTAGATCGGAGTTACTTTAGCAGTTTTAATTGCCTGTGGGACCACTCCCGAGTTTAGAGAGCAGTTAATGATTTCTGCTAAAAGGGAGGCTATTACGGGCAAACTAATGACAGCTAGCGTGGGATCAATATCATCAGCTCCCTTACTATGGGTTGTACGGATGGAGGAGCTTAACTGTAAGAGTTCATGTGAGGAGGTGGGAATGAGGCCAAAGGAACACGGTATGGGGGAGGTAAGGTAATCTGAAAAGGAAGTTTGGGATGCCGGTATCTGGTCAGCTAAAGACTGGGCAATGTTGGAAAAGTAGTTGTTGAAGGTGGTAGCTATTAGTACGGGATCATTACTTTCAGTAAAGACCTACCATATCTTTCAGTAAAGACCTACCATATCTTAACTAAAGAACACGTCAAAATTAAAGAACTATTTTAACTAAGGAACATGATATCTTAACTAAAGAACTACCTATCTTAACTAAAGAACAAATCTAAACTAAAGAACATATCTTACGTAAAGAACACATCTTAACCATCCAAATGACGGTTGAGTCGGTTGAAGTTTCGCTTGATCGAACAATTCTAGTATTTTCGAGAATTTTCGAGTATACTGGAGCGGCAAGACGTTACTAATACATCAAATATAGGGTTAACGTGGATAAGAGTACGAGGGAGATAGCGGATAGAGGCTGGTCGTGCGAAATTCGAAGTTAGGAGGAAACTTTAAGTTGGATATTGTTCTCGATTATACAATTTAGGCCATTACGTTCTGAATACACAGAGGGTACAGAGTGTACGGAAACAACAGTGCACAGATGCGTGCACGAGGTGAATAGAAGCCTGATCAGGATACTTCATACCAAGGATCTATTAAAGGGGCCCTTGAAATGGCACTCACGCTGAAAAACCTAAAGAAATGCGGAAAATGCGAAATGATAGGTGGAATGGACAGCATTGGAGACCTTTGTAAAAACTGTTGGAGAATTGAAACGCTTGAAGAAAGAATAGAAGCACAAGATAAAAGAATGGATGAGCTGGAGAAGAAAATCGAGGGACTGATGGACGTCAAGATAGCACAAGATACACAGGAAAAGCAACACAAAGAGGAAGGAATAAGACTGGACAAGATAGAGGAGAAGATAAAGGAAATAAAGGGAGATGATAGTGGAGACAACAGCAAGGAGAAAGAGGCAGAGTGGACCACAATTGTCAAAAAGACGATGGATAAGGAATTACAGATGGTAAATGACAAGATGAAGCAGGTGGAAGAAAAAATAAAAGAAACGGCAGAAGAAGAAAGAAGAAGGGAGGAAAGAATGAACAACATTGTTATTCACAGGTTAGAAGAAAGCCAGGAGGCAACAAGCGAACAGAGAATAACAGAGGATCGAACAACGGTACTAGAACTTTTCAAAGACGTACTAAAGGTAAGCTGCGAAGGCAAGGATATAAGAAAAATGTTCAGGATGGGAAAAACCAACGAAGGCAACAAGAGTAGAGTTTGGAGACAGAGCCACGAAGAACGAGGTCATGGAATCGCTGGGTAAGCTAAGGGAGGCAGAAGACAAGTATAGGAGGATATCGGTGGCACATGATATGACAGAGGCAGAAAGGGAAAGATGCCGGAGCCTAGTCAAAGAATGTAAGGAAAAACAAAGCCAACAAGGGTCGGGGGAATGGATCTACAAGGTGAAGGGGCAGGGCTTATTCTAAGGAATTTTCTCAACTGCACACGAGAGACGAATTATGGGTTTGGGGCTGTTCCCCAGCGGGGTCCAGAGGAAAAGCCCTTGGTCAGAGGGTTCGCCCCTGAAGCTTTTGGCAATGGTTTAGTGCATATTAAAATATTTCAATTTTATGGCTACTGGGTGGACATCATTAGTTAAGGCTGTTCAAAGGGTACGGCCCGCTATTCCGCGAGTCCACTATTCCGGAAGCCGTTATTCCGAGGATCCGCCTGAATATACATATATACAACATACATACATAGGCCTATATGCATACATACATACATGCATACACACACACACACACACACACACACACACACACACACACACACACACACACACACACACACACACACACACACATATATATATATATATATGAAATACTATGTATACGTGCCAAAATGATACAAAACAGAATGAAACAGTATGTTGAAAGAGCACTCGGAGAAGAACAAGCCGGGTTCAGACCAGGAAGAAGCACAATTGATCAACTATTCACAATGAGACAGGTACTTGAAAAAAGGATAGAACACAACCAGAAAGTCTTCATCAACTTCATAGACTTCAAACAAGCATTCGACAGTATATGGCATGATGGAATGTGGAGAGCGATGCAAACGCCGGAATACCAGAGCAACTGATCAAACTTGTACAAGAGATATATTGAAAATCATCAAGTGCCATGAAAGTAGATAAAAAGATCACAGAATACTTTCACACGAAAACTGGAGTACGACAAGGATGCATCTTATCCCCATACTTATTTAACCTAGTGTTAGAAACAGTAATGTCACTCAGCCTTAACAATACCGAGGCAGGAATAAAACTAAATGGAGAGCTGGTGAATAATCTTCGATTTGCTGACGACATTGGCCTCCTCACTAGAAGCGAGACAGAACTACAGGATATTACGACACAGATTGACGAAACCAGTAGAAGATTTGGCCTAATGATCAACGCAGAGAAAACTAAAACAATGGTGATTGAAAAGACCAAAGAGACACCAATATCTATTACAATCCAATGAGAGGCTATTGAGAAAGTAGAACAATTCGTCTATCTCGGAGGGCTAATAAACGCTGATGGCAACAATGAAAAAGATATACAAAGAAGAATTGGACGCGCTTCACAAGCATTTGGAATAATGAACAGGATTTGGAGGAGCAAAGAATTAACAAAAAAGACCAAGACAAAAATATACGAGACAATGATACAACCCATTTTCCTATATGGATCGGAATGTTGGACAATGCGAAAACAGGATGAAAGAAGAATTCTTACAGCAGAAATGAACTGGCTGAGAAAGACTGCAGGGATTTCAAGACTGCAGAAAATAAGAAACGATGACACAAGACAATCATTAGGCATCAAAACAACTCTGCTAGACAAAGTCGTTCAACGAAGACTCCGATGGTTTGGACATGTAGAGAGAATGAGTTGACAGATTCCCACACAGTGCACTACATGCAAGATTCGAAGGGAAAAGACACAAAGGCAGACCAAGGCTACGCTGGATAGATAATACAACTGAGGACATAACATCACTTGGACTAACATTAAGGGGGCAATAGACTTGACAAATGACCGAGGACAATGGAGATCATTTATTTGTACCCATCGCCGCCAAATGGCTGGCGTCAGGAACTGATTATGATGATGATGATACATACATACATACATGCATACATACTTGCATATATGCATACATATAAGTATGTATTCATTCATTCGGAGATTTATATAGCGCCCCTTCAAAGGAACTACTCAGAGGCGCTCCCAACACCAGCACGTTCAAATAAGACAGTTTTAAGATTTGCAAGAAATAGGCCAGAGGTGACCCCAGGGCACATGCGGAGCTCTAAGGGAAGTCTATTCCAGACTACCGGGACCACCACTGAAAAAGCTCGACTTTGCATAGTCGTGGAACGAGCAAATGGAACTAAAAGTAGCCTACCACTTTTCCCGCTGAGCGGAGGGAACGTCGGTCTTGAGCACCTGAAACAGTGCAGCAAAGCTCTCGAAGGTAAGCAGAGGCAGGGTCCTGACAACATCCCCATACTAAGGCAGCGATCCTATATTCTATGCGTAAGCGCATAGGAAACCAGTGAAGGACCTCCAGAATATATTTAGAGACTTGGCCATGTTTAGGAATATGCCCAATGAGACGGGCTGCAGAGCGCAGAACTCGCTCTAGACACACTATGCGACTAGATGGAAGATCAAAAATAAAGCGATGAGCAGCAATCAAGGCGAGCTGTGACGAAGGAGCGAACCAGTGTAGCAGTGGCACTGGGCAACCCGTACCGTACAGGGACCCATGAAGACCTAGTGGTGCCATGGATCACACAGAGGGAACGTTCACAAAGAAATGAGTTTATCCATTCATAAAAGTCTCCAGAAAGGCCAAACGAAACACGCAACCGTTCTATAGCAAGATCTCATGGTCTACAGTGTCAAAGTCACTGACTTTTGGACTAGTGCTAGTAGTGTGAGTTGGGCCCTGTCAATCGCTCCGTAGATGTCTGAGAGAAGCCGGAGCAGGAGCGTCTCAGTTGAATGGTATCTTCTGAAACCCGATTGACTTGACGGCAGCAGATTATTCTTCTCTAAGCAGGGCTGTAGTGGTAAAATTAGAGGTGAGTACACGCTACCGGTGAGAAGCGGCGTCACTAGGGAAAATGTGAAACCTTTTTTAGGAATTCCTCTTTGAAAAAAGTTGATGACCTTTTTTTAGTCGTTCCCCTCAAAACCTCTCATTACCTTTCTTTTTTGTAGAAATTTCATTAGTCAGTGGCTATGCGGTCTCTACAGAGGTAAGTATGCGCTGTATACCCGCGTATACCTTCGCTCTGGAGGTGAGTATACGCTGTCTAGAGGTGAGTATACCCTGTATACCCGCGTATACCCTCGACTACAGCCCTGTCTCTTATAAGTAAGCGACGAGCTGCATGGCGACGACTTTTTCGATGATTTTAGAGAGAAAGGTGACATTTGCTGTCGGTCTGTAATTCGTAGGGACAACCGGATCCAGACTATCACTCTTTAAGGCAGGGATCAGGATTGATCTCTTCTGCGTCGGCGGTAAGTCGCATTCCTGAAGAGAGCGATTACAGAGTGTTGTGAGAAGGGGGAGCAGGATATCGATGAAATCCTGAGATATCGATGAAATCCTGGGATATCGATGAAATCCTGGAGTAAGAAGGTGGGAATAGCATCCAGTTCGCAAGACTTGGGTGGCGATGAAAGGATAATGCGGCGTAATTCATCACTAGTAACCGCATTCAGGACGGATAGATGACAGTCAGTGGGGGGGGGGGGGGTGATAGGGTGGCGGCGAACTAGCTGTTGATTGGCGAATGTCGCAGATCTTGGTGTTGAACGAGATCAAGATGTCGCTCGCTGTAAAGGTTGAAGTGCCCAGAGGACAATTGGGCCGGCGGCGGCCAAGTAGCGCATTGAAAGCATACATATGTATACATAGTATTTCATTTGCATATACATACATATACATACATACATGCATATATACACACATGTATGTGTGTATGTATGCATGTATGTATGTATGCATGTATGTTGTATTTACATGTAGGCCTATGTATATTCCGGCGGACCCCCGAAATAGCGGACCTAAACCGTTCAAATACGATTCATAAAACGGCATCCTGGTTAGGCTGACCTAACCCCTAAGCTTTAAGAAAGGAACCTGACATACCTATCACTTTCAAATATAATTATTTCAATCAGGTTAAATTTTACATATTCGCCATTCGCCTCTGACCTTGAAATGAAGACTGCAGGCGACTGCAAGTGGATTAAAATCGTCCGTGTAAAAATATGACAGCCTTATCGCTGCATGCAGTGGCGGCGATCTTGTCTGAGAGGTTGGGGGGGGGGACAAAGTCGGCCATGGTCTGGTCGATGACCTTTTTTCATGAATTCATGTCCCAAGCAAATTTTTTATAAACTTTTTACGAATTCATCTCCAACAAAAACTTGAAGACTTTTCTGGGAATTCATCTCCCAAAAAAGTTGATGACCTTTTTTTAGTCATTGCCTCTTTTTACGACTTCATCCCGGTCTCCCAGCAATAATCTCATTACCCTCTTTTTGTCTGAAAAATTCAACTTTTCTGACTTCTTTTACGAATTTCTTCTTCTTTCTCTGAACTTTTCGGGGCGACACTTTTGCTCACAAATTGCGTTTTGACCTCGTCTGGTCAAAAACGCAGCGAAAACCCTCACGCGCAATTACATTTCTCTGCCTTTTTGGTGTTCCTTCAAAATGTGGGGGGACGGGGGACAAATGTATGGCGTGTCCCCCCACTCTTAAAGGTGGGCGGGACATGTCCCCCGTCCCCCCCCCATGATCGCTGCCCATGGCTGCATGGTAGAAGCTGGGCAGATGTACGACATGGAAAAGCAATCGCAAAGGTCTATGAGAAAATGGCAGACAAAATCGGCGTCATCTTCGTGCATATACGTAGCCTAGATATGGAGATGCAAAGAAATTAACTCTGAGTGCGTTTTCATTTCCGGCAAGAGTTGCTGTCAGCACTGTTGCGTCTGTTTTCTCATGGAACAGCAGTAAAATGGTAATTGAACTTGCAAGACCTAGACCTTAAGTACTTAACGCCAGCATCCCTCAAAGAATTCTCACAATATATTGTACAAACCCACTGAGAAATTCTTGCCCAAAGGCTGACAAGTGATGTGTTGGCATTATCCATACGGTGCGATGGAACTGTAGACCGTACGCAGGTTGATAAGCTTTACTTAACCCTCGAGTGTCCAATGTATATTTTGGTACACGAATGCCCAAGAGGGGGTCCGACCGGATTCCAATATTGTAACGGGATTCGGCTTGTTATAATCCTAATTCAATTTGCAATCGACTGATGTATGGTATTTCACAGTAGCGCCACCTGGTGAAACTGTATTTGAACTTTAATACTCGTTTGTATTGTTTTACAATTTCGGGATTTTTCACAGGCATTCAATTGTACGGATGTAGCTTTGGCCTGTATAACCCAGTCTTGTTGTCAAGACCTCAAACCTCAAGACCAAGACCAAGACCTTGAACCTCAAGACCAAGACCAAGACCAAGACCTTGAACCTCAAGACCAAGACCAAGACCAAGACCTTGAACCTCAAGACCAAGACCAAGACCAAGACCTTGAACCTCAAGACCAAGACCGAGACCAAGACTCCAAAAAATCACAGTCGTAACCAAACTTCTATTCCTTACTAAAAATTGTCCAGTCGGACTACTTGTTATTTTAATGAAAACATGAGTTTTTTCTTTTATTCAAGCAAAACGACTCTAAATAGAGACTGCAGAGAATTCCAAATTCGTATTTTAAAAAGTCCTTCATGCGAAATGTTATTCTAAATGCCTGTTGAATTTGATAAAAAACCAATTTGCTCAGAATTTTCTGACCAAGACGTGACCTGTGGGGCCTCATAAAAATTCTGCCATGTGAAAAACACGGTCTTCAAGTGCTGAAATCGCTAGCACACAAAGCAGCTTTTCAAGAACCGGATGTAAATGTACAAATTATTCATGAGTCTGTTTTGAAAATCATTCCATGGTAAATAACCGGAAGTCAAAATAATTGTCCAAAACAACAGTGAAGCCTCATTCACACCGTGTAAATACTAAAGCAATAACTGTATGAGTAATTATTGGATAAATTTGTGAAATTCTTGCCGTTTGTTCAAATTAATGACTGTTCATATTGACAAAAGTCTTGGTCTTGGTCTTGCAAAACCAAGACCAAGACTTTGAACCTCAAGACCAAGACCAAGACCAAGACCTTGAACCTCAAGACCAAGACCTTTGGTCTCAAGACCAAGACCAAGACTTTTAAAAACGAACTCGAGTGCACTCGAGACCAAGACCTTGGTCTCGAGGACAACAAGACTGGTATAACCTCGAATAGGCAGCAGACAATACAGTAGATCAAACTATATTACACTCATCGTTGAGTTCGCCGTCCAATGATGCCTATAGCCATGCGTTGAAAAATTTATTTCTGGGCTGGTAAACGATGTGCCAGAATGACCATCAGCCGCATATCTTGCGGTGCCCTTGGTATATGCTATGGTTGTGGGGTACAGGGTGGGATAAAATCATGCAAAATACATCATACAAAGCCAAATTTAGGATGTCCTGAAACTATTTTTACAATTTCGTAGCCGTTCTAAAGTTATCCGTGGAAAAGCGGGTCTGGGGTCCGGTCGGACCCCCCCCGGCGGTTCGAGGGTTAATGGCTAGAGTGATTACGAAAGTTGGTACAGAGGAGCACAACTTTTTAGGTACCAGCGAACCTTGGAGCCGAGGTGCAAAGGGGGTTCTTGAAGCACTCGAAGAGGCCTGCAGTAAAGCAGTGGGAGAAGGTGCTACCAAGCATGTACTCTCGCTGTCTTAAGACCTCTTTTCTCACGAGGCTCTTCGCACTGGGAGCGCCTCTGATTAGGTTGTACTGCGAGAGGCGCTTTATAAATTCGTAAATACAATACAATACAATACAATGTACTCGTGCACATAAATTGTATCCTCTTTGGTGACTGACAACACTGGTGAGAGGTTTAGTTTATTGGCTCTCTTTCGATCTAAAATAAGGGATCATCAATCACCATCCATGTTCTGTCCCTTTGTTGACAATAGAAACCGTAATCGTAATCTGACACACCAAAAGCAACAAAACAAAGTTGGTTTAAGAGGACAATCGTTATTTGGCTTATTTCGGACTCGGCGAACCAGAAGCTTGGTTTAGGTTAAATAGACCTAGTCCATGTCTTTAGGGCCTATCTGTATTGCATGCGTCATATCTCCCCTATTTCGAACCTCGGATTTATAGAACTGTTGACGATGGTCCGTCGAGGTTCGATGTACCGAAGTTTTGCTGTATTTCTCCTGAAGCGGCTTTCAAGCTCTTGGGTATATCTAACTGCATTTTCTCCTGGCGTCCGACTATCCGCGCCTCAGATTCATATTTTAGTGTTACCATGCGCGTGTTACATAATTAATTAATTAATAATAATATAGCTTAGGGCCTCACGAAGTCTAAAACCGGCACTGCTGCAGTATCAAACAACAAGTGCTCCACCGCATGGGGTCGTCCACAAAGGACGTCCGCAAAACATGACCTACTTTAGACGCCTCCCTCCCCTTGTCCGCATTTGACCTTACCCCTCCCTCCCCCGTCGCTGACGTCCGCACGCCTAAGCCAATTTCTAGTGTCATCATCATTATTTGTTCGACAATTTACTCCACAGTTCCTGTGCATGTTTAAGTGACAGTTCGGGTTTCATATAAAAGGATGTAGTTATAAAAGCCTCTTTAAAGTCGCAGTAAAGGTTACACCATGCATGAGGTTTTAGGCAATCACTTCACTGACCCTTTTGTCTTTCGGAGAAGGTTGAAACAAGGTGGTGTTTAAAACACTATTAAATTAAAAAGTTTAGATGCGGACGTCCTCACTGGTCATAACCCTCCCTCCCCTTGTCCGCATTCCGATGACCCCTCCCTCCCCTCATTGTGGACGTCCTTCATGGATGACCCCATAGCAGTTACCCCTCATGAGCAAGTTAACCTAATCCATGCCTTAGTACTCTGTTGGACGTACACAAGTAGGAGAGGTAATGGCAGACACGGACAACAGGGTGCATCCAAAGCATGTCATTTTCTCCATACAAGGGACGTCATTTGGGGAGGGGGAAATTTGCCTCCCTTGATTTTTAAAATAAAGGAAAAAGGATGGAACAAGAAAAGGAGGAAGAAAGGGGTAAAAAAAAGAAAATATGATACTCAAATTCAGAGACGTCATTTGAAGGGTGTAGGCCTGTATTGCAGGGACTAGCTTATGGGCATATACAAGTACACAGTGCTGGATTTACTCACCCCCGCAAAAAAGCTAAAATGACATCCCTTTTGTTGACAACCTCAGACGGTGATGAAATCTCAGTAGCCCGTGAGACATTTTTACAAACCATGATACGTCTCCCAGCAAAACCCACCAATGATGATTCCACTCATAGCCCACTGCCATCTAACTGGTCCGTGTTTACAATCAGGGTGTACTAAATGTACCAATTTATGAGTACATCCTGGGCATATAACACCCACCTTTGTCCCTACTTGTATGACCCAGCCTACTCTCTGCGAGGCATGTCATTAATGACCCTTTAGCGGGTCCTTCCTGCTGCTCTTCCTTATACAATACAATACAACTGTGTTTGATATTGCCGTCCTTTCACAGTTCAGCAGTGCACACAACCATACAACAGAGCAACAAATTGTAAGTTAAAGATTTGCTCAAGGTTCCTATACAGTAACTACCTCCCCAACTGTTTCCAACCACTAATCAAACCCTACACTTTACTGTAAAATAATGTAACAGTAACAGCAAATAGCAAAAAATTATATGGTGCTTCTCACGGTTCCTCAATTATTTGATCTCTACACCTCCACCGTTACCAGTCTGCTGGATTCCATGCTTCCATGTCGTCAAGTAAAGACCCGTCATCGACCATTGGCCGTCTGGTTCGACGCCGACTGTCATAAACTTCGCCGTCGCACCCGTTGCTTGGAGCGACGCTCTCGCCGGACCAAGGATCCTAATGACCGATTGGCTTGGATTACCCAGCTTCGTGCCCTTCATCGTCTCTACCATCGCAAGGAGGCTGCTCACTGGGAGAAGCTGGTCTCACGCAATCTCAAAAACCCAAGACGCCTTTGGTCTTCCATCTCGGGTCTACTGGGCCGGCCTTCTCGTCCTTCAGAAATTCCTGCCTTCTCCGCAAATGAATTCTTGACTATGCTCACGGAAAAGACTGACCGACTCAGAACCTCCACATCAGATGCTCCTCCACCGACGTTTACCACAACGTCTTCTGCTTTTGACGATTTCCGACCCATATTGGACTCGGACCTTCGTACAGTTCTTTCATCAGTTAATTTAAATTCTTGTGAATTAGATCCTCTTCCCCCTTTCATTCTTAGTGACATTTTAGATGATTTTGCTCCATTTCTGCTTTATCTCTTTAATAGGTCCCTCTCTGAAGGTTGTGTCCCCGCCTCGCAAAAGCGGGCCATTGTTTTCCCCTCACTCAAGAAGCCCAATCTTGACACAAACCTCTGCCAAAACTACCGTCCAATCTCTAATCTATCATTTCTATCTAAAACCCTTGAACGCCTTGTCTCTCTTCAACTTCTTCCCTATCTGGAACAATCTGGGCTTCTACCTCCCTTTCAGTCAGGTTTTAGGGCTCACCACTCCACTGAAACTGCCCTCCTTTCCTTGCTTTCTGAAATTTATTCAGCTGTTGATAGGTCCGAACTCACCCTTCTGGCACTATATGATGTCTCTGCAGCCTTTGACATGGTGGACCACACCATTCTTCTACAGCGTCTTGAGACCTCTTGTGGTCTGAAGGGCCCCCCTCTCCAGTGGTTCCGGTCATACCTGTCTGATCGCACTCAGATGGTTATCTCTGGTGAATCTAGAACTCTGTGGGTCCCTATTAAACTCGGTGTTCCGCAGGGCTCTGTTCTGGGCCCTCTCCTCTTTATTTTGTACACGGCTGGTATCCCCTCTCTCTTCCCCATCCATGGGGCTTCAGGCCATCTCTTTGCTGACGATGTCCAGGCTTATGTCCATGGGCCTCCTTCCTCTCAACTTCTTCTTGTTCAGCGCATCGAAGCTCTTTCTCGTGATCTTCATACCTGGATGTCTTGCAATCGCCTCTCCCTCAATTCGTCAAAAACCCAGTTTATCTGGTTTGGCACTCCTCAGCAACTTAAAAAACTCGACTTTGCTGTGCTGTCTCAAAGGTTTCCGCTTTTCACTTTCTCGTCTAGCGTTCGTGATCTAGGAGTGACCCTTGACAATTCTCTCACCTTTACTGAACACATTTCCAAACTCACTCGCACTTCCTATTTTCACCTAAGGCGCCTTAGAGCTATCCGTCGCTCTCTGTCATCTCCAATTTTCACTTCAATTGTCCATGCATTTGTCTGCTCTAGACTTGACTACTGCAATTCCCTCCTCATTGGTCTTCCCAAAGTCCGTCTTGCTCCTCTTCAGTCCGTTCTCAATGCTGCTGCTAGATTAATTGCCCGTCTTCCTCGATTCTCTCATATCACCACCTTTATGGCAGAAGAACTCCACTGGCTCCCGCTTTCTGCCCGCATCCAATTTAAGGTCCTCATCCTTGTCTCTAAGGCTCAGCTTGGTTTCGCTCCAAAATATTTATGTGACTTATTTCATCGCCCTCACTCTGCGGCTTCTCTTCGTCCTCTTCGTTCATCTGACCGTTTGGACCTCCTCGTTCCCCGTGTCAGGACTTCACTGGCTCAATCTAGGTCGTTTGCTTCCATTGGCCCTGCTCTTTGGAATGGGCTTCCTCCGTTTGTTCGTTCTTCTATTCTCTCAGGTAGCGTCTCTTCCTCTTTTACCTTTCTTAAAACTTGCTTTTTCTCTCGGGGTCTATCGCACTGGGAGCGCTTCTGAATGGCCCTCCCGCTAGAAGCGCTTTATAAATATCCGAATACAATACAATACAATACAAAGCCATCTGTTGGCTGCACTTTTGAACAACTCAAGAAACAAATAGTTTTAAACATTAATTAAAATTATAAACTCTTAGTTGGACCATTGACTGAGAGTTGGAATTTCCACGTGTAAGGGCCAGCAACCAAACAAGAACATTCACCAAATAAAGTTTAGGTTCATGGATAAAAGACATCAACAGACTTGAACTGCTACTAGGCATGTGCTGCAAATGGCACGCTTACTACTAGAAAGTGACACTGGGACAAAATTTGACTCCATCCCCACCCCATTCCCGTGGGTCTATCCCATCCCCACCCCATCCAATTAGGTCTGTCCCCATCCCCACTCAGTCCCCATTAGGTGTGTTCCCGTCCCAATTCACATTAAACAGTTAAGTTAAAATCTTAGGCTTTTAAATACAGAATATACTCAACTGAATTTGAAAAGATGTCGAATATTCAAGGATTTCAATTATGTAGTGTGATAAATTAACATTGAATGCAGACCCTGTTATCTAAACAGATAGTCAATTACTACAGTGGACAAAGTTACAACCGTTACCGCGGTAAATACCACTCTTGTATTTCCATCCCCACGGTAATACCGCGGCTTTGCCATCATCCCACGGTATTACCGCCGCTTCTGACTCCATTACTGCGGATTTTACTGCGGTATTACAGCTTTCCCTATTACCGTGTCACTACTTACTACCTCATGGCATTTCCCACAGTAATTGTCTGAGGCTTATAGACAAAGTGTCCTGTGGCACTTACATGGGTCCACGAAGAACACAACCTACTACTACGAAATTGCAAATCAACATTCACATTACCTGACCCCAACCTCTGCCTGACAATAAACTGCTTCAGTTACTAATTGCAATTAATGTAAAAGGATGTCATCAATATCTACAGTAGGAAGTCTCAAATTTATAATACCACAGTCCACAGTATACTATATGCAAGTCAGTAAAGACTATCAAAATGCCAACCAAAACTAAAGACATTCCCCTTAATATACTTTGAAAAGTTGATATCACAAACAAAAATTTCAGATTTTCAAAAACCACAGAGTTTAGATAATTTTAGTTTTAAGAAGATGCACAATAACAATTCAACAGTAACTGTTATTTTAATATTTTCTGTGCAAGAAACACCAACAATTAACTGTACTGCATCAAGCATTTCACCGTCTGCTCTGCCCGCCTGCGCAAAATCTCTAGTCCACTGAGCGAGATAAACCAGCAATGCCGACTGGTGACAGTCACAGCAGAACTACAATTAATGGCCAGCCAAATAGGATTTACTTTCCCGCTTGCTGCCTCAGCAGAACGTAGATCTTCTCTTTAATCCACGCTTTATTGTGTGGCTGGTACTGGCCAGTCGATTTGTCGTACCTAAAAAATAAGAACAGAACTTTGGCTGATCATTTCGATGTTAAAATCATAAAGCACTTTGGTCATTGTCTCTCCTATCTTGTGAGCCTTGAATCTGAACCGAGCCGAAAATGATACAGCCACGTTAATAATTTAACTGTGATCACTATGACAAGCCTTTTAGAGACCTTCATTAGGACAAATATTATTTTTACCTTTTTCGAGACTTTCACGAAGACAAAGTATTTCAGCACCCAAAGCCTATTGTTGCTAGGGACTCTGGGAGTTCATTTTCATACATTGTTATCCCAATGGCAACTTAATTAAGTTGCGATTTCATAAAAATTTTTGAATTCTTCTATACAGAATATTTAATAAATTTCAACATACAACTTAACACTTCGGAATATTACTAGGACTTTTCACTTCGGAAAGGTATTCGCATATGAATTTAATCTGATATGAACTAGGTGGCCATAACAAAGTCCAAGATTCAGAGAAAGACACTTACACCAGGCAGCTGAGATCTGCCAACTGGTCAATGAAATCAAACAGCTGGCTGATGTCGTATGTAATCGAAGGAGAGTTTGGATTCATCTTCTTTAAATACTCTTCATATATCTTACAAGTTCCTACAGACAACAAGGACATCAATCAGTGTGAGATAAAGCTAATGAAAAATATAAACAGGTAATAGTTAGCTATAAAATAGGTTGCCAGTGTTGTTACTGTAGTCAGTGGTGGACTTAAACAGCCGATGCTCTTAAATATGGCAGACTAAGACGTAGGCTAATATTTTGCCATACTCTAGCAAAACTCTCCATGACATGAATATCTACCTATGGAAATAATAAGTTCTCAGGAGCAGATAAAATAGCAAAATTTGGTTTGCAAACGACAGACCTTTGCAAATTGATGCAAAGATTATTTGAAAGGTCATCGAAAAGGCAGAGCAGGCCAGCTGAGATTAAATAGCACATGCTCTCAAGAAAAGTAAACACTAATGTATCACTGAAATGACTACAATTTGGAAATCTACAAGACACAGTTCGACTCAAGTTTCAACATTAATAATACTATGAGAGGTAGTCAAAAACCACTTGACGAGCCTTTCGTTTTGCTTACCTTCAAGACATTCATTGACTGACTCGTAATCTGAATACGTCCTGCCCTCAGGCTTTTTTCCAGGCTGGACAAGCAGAATTGTGTGTGACTAAAATGCAAATTAAATATTTAAGTATAAGCAGAACTGTCACAACTTGAAGATAGCAAAACACACAAACTGTATCACTTCATAACGCCTGATTCAACAAACGTTACTAAGTGGTTCACAAAATATCTCTGCAAGTTAAAAACCCTAAAATACTTTTCATATTTTTGTATCTTGTAGCAAGACAATTAATACAGCAAAGGTTTCAAGATCAGATTCTGGACACTCTAACACAGCATTTCCCAAACTTTTTTTGCCATGGAATCCTTGTCATCTTTTTATTTTATGGCGGAACCCCAACTTAAACTAAACGTATTGAGACATACGTAACGCCTGAGAAACAGACTAATTTAGGCCTAACTAAACACGCACTCATATAAGGACTCTTTAAGGAGTTTATAAAAACAATTTATTTTCTCTGACATATATATCAAATGTTAAAGCCTACAGTTTTTAAGACCAAGTCTTATGGTGCACAATATTGGGAGTACATGAAGTTTTAATACGTGTACAGTGATTTTGTTATTTCTCTGCCAATTTTTTATATTTGGTCCAATGCTAGAAAGCTGGATTCTTATGTCAGATGCAGCAGCATTTAGTAAATTTTTATATTTGGTTTTCCTTGCAGTATGCATGAGCAGGGGCGGATCCAGAAGGTCTATCAGGGGGGCCAAACATTTTTTAGTCATCTCCCAAAAAAGTTGATGACCTTTTTTTTTTAGTCATTAACCTTTTTAATGTCTTCAGTCTACATCTACGGGACCCACGTTCTGTGTACTCATCCACGCCTACAGGGGGGCCACGCCTGTGTAAGCATCATAAAACGCCCATAAAACACATGGTAAAAATAAATAAAAATTTCAAATGGGGGGGCCATGGCCGGATTGGCCCCCCCTGGATCCGCCCCTGTGCATGAGTATGGCCTTTCCAATTTCTCACAAATGCGTTGTGGCAAATGGCAGAAGTACGCTAACTGCACATTTCGCGACAGTGGGGTATTCCTTAATTGGTCTAATACTGAAATTGATTCATGAAAGTTCAGTGACAGTCTGCTTCACTTGCGAGTCCGACGTTATCTCAATAAGAAGTTCATAATCTTTATTACAAAAGTTTGCTGGTTTTCGGCTACTTTGAATGGGTTCCGAATCCAATATTACCCTTCATGGGAGGAAAGTATTTAACCAAGTTCGCTTCCAGGTCGTGAATATGATCTGCAATTTTTGAACGAATGTTTTGGTTTAGAACACAATCCTTTTCAACAAAAAAGTCGCATGAGGTTGGAAAACAGTCCACATTACAAGTTTAAACATAAGCCCAGAACCCTTAAATTTCCTTCTTTGAACCAACGCTCTAGGTCAGATTTTGATACTAGCAAATAAAAAAAATTTATTGCTAATACTGTTGTACGATTATCTCAGGTGTACTTTTTAAATCTCAGCTGTACTTCAAAAAAAACTTTAAAAAAAACTTTTACGTTAAATCATTTTCAGATTCGTTTCGTCGAGGTAACGATGGCTATATGTCCATATTCAGACTTACAGCTCTGACCTACATAGGTCCCTGCAGTAACGTCTAGCCTATAATATATATTTCTATATAATTACTGGATAGCTAAAAGGACATTGAAAGTCCGCATTATCGCTCAATGGGGGCAACATAGAAAAGAGACGACTAACGGCAGTTTTAAACTTTCAGAAAACTCTTTGTGTATTTTTTAAAACTGCTTGGAATGCTTTATCCAGTGAAATTTCTCAATGAATATGCTTTTAAATTACAACTTTTCGCAGAACCCTTGTGATCAACCCGCGGAACCCTTGGGTTCCGCGGAACCCACTTTGGGAAACGCTGCTCTAACATATAGATGGTTTGTACAAATCAGAAGAGATATCCTCTTAATGCAGAAAAGGTTCTGCCAATAAAGCCAGCAGAAGAGTTAAGACAAGACTGACCCAGAAAGGAAGTCTAGTTCGAGAGCAAGAATCCCAGTACAAAAGCACAACATTCATTTCACATTTCACACGGCCATATTTCGTTTAAGTACGCGGAGACCTCAAAGAAAAGTTTTCAGTAAATGTTAATATAAAATGTAAATAATCTTAAGCCAAGCCTCCTTCTGAATTGCTACAATGACTTCATTTCAGAAGAGGGTAATCTCTTAATTAACTCTTAAAATGATCAACGATGTGGTGACCCCAGTCTCTGCTCTATTTTGATACATCTGACCTTACCATATTGTCAATTTTGTGAAGCAAAACAAGACATTACTCTGAAGAGTACTCTCCTACTTAGGAAGTGGAGTCCAATAATATGGCCTGTGAGTTGTCCCCTTTCTTAAGAGATTTCCAAAAAACTTTGACACTTCAAAAAAGAGGTCTGTCAGTTTTGATGTCCAATGCATTTTCCCCAGCAGTTTCCAAAGCACAAGCATCTCCGAGTATGCCTTTTAGGAGTACCATAAAAATTTCCCACAAAATCTTGTCCTCAAGAGTCATGTCTTAAAAAACAACGGGAGAGTTGTTTCAAACGCTGTACATAGTAAATTCTATCATGCCGGTGTCTACGGGGTCTAACTGAAACCTGATTCCTGGAAGTGGTGAAAATGCAAAATTAGCAGAATTCCTGAAAATAATTTTCCTACCTAGCGTTCAAATCCTGAAAATGGTATGGACCAGTCGGCCAGAATCTTTAATATAATATTTGAAACTATCTCAAGAAGTTAGATTTGCACAAGTAATTTTGTTTTAACTCATAAAATAAGTTTCGGGTATTCGGCGGGAATTCTGTTTCGGGGAATGGGGTTTCGAAGATTCGCTACCCACTCGTGTCCATCCACAAGGCATCAACCGATGGCAAACAAAAACGAAGCAGTAAGCAAGTCAATATCCATAAAATCAGTCCACTTAGACGGAGAGACAGCTTATAATGGATAAGCACTTTCAAAAGGTAAGTTTTAAGTTGTTAACGAAATTACAAAAGCGACTGTGCCAAAGAAACAGACACATTGGTGCCGCAACCGAAAAATCTCATTCAAAAAATCATTAAGGACAAAATTAAAACTTGTTTATCCCACAATAGAGTTGACTTCTTGATCATGAGCAACATAAAACAATAAACTTAAGTTAATCAAACCATTTTGTTGAAATTTGTCTAAAATTCACTTTTCCTCCGGCCTTTTGCCTTGCAACTACTCTTATTTCTGTTCTTTCCGACACCAAAAGGGAGTAAACCTAATGTTGTAAGTAAGCAAGCATGCAAAATGCCGCAATGAAAGAGTGAAGCGAAATCATTATAAAAATTATTATAAAATGATATGCATATATATCCATAATTATGACATGATAGGTTATAAATTGAGATATAAGTTGCGATATATAAATCACATTTTAAACGATCTGAATATAACGATAAAATGTTCTTATCGTAATTGTAATCGAACATTTAGATAGCGCAACTCAAAGAGCAAACCAATCATAGACGCTCTCTGCGCGAGCCTGTATGAAGTTAAATGTCATTAAGAACTGGAATTACATCAGTCACCAAGGCACTGCTTAATAAAATAGTAGACTGGTTGGTATAGAACAGTCAGGTGCCCACGGGCAAACGAAGAGGCCAACCAATGGATTCCCGTAGACAGCTGAAAGATGGCATCGTGAGATCAAGACCAAGTTGCGTCGTTATGTTACAGCGACGACAGGTGACCAAGCTCTGATAAGCACACGATGACGCTGCCGCCGCCGCCGCCGCCGCCGAACAGTCCCTGATTGCTCGAAGATGACGCACATTCAGTTATTCATCAAGGCGCCAGGTAGGCCCTACATTTAGATCAAGCAATCGTCGCCCATCGATTGAAGCAGAGTTAGAGGGAAATTAGGCCTATATGTGTCCATAGAAAGATTTAATGCAAAAACATGGACCATTGTACCGCACGTACGAGAGTGCAAGGTGCTCGCGTGTTGACGTAGGCCTATAGGCCTACGACAGCAAAGAACTATGCAGAAGCTCTAGATCTACACAGGCATCGAACGAAGCGACCGAATACCGACTGGGGCTTCGGTCGCTTCGTTCTACACAACTGCTTCTTACCACAATCACTATATAAAAGTTTCTGCATTTATTTTATTCGGTATATGGCAATTTCTTGGCTTTATTTGTATTGCGCGGAAATATTGCGTTGCATATCGCGCATAGGATCATGGGACGTCGTAATTCATTAAACATGTCATGGTCCCCTTTACGATCTTTCAAATTGCGAAGCATATGACAACAAAATGGACTTGGATAGAAACTGAAAGACGTATGTTTTCGTGTTTTATTGGTATTAGTTACAGCCAATTGTTTCGATGCTTTCTTAGAGTAGCGAATTTATTTTAAACTAAAGGATATCTTTAGCGCAGTTTCTGACGCTGGTGTGGTGCAGGATTGATTACACTGAATGAATACGGCCGCATAGTTCGTCGAGTAGTTGATAGGTCACAACGTTGTTTTATTGCTGCGGGCTTTGGTTCTTCTAGAATGGAAAGATGTTTAAATTTCAGAGTATTTTGAGGCTGTTTCTCATTTAGTAGAGGAAGAACTCTTCTGACAGTCAGAACAGCGGTTCAGAATAGGGCGTACCGTAATAGTTGTTTGTCTTGCCTTGTTTTGTACCGTCATCGAACCGAAGATTGGCTGTGCCACGGGCAATTTAGCTCCATCTTTTCTCTCTCTCGTCTCCCTTGGCAACTGATCGAATGATAAATCCATCTGTATGTTATTTGTTTACACTTATGTAAACACAACAAGGGATGGTAAAGAATTGATAAAATATCCTGACAGCAATAAGACATTATTTTCTTGCTTATAGCATGAGGTGTTGACAACCCACAGCTTCTGGCCTAGCACCATGTGCCTCTGTCAACACTATCAAAATTGGTACTTTTAATTTCACCAATGGCTTTCCATATAGAATAATGAGTATAAATGATAATAATAATAATAATAATATTCTTTATTATTTCAAACTGACAGACGCAGTAAGATTACATTGAAACATGAAAGTACAATCAAGATCTTAATTAAACACATGGTTTGGCAGCCATGCAAGGCGCCTCCCTAGAGGGGGGTTACGGGAATCGATCCGCGAACCTAATTCCGCGAACCTAATGCTCTCCTGGCCATGAATGTTACTTACTCTATCGTGTGAACATGGATATCAAATGAGCTTGATTGTGATATAATGTCAGAACTATAATTTGTTAAGTTTTACTGAGTATGAACTGAGAAATACATGACCAGTTGAATCGTTGACTCGAACTAGCTCCAATTGATTGTTAACCTTTTGCATGCCGGAAATGCAAAATTGTAACATCTTAAAATTTTCCATGCACGCCACAGACCATTACAAAATTATGATATAGGTGTGCTTACTACAACGGTTGGCAGGTAGGGAACCAGCGTTTGTCCTGCGTAAATGAGTTAACTGTTAAGTAGAGTGATAAATAAGCTACAGTTTTCTCAGTGGTTTTTATATACATGTGGGATAGATGTTGAGAACTTAAACGAGAGAGTCTGTGATCTGCTTTGTTTTACGATAGCATTGTATGACCACAATGGCGAACAAAGACAAAATTTGGCCTATGATTTTCGGTAATTTGGAGTTGGGGATATTTTGAAAGATTTCAGCCAGTTATGGGTAACAGGACCAACAGTGCTGTATGTAGTGTTCATGCTAACGATTTATAGAACTTTTCCAACAATAACGAAAGTGATACCAGCAGCGATATAGGAGAACGCCGGGTCAACTAGATCAAGGCTTTTGCCAATCTGCGATAAAAGCTGATGGCAAATTTTGCTAAATGGATCAGCCCACTCCCCAACTGGATAGATTTGGCAGCCTCTTATATATTTTGGTAGTTTTACATGTATAAATATTGAGAATCAGTGGCTCAGTGTAGAGCTGTACCGATGCATCGGCAGCATTCGTAATCGGGCCGATTATTAGAGGTATTGGCATAATTTGCAGCGGCAAAAAATAATCGGCGCCGATGCAAATTACTGTATAATTAACGTTTTTTGCACAATAATCGTTACAAAAAGAAAAATTATCACAAATATCTATGTTTTGTTTCTTATTATTACTTTATATTTAGCATTGCACTACTTACTATGCGCCGTAGAAACCAAGGACCTATTATACACAGGACTGGAAACTCCTTAACCTCCTTGCCGTTAAGCCCGAGCGTCACTCGGGTCGGGAATTTTATGTAAAAACGGTTAACCCCGAGTCTCACTCGGGGTAAAAGCCGTCTTATATGTTTGACAATGTGAGCGTCGGTGTCGCGGTCGACTCCTTCGATCGCAACGACGAACCAACGAAGGAACTATTAAAAGATCTTTAATTAAAAATAAAGTCGATTAAGTGTAAAGTAAGTCAACTCGTCTATCAAATATCACAATCGTAGACAGCACACAGGTTGGCTGGTCTCGATTGAACGTCATACGATCAATGTTTCAACGTTTACAAAGCTTCGTCAAAAGGCCCCTAATGTACAGCAGGTCTATCTTATATAGAGTTCTCCCGGATTCCAGAACGTTCTGTGACGTCACTGTACTTTTCCCTGGAAAGTCCTACTGAACACGTATATCCTTGTTGCATGCACCGAATTAATGTTGACAGCTTGCTGCAGAAATTTCCGTGCGTTGTAAACAAGCTTGTTGACGCGTCGGTTTTCTTCCCTTGATGCATGCACCCGCGTAGACCACGACATTCCCTCCGCCCTCAGATGATGACACGTCTTCAGCACCATCCCGAACGGGTCATCACGATCAAGCCGGGCCTCCAGACTCCATCTCGACACAGCATATACAAACAAAACAAAACACATCAGTTAGTCAATTTATCCACACAATTTGCGGGCTCGATCCTTGTGTGTCGGGCCATTTCCCCCTTCACCATCCGAGTCACAACCGAGAGAGGAAATCAGCCACCGTGTTTTGACGTCCAGGACGATATCGAAAGTCCACGTTAAACTCTTGCAATGCTAACGCCCAACGAGTCAGTTTCGCACTCTTAGGGCTTGCATCTGTGAGATAAGACAAAGGATTATGATCTGAATAAATGATTATCTTTGATAAGAATATCCATGACTTGAATCGTTTAAGTGCCCAAATTACTGCGAAAGCCTCTCTCTCAATTGTAGACCAATGCATCTGTGTATCTGTAAGTTTAAGGCTAGCAAAAGCAATTGGTTTTTCTTGACCTTCTTCGGTCCACTGAAACAAGCAACACCCGACCGCGGTGGCACTTGCGTCAACACTTAAACCAAATTCCTTAGTGAAATCAATGGTATGCAACTGTGTAGCTTTACTGAGATCATCCTTTAACTTATCTAGTGCTTCTTGATGCTTTTGCTCCCAAGGCACCTTCGTAGGTATGTTATCTCGTGTCAAATCAGTTATTACCCGTGCTTTTTCAGCTAAAGCAGGTATAAAATTTCGAAAGTAACTGAAAAAACCCATAACCTTTCTAACTTCTTTCTTTGTTGTTGGAGGATGGATATCATTGATCGTAGCGATCTTACCTGGATCAGGTTCAATACAACCTGACCCTACTATATGGCCAACAAACTTTATTTTGTTTTGTGCAAAATTACATTTTCTTAAATTCAAAGTGAGTCCTGCTTCCTCAATAGTTTGCAAGAATTTCTCTAGATGTTCTAAATGGTCATTCCAATTCATTGAAACCACTGCCATATCATCGACGAATGGTTCGGTAAAACTTCGCACTGGATGTAAAACTTGGGTCATAGCACGAATAAAGGTATTGCTAGCGGACTTGAGTCCAAACGGCATTCTTGTGAACTCAAAAAGTCCTGCATCACATACGAATGCCGTAAGCCATCGATGTTCTTTCCGAACTGGAATTTGCCAATACCCCGATTTCGCGTCGAAAACACTAATAAACTTTGCCCGTCCCACCTTTTGTAAGATGTCAGCAATGTCTGGGGTCGGGTAACAATCACCTAGAGAATATTTGTTAACATGGCGATAATCAATTGCCAATCGAACGCCATTTTGACCTTTGGGTCCCTTTAAAACGCAAACTACCGGACTGGCCATTTCACTTTTCGATGGTCGAATGATGTCTAATGCCAACATTTCTTCTATCTGGCGTTGTACTTCAGGTTTAAGTAGCTCAGGTACTTTATATGCCCTTAAACGCTTAGGAGTGAAATCATGAGTTATCTTAATTTCATGTTCTAATACTGGACAATACCCAGGTTTATCCACAAATACTGCCGTGTGCCGATCCAAAACTTCAAAAAGTTGCTTCTGTTCCTCTTGCGAAAGATGCGCTATAATCAGAGGATCAATTCGCTTACTTGGGCTTATTTGTTCACGTTCTTCCTGATCTACAACCTCTACTATACCAAATTCTTCATCTTGATCAACAATTACTGAACAGCTATTGATCATCGCTTGTTCGAGTCGTTCATGGTATCGCTTGATCTTATTTGCGTGTAAATGTCTTTGTTTTCCCTCTATTTCTACTATATAAGAATATGGGGATTTAACCTTGACTACGGTAGCAGGTCCTTGCCATCGACTATAAAATTTAGAACTACCAAAATCTGGTGCTAATACTGCTACTTTATCTCCAACTTCGTATTTTCTGTCAGTACTACGCAAATTATAATAATCTGCATACCGCTTTGTTTCTATATCACTATAGTAATCTGCATAAACTTTCGCGAATTCGAGGTTTTCCTTCAGTGATTGGAGATACTCTTCGGGTGATTTACCTAAGTTAAGAGGTACTTTTCGTTCGCCAGCCCACGATTCCTTCAACACACTAAGTGGACCCCGAGGAAGAGTTCCATAAACCATAGTGAATGGCGAAATATGAGTCGTGCCTGAAGGTTTTTCTCTAAGGCTCCACAGAACAAACGGTAACAATTGGTGCCATCCACGAGGATCAGATTGAGCAAGCTTAAAGATCATGGTTTTCAAGCTTTGGTTGCATCTTTCAACCAATCCAGCTGCCTCAGGATGTCCAGGGGTATTAAATCTGGGACTACAACCCATTCGCCGCAAGAATTCTTTCGTCAAACGACTGGTAAAGTTGGTACCACAATCAGAACTGATGATCCTTGGAATAGAAAAAGTTGTAAAAACTTGCAACAGAGCTTCACAAACTCCCTTTGCATTCAGCGATCTAAGAGGATACGCCATCGGCCAACGAGAAAATTTGTCCACCAGAACCAAAGCATAATTGTACTGGGGTTTCGATTTGTTGGATTCTCCAGTCACTACCATAGGGCCAATACAATCCATATTTAGATGGTTAAAACAGAGTTCATCCGCCCTCGGAATAGGAGTGATCGGGACTCGATCTGCCACTTTAACTGGAGTTCTTAGTTGACAAATTTGACAAGACGCACAATATTCGCGAATCCTCTCATCCATTCTTGGAAACCAAAAGTTTAATTTGATCCTGGCTCTCGTTGCCTTAAAAGCCATGTGCCCAGCACATGGGGCATCGTGTGCTACTCGCAAGACAACCTCGATTCTATCTTCCGGTAAACATAATTGATTAACCTTATGTCCCATAATTTCCCCTTTGTGGTACAGGAGGTTATTATCTATAAAGAAATTATTTTTATTCTGTCTCGCTTGTTGCCAGCAAGATATAAGATTGTGACAATTCTGTTGCTCACGCAATAAAGTATCATTATTCGCTACTCCCTCATCAGACTTGAACTCTGTTGACTCAACATCAAGAAAATTATCTGAATCATCAACTAGTTGCTCCTGAGAATATTCATTCACTTCTGACGGCAAGGATTCGTTGCTGTTACTTTTCTCGATATTAACTTCTAAGTTATCTTCTTCTGCCCCTTTATTTATTTGTACACATCGATCTACGCCAGCTACCATCACTACATATTGCGAACTATCCCTTAATAGGTCCACAACATGGGGTGTCAGAATAACCCGTTCATTTAGTTCAGGGACTGCAGCGAACATGACGCACAAAGATGGCGCAATGTTCGTCGTTCCTTCCATTGAATTAGCTAATTTCATTTGTAGGTATACTACATCTGCCTTACATCCTTCTCCCTGAAAACCAATTATATTAATCCGTTTAATCACGGGTAAGTTTAGTGACTCAATTAATTTCTTATCAATACAACAAATTTCTGCTCCTGAATCAGATAATGCTGGCTGAGAAGGGAGATCTTCAATCTGTACATTGATATACGACCTCTCTTGTAATCCATCAATACTATTCTCGTATACCCTTACAGCAGTTTCCAACCCTATTGGTTTAGAATTATCCAATAAATTCCCTCGCTTTACCTGTTCAGGTATCTCATGCAACACGTTGACCTTCTCAACAACTAAGTCGATCACTTCTTCAGTTGGGTTCCCAAATATACAAGTACTCACCTTTTTAGAACTTGGTTTGGTCTGGCACTCCCTTGCCCTATGACCCTTCTGATGACATAGGAAACAGAGACCCTTTACCTTGGCCTCCTCCTGAGACACCCTCGCACCTATCTTGGCTTCACCCCTTAATTCCGGTTTGGGAGACTTGGGTTGAGCTGTCTGGTTATTGACTTGAACATGTGGTTGACCTTTCGTCCAATTGTTATACTTCGGTGTCGGATGACTACGGCACACTAAGTCATTCCCACCATCATGCGACGCTACATAAATGTCAGCCGCATTAGCTATGTCTTCACAGCTCAACCACTCCTCTTTTTCTTGGGCCAAGATATAATCTAAACAAGCCTTCGACAAGGACTCCTTAAGCCGATCCGCAACCAATAAATTTACAAGTTTATCAAACTCATCAGTTATCTTTCTACTTTTCAAATAATACATAAGAGCCACACGCAATTTGGATGAATAGATCGTAAATGATTCGTCCGATGCTTTGTGCAACGACCAAAATCGGGCTCTAAGATTTGAAGGGCTTATCTTAAACTCCCTTAGCAAAAACTCCTTCAGGAATTTGTAGTCATGGAGCTGTGCCTCAGTAAGGCGCATGGTTAATGCCTTAGCTCTTTCACTTAAAATGGCTAGCAATAATTTTGTTCTAACATCTTCATCCACCTCATACACATTAAACAAACCATCCAAGTGATCAAAGAAACCTGGAATTTCTATAGGGTCGGAAGGAAATTTCCAAAGAATATTCTTGAGGGCATCACTATAACGCTTAGTACGACTTGCTAAAGAATCTCTAACATTTCGTTCTTCCTGCTTTTCCTTCCTCTCCCTTTCTTCTTTCTCTTTCCGTTCCTTCTTTTCTCCTTCTTCTTTCTCTTTCCGTTCCTTCTTTTCTTCCTCTCTCCTCTTTTCCTCCCTTTCTTCCTTCTCCTTCCGTTCCTCCCTTTCTCTTTCTTCCTTCTCCTTCCGTTCCTCCCTTTCTCTTTCTTCCTTCTCCTTCCGTTCCTCCCTTTCTCTTTCTTCCTTCTCCCTTTGTTCTTTCTTTTGTTCTTCATATTTACGGATTTCAAACTCCAGACGGCGCTTCTGCAGCTCGTAATCCACTCCTGTTGGAGATATTGGACTACCCTTAAATTCCTCTTCCTCTTTTCCAATCTCCATGGCCCATTCTTCCATTAATTGATTTCGATCCCATGACATAACATCATCTTCGTCCCTTCCTGCCTTCATAAGATACACCCTAAGGCGCTCAGACGACATTTTGCGAATATTCGCTTGCATCTCTGTTGTCAACGCTTCCATTTTTACAAACAGTCAGTCAACAACAATCAACAAAAAAAAAAAACAGACACCACGCGGCAAACCCGCCACACAAAAGGAAAATTCCACAACCCAAAGTGCAACTATGCAGTATCCAAAGAAGTACACTCGCCAAGTACGCAAAAACTATACAAGCTCACGCAAGTCTGGCCTCGATCACAACAATGGATCAAATTTCAAAGAAATAATCAGCAGATATTGAAAGAGAAATAATGGCTGCCTCCCACTCGGCTGCAACTCCACTCTCTTTTCTCCTTCTCAGCCACGACAACACCTAGGATCTTACCCGTATGTTGACTGCTGTCTTCTGCTGTCTCAGCCGAACGACGCACTTCGTCCGTCCGACTGTCGTATGCCGATTCACCAGTCTCTTCGGGGGCGTGGGTTCGAATCCCACCGCTGCCACCAATAATGTCGCGGTCGACTCCTTCGATCGCAACGACGAACCAACGAAGGAACTATTAAAAGATCTTTAATTAAAAATAAAGTCGATTAAGTGTAAAGTAAGTCAACTCGTCTATCAAATATCACAATCGTAGACAGCACACAGGTTGGCTGGTCTCGATTGAACGTCATACGATCAATGTTTCAACGTTTACAAATCTTCGTCAAAAGGCCCCTAATGTACAGCAGGTCTATCTTATATAGAGTTCTCCCGGATTCCAGAACGTTCTGTGACGTCACTGTACTTTTCCCTGGAAAGTCCTACTGAACATGTATATCCTTGTTGCATGCACCGAATTAATGTTGACAGCTTGCTGCAGAAATTTCCGTGCGTTGTAAACAAGCTTGTTGACGCGTCGGTTTTCTTCCCTTGATGCATGCACCCGCGTAGACCACGACAGTCGGCTTTACACGGACCTATCATAAATTCAATAAATCTGCAGAAATAACTTTTCTATTTATTAGACTTAGTATAGTGTAATATAGCAGCGGTTCTCAACCTTTTGAGATTCAAGGACCACTTAAAAATTTTGTGTCTCGGTCGCGGACCACCACTAAAAATTGTCCCAAAAACCAAATTAATACAAAAGACATTTTTTGCCATAAATCCGTGTATTATTAGTTTCCTGCTGCTATTTAGCCGATTCTGGCGATTGAAATAAAACAAAAATTTACAAAATTTACAAAATTTGTCTGTTTGCATGTTTTAAATTGTAAAAATATAAATTTTAGGCCTTGCTCGCGGACCACCAGACAGAGATGGCCGCGGACCACCAGACAGATGGACGCGGACCACCAGTGGTCCGCGGACCACAGGTTGAGAACCGCTGTAATATAGTACAGTGTAGCGTAGTGTCGCGTAGTGTCGTCTATTGTAGCATAGTACAGTGTAGTATAGCGTAGTCTGGTCTAGTTTAGTGTAGTGTAATGTAGTGTAGTGTAGCATAGTATGGTATAGTCTAGTCTAGTGTAGTATAGTGTAATGTAGTGTTTTCTAGTGTAGTGAAGTCTAGTGTAGTGTAGTCTTGTGATGTGGAGTCTAGTGTAGTGTAGTCTTGTGAAGTGGAGTCTAGTGTAGCATAGTATGGTGTAGTCTAGTCTAATGTAGTATAGTTTAGTGTAGTGGTGTAGAGTAGCGTATTCTAGTGTTGTCTAGTGTAGTGTTGTCTAGTGTAGTGTAGTGTGCTGTAGTCTAGTGTAGTGTAGTGTCACATAGTGCATTATAGTATAGCATCACACAGCATAATATAGAATTGCATAGCACGGTATTGAATAGTATAGCTTGGCACAGTATGGCATAGTTTATAATAGTATGGTATAGTATGGTATGGCATAGTATAGTATAGCATAGTATTCTAGAGTATAGTTCACACTTGTGAATAAATATGATGCTTTTTTACTTTACATACATTTGGATTCCTCTTCGATGTGTTCAAATATTTTCATACACAACATATATATATATATATATATTTATATACATATACATTCATATATATGTATATATCTTATATATACATATATATATACATATATATGAATATGTATGTTTTGTATGAAAATATTTGAACACATCGAAGAGGAATCCAAATGTATGTAAAGTAAAAAAGCATCATATTTATTCACAAGTGTGAACTATACTCTAGAATACTATACTATGCTATACTATACTATACCATACCATACTATACTATACTATACCATACTAATATAAACTATGCCATACTGTGCCATGCAATACTATGTATTTATTCAAGCATGAATATATATGTAGGTATGTATGCATATATGTTAAAAATGTATAATTATATGTATATTTATGTATATATATACATATATATGTATATAAATATATATACATAAATATACATATAATTATACATTTTTACATATATGTATACATACCTACATATATTCATGCTTGAATACATACCTACATATGTATATACATGCATAAATATGTGTGCATATTATGCCTACAAACGTAAATATAATGTAACATTTTTGGCAGGTTTTTATGGGTAGTAATGTAACGGCAAGGAGGTTAATAACCCTTATACAACGTCGTGTGCCTAGTTTTTGGGCGATAACAAAATAATCGGACTCGTACGCGGTATCGGCTATTTCAATAATCGGCTATACGCGGTATCGGCATAATCGGCAAAAATGGCTATCGGTACACCTCTAGCTCAGAGTGTCGCCGCACCTAATCGTCATGCTAAGATTTGCCCAGCAGCAGCTGCTCAAAGCACTTATTGCTGACTGAAGAGCTGATTGTACAAGCAGACAGGAAGCTCTTCCCGAAATCACAGTTCCTCAATGACTGTCTTCATCACAGTGACAGTGATCTTGTTTGACAGGTGGGGGGGGGGACATGGGACATTCTGAACTGATCTGGTCAAACAAGAGGTGAAAACATTTGTTGATCTCTTTTTGGTGTTTCTTCAAAATGTGGGTGGGGGACCCACTGTTGACCCCTCCGATTGCCATCCATGCTGATCATCAGCTCTTGCCGCCTCATTGTGATGACAAGAACTCACTTCACAAGAGAGGACATCCTCTTATGCTACCAATTGTCAAATCTAAACTGTTGAAAAGTAGTTTTGTTCATTGATGTATCTTTAGTTACATTTAGCTATGCATGTATGTATGTAGTGATGTAGCTTTTCCGGAAAAATATTTTGCGGGAAATTTTCCGGAAATTTTCCAGAAATTTTCTGGAAATTTTCCGTAGATCCGGAAAAATACATTTAACTCATAATGTCCAATTTTCCGCATCAGAAATTTCCGCATTATTATTATTTCCGCATGTTTATTATAAGACAACACTAGAAAATTTCTGTTTTTTTTAAGTTATTTTATTTACAGTATTTCTGTCAATGCAGGCAACATTCACCTTGAAAGAATTAAAATAAACATTAAACCTTACATTAGTGTTTCAGACTAGAGTAGCCTAGTTCAAACTAGTTGTAGCCTGTATGTCTGCAGTCTGCTCTATTGCAGGAAATGTTTAAAAGAATTAAAATAAATATGAAACAATCTACCAATTGCTGTTTTTTCTCATATTTTCATAACAAAAAAGTATTAAGGAGACTAGATCATAAAAAATATTTTCTCTAAATTAAGTCAAGTTTAATTGCAATTAATTCTTAAATGTATTGTCGTTGTTGAATGTTGAGCTTGTGAATACTGAATAGTAAGCACTAACAATGCTATCTATTGAGTAAACATATAAGTTATGTCTACATAAGATAGCTTAGAGTGAGTGATGTTAAAACATTGTGATGAATTTAAATTCTTATTCAGTAATATTATGCTGATGGAAAAATATGGAAAATTTTCCGGAAAAATACACCGGAAATTTTCCGAAATTTTCCGGAAAAATATGAAATTTTCCGGACAATTTTTCCACCTCACAACACTATATGTATGTTCATAAAATCTGCTCCTGTTACTGATTCTATGTCAAATTGTATGTAAACGTGTACAATGTATATGCACTTGTCAGATGCAAATAAAAGCTACTTACTTACTAAGTTACTAATGCCTGGATGTAAACAAAGCAGCATGAGGAGGGTTTTTGCCCTTTTGTCTGTTCTATGGAATCAGAAAAATGCTTCTGAAATAGTTACTGGACAACATACTTTACTTGGAAATACCGGGTTTCAGTTCTATCATGCCATGGAAGGAGTTATAGATAATTTTGAAATCTTCACTAAAATGACCATGCCATCACTTTGCCTCTGCCATCCAGAACATAACCATCTGCGAAGTTTGACCACTTCTACAAAATATGAATGACCACTGGAAATATGCTTAACACCCAGATTGCTCTTGAGTGTTGAAAGAGCAATGGTGCATTGAAAAACAATGGTTTACCCCAGTACATAATAACCAGTGGTATGGTGACAAAACAGTTGTCTGACTATAATTGTAAATCTGACCTAGTAATAGCTAAGGAAACTATTTTAGTTGCATTATATTTTTTCTTATATTCTTTTGTTTATTAATATGATAGTAACATTTATTTATAGTATATTTATTAGTATGATAAAAATTATATTTATTTATTTAGACATTGGCAGGAAGTTAATGGAATGAGATGCATCCAACATCACCACATTTTGCCCATCATGTGTATAAAATAAGACAATTAATTATATAAGCTTGTTCTAACTTCATTTTCAAGCACATTTCATGTTTGCATTTTAAATGTATCTTCAGTTTTTGATGAGGCATATAACGTTTGAATTACCCTTAAGGGATGAAATGGACCAAATCCCAAAGAATATCTGGCTGGGGCCAGGGACGTCATTTGGTCATTTGGGGGAGGGGCATTTGCCCCCTGATTTTTGAAAAAAAGAAGAAAAAGGACAGAACAAGAAAAGAAGGAAGAAGACCCCACTTTAACAGTTGGGGGAGGGGGACACAGTATACAGTTGTCCTCCCCCAAATTCTGAAGAAACACCAAAAAAAGGTGAAAATCTTTTCACTTCTTTTTTGACCAGATCAGTTCAAAAGTGTCCTGTGTACCCCACCTGTCAAACAAGATCGCAGCCAGTGTCCCCGGAAAAATACTCAAATGACGTCCCTGCCCCCCCCCCCACTGAAAAAGTTGAAATGACGTCCCAGGCTGGGGCCAGAACAAGAGATAAAAATGTCTGACATCCAAAGGGTTAATACCTTATTCATCTAAAGTATTCTGCTCTAGTGCTGTAGCTATTCGCTTCACCCAACAATTGGCATGTGATACTGAATAGAAGTCAACATATTTATTTGGAAACTGAATATTTTTATGAGATATAGCCTGAAAGCTACAGATGTTAGTGTTAATACTGTTTCATAGTAAAAGAGAAACTCTTATCAGCTGCAATGCTGCATGGTAGAATGACTCATTGTTTGATTATCATCATAATGGCTTGTTGGGAAGCTGTTGAAAATTATGAGCAACGTATTTGATGCAGGTTGTAATGGTACAGCTGTGGTTTGGATAGCTGTAACTGGAGAGACAAAGACTTGTGACTAAGAGTTGCAACTGATCTCGTGGTGTGTCTCATATCTAATGCAACATTGGTAAGTTGCAGAATTGGTAAGGTTATTAGATGCAGTCATCATTAGCATCACTGTAATCACCATCGCTAACAGTGATGCCAACAGCATCACTAGTAATAGTCATTATTTTCATCATCAGCCACTTGCTCTAGGAATATCTGTGTTTGTAGGTTGGTGCCAGCTGTCCCTATCCTGGGGTCATATCCAGGCCGTGTTCAGTTGTGGCCATGCCATTGAGTTGGCCACCAAAACCAGTTTTAGCATGGAATTCCACAGAAATATTGCATTCAAGAACATGTACGATGGAACTATTAAATGTAAAATGTGCAAAAGTGTGACTTAGGGCAGGGAAGTCAAGAGTGAAGGGCAGAGGGTGTGAAACTTGGTTATGTAGGTGGGGCATCACGGCCAAAAAATTTGAAAGCAGTGGCGGGCTTAAATGGCCTTTGACAGTTTTGTGCTGTAGGCAAGGACAAAAATGCTGCCCCTTACTCATAAATGCATCATGTATTTCATGTGATTTTTGCCGGAATTTCCCGCCCTTTGAAAAATGCCGCTCTATGCATCTGCCTATATCGCCTATACCTAAAGCCGGCACTGTTTGAAAGTCAACAGACGATGGCTATGATGTACTCTATTTTAGATCATTGGAAATATACCTCAATCCAGACTTGAACCATGATAAAATTGACCTGCCCTTTCTCAACTCCTAAATCTCATGGTACTAGTACTGCAAGTTTTTCACAACTGCTGTGAGGTTAGCTTGTTGAGGTGAGAGCAGATGTCACAAACAGTGGAGGCTGCGAAAAGAGGAAATCCTTGTTACATACTTCTTATGACTTGCAAATTCAATTGCATTTGAGTAAACTACAGGGCCAGTTAAAATTGAGAGAGATGGAGCAAGTGAGTGTGTGAGTGCACTGCAGCAGAGAAAGGCACTATGTTAATTAAGTGTATAGGAACAAACATAGACACATGCATGCATACTTATAGACAGACAGAAACACAGAATGAGAGGCAGAGAGAGAAAGAGAGAGAGAGAGAGAGAGGTGTAGGGAAGGAACAGAGGCTGAAACAGTAAGAAAGAGAGTATGGAAAGTGTCATCACTGAGTGGAGTTGATATATGTCTGTATTTGTTTTTCCGCAGAGGATGAATAACAATACTATGGTGGAGTCGGAATTGCTGCATGCATCTCGAAACGGAGACATCAGCGCAATCAAAACTCTTCTCGACCGACAAAAAAATGGAGAAATTGAACTCGATATCAACTGTTTAGGTACAGATTTCTTTTGAACATACATTACATTGGTAATCCGCATGGAAGTTGTGTGGGCTGCATAGGTTACCAATATAGGTGTAAGAATTTGAGTGAATGTGGCCTGAGGAAAGGACCAACCTGTGTCCACTGGTATCACTAAGATGAATTGCAGTAATTGCGTTCCCTGCCTGCCACAGCCACCACTAGCCTAGGCAGCTACCATTGGGTCTGTGGTGACTTCAGCCTGAACTCTGTATGTGCAGAAGTGACAGGTGATGCAATCTCGTATTGGTATACTTAGCCATCACCTGCTGGCTCATCATGCTTACATGGGTAATTCCTAGACACAGCCAAGTATCAGATATTTGATTCATCTCCTGGGTACCCACCTTTAAATGGGCCTCCGGGTGCCCATTGACAGGCCTAATTACCACCTACACGTGTGACTGGGCTGGATGTACAAAGTAGAATAAATTGTTGCTTACTCTTATGGTTGTTGTGAGGTCATGTTACACCACTGACTGATGGTGGTAAACTTCATCTGTAAAAATATGAACTTGTAACCTATTTGCTAAAGTCCTGTTCAGCAGAGGATTTGTCTCAAATTGGCATCATAAGTAAGTAAGTAAGTATATCCTTTATTCAAAAACCAACTGCTAACCGCATTTTGGTGTACATAGTTCATAAAATTAATTTAAGCATATAACATTTGAATGACAAAGGTTTTACGAGCTAAAGAGTCAGCATTAGGTATAATTTTATTGTGTGCCCTAGGGCGTAGTGAGTATACAACGGTTTTCTCTGGAGGTAATAACTGATGCAGAACATGTGTTGGGTTGGTTATGATGAGTTTTGATATGTTTATCGTTGAACTCCAGCCAATCGCAATACTTAAAATCAGTCCGTATTGCCCAGACTTATCATTTGTCAATCAGGTCATCTCCGATCATGCCTAGACTAGAACTGTTCTTGGTTATTAAACGAGTTTCTTGTTTGCTGGATACAGATTTTGGAACTCTCTCCCTGTATCTTTCTTTTCTGCTCAGTCAGTTCGTTCTTACCTTTTTCAAATTGCTTGTCCTCCATTGGCTGCCTCTATTTATTCTGGGTACTGACCTGATTATGGCTTGGTTTTTGTGTGCCTTTGGTTGATGCCTTGTGCATTAGACACTGGCATGATAGAAATTAAAAATTATTTAACCAGTTAATATCAGTTGTCTTATTTGGATTCTTCTGTTGTCTTTCTAGGAAAGACAAAGGCTAACAATAGCTGGACGCCGCTTCACCTCGCCTCATACTTTGGCCACAGAGATGTTGTCCAACTTCTACTCGAAGTATGTTTCTGCAGGAAATTACTCTTAGATTATTTTATCATGATTCTGAAAATGGATTGCTGATGTACTGCATTTCTCAATATGAAATGACAATGATAAAAGTGCCACTGTTGAGCTGAGTTGTCATAACTAGGTCAAGATGAGTTAGAGAGAACACCTACAGTTCTCTTTGTTAGAGATTACTTGAAGAGCTTTCGTGAGATCCTTAAAAGACACTAGCTTAAGCATTGAGGTAGATATGCACATTCTTACCAGTACATACATTTAACTCAATTAGGCGTCAGTCATTTTGTTCAGCTGCCCATGGAGATCTTCTGATCCCTCATTGCAATACGTCAACATGAGAACACTGTCATATGTTGGTCCATCCCTTTGGAACAATCTTTCTGTAAACTTAGGAACTATTCCTTTGAACTCTGCTCAGGTTATCTGTTTTTGTCAAGACACACCTGTGTAGATCCCTTAGACTGTCACTTTCTTAACAATTTTTGAGAGGCTTTTAAAATGTGCTTTACAAAAAGTCCAGATACATACATACATTCATACACACATGATCACGTGCATGTTAACAGATACAGACATACACATATTTACTATTTGATTGATTTTCTCTTTTTTTTAGAATGGTGCTGACGTAAACGCGATAAATGATATTGGCGATTCTCCGCTTCATCGAGCAGCATTTACTGGACGACAGGTGAGGCTAAGTCTGAAGCCAAAGTACTTGATCTTGAATCTGACGAGTCAGGCTATAAATCACAGATATAAAACAGAGAAGTTACAGTAAGTGTGGAAAGTATTGGGTGGTTTCTTTAAACTTGACGTGATTGATGACTGCTTGTCCTCTTTGCTGTGAGTCTGGACACGTGATGTAGACTTGAAGCTCATTCTGTTCTGTGTTGTTGAAAGAAGTTATAAACGATTGCTATACTGATGCAAGCCCACGTGGCAGGCCCATTCTCAAAGCAATGGGGACAAGTGGTCATGGTAGATCCATCGTGCTTAGAATCAGAATCCAGGTCACATTTAAAATTCCACAAACTAGTTTGCTGTCCGACGGTAACAGATCTGTTTGGTATTTATGACTTACCTTAGTAATGCATCAGATTATAGTTATACGTTATATTGGTGACTTCTTTCTTTTCTGTGACTTCTACTTCTCTGCTTGAATGAAGGAACAATAAATAACAAGAGATTAACTTGAAGTCAAAATTTGAATCAAAGGCACGGTCAGTCGCACAGGAGAAGAAAATAGGTAACAACAAAGAAAAGAGGAAAACTAAGTGTGACCAATGAATTCATAAAATAAAAAGTTTTAACGTACCACTTGAAGGATGAAATTATTATTTTATATCTGTGGTTTTTCTTTGTTTCCTGCAGGACATTGTGACCCTTCTGCTTCAACATCATGCAGACGTTAATTTGCTCAATGCTGAAGGCAAAAGCCCCAGGCAGGTTGCACGGACACTTGATATAAAAAAATTCATTGAAGGTACTAAGCTTCATTCCTGCTTCTTAGTAAGCAAACTGCCAATTGTTGCTGATGTTGTTATATAATTGTGCTAATATCTCTTTGGAATTCCTACCAAGAACCAACTTATAATAAAGTCTTAGTATTATGAGGTTATTTTCAGAGCTGAACTAACTGGTTTCTATTCTCTTTACTGAATTATATGAGAATTTATGTTGAATTCACAAGAATTCATTTAATGATTTATAAGGAGTTTTTAGCATATATTATTTAGGGGCCGTTCACATATTACGTACGCAATGAGGGGGTCGGATTTTGGCGATTTTGCGTACGGGTGTGAACGGGGGGGTGAGGAGGGGACAAAAGTGTACGTACGCATAATAAATTTCTAATTATGACGTCCACATTAACCTATTTATAACTCTGTATTGTCCTATAGTCTTCCGATAGCATTTTATTACATTATATAAAAGCCATGTGCAGTTATTCTGTGCTGTGAATGAGACACCTATAATTTGTCTATATTGGCCCTCACTCATCCTTCAATCTGGCCTAGAGTACAGACAGCCGGGCTGCCTAGAGCTGTCGAGACACTTTCTGCAGCTGGTCTTGGGGGGGTGTGTCAAGTGTACGTACGCAAGGGGTGTGGAAGAAAGTACGCTTGCGAACAGGGGGGAGGGGGTCCAATTTTCCCGGATTTTTGTGTACGTAATATATGGATGGCCCCTTATTTGTGTAAAGTTAGTTGTAAATAAATGGGTAATCAGAAAGTAATTTTCATCCATGTTTTGTATTTCATGTTTACTTGAATTGGTTTTTGCCTGACATTTTTCTATTGCATACAGAAGATGGCAGAATGTTTGATGATTCTGTGGTGGATTATGGCATTTCTTGAAAACATTTTGCATTTCGTAAAATAATCGGAAACTTGATGTACATGTCCATGAATATTGAATACATTATTAGTATTGTGAAATGATTTAGTTTGTATTATTTCTTTTGAATTTAGCTGCAGAAATAACAGAAAAGAGGAAATCTGAAGAGGGGTTTCGAAAAGCAGCGCGCGATGGAGATATTGAGACGCTAACGACCTTGGTCTGTGGTCTCTTAATAATCTGTGTATTTCTGTGGGAGTGATCATGACCATGTCATTATCTGCATCATCACTAATATTATGATTATTATCATCTGATAATCATCGTCATCAGCTTCCTTGATGTTATTATCGCAATTGTCTTTAGACTTACATTTTTTGATCTGTTGGATAGCTTTGTTTCAATGTGTGTGTGAGGTTCTTACAAAAGCGCTATATAGTAAAAGTTTTCACATGGATGCATGCATACATATGGTACTGGTAATTGCTAATTTATATAACGCCACTTCAAGAGAGGCAAAGACTGGCTGAGAAACTCATGTCGCAGGTTGTTAGGCAGCTTGTTCCAGGAGGATGGGCCTACCACAGCACAACTTCTGCATTGGACCATAGAAGTGTATTTGATTGCATGAATATATGGTCATCGTGATCATAGCTGTAATCTTATCTATGTGTTCATGATCGCCTGAAGGTTATTTTTTACTTTCAGTTAAAATCCAATCATCCGTTGAATGTGAACTGTGTGGACACGTTTGGGAACTCCGCTCTCCACTGGGCTTCAACACGGGGTCAGAAGGAAGTCGTGGTTCTGCTCCTTCAGAATGGTGTCGATACATCCATTCGTAACAGCCAAGGTAAAACTTCTCTTCAACTCCACTGCTTCTTGATAACTACTAAAATAATCGGCAGGTTTTTAATGAGATAAATGTTCACCATCTTCATGGAACAGTCTCACACTTGAAATTAGGACTTTGCCATTACAAATAGCTCAGTAAACATTTTCAGCTCATCTTAGAAGTTACAGCGCCATTGGGTTTTTCTTAAAATGCGCTATATGAGTGTTCTTATACATACATATATACATACATACATACATACATACATACATATATACATACACACACATACATACATACATGTATACATACATACACGCATACATACATACATACATACATATATAGTATACACATACATACATACATACATAGTACACACATACATATATACATACCTGGAAGTCAGCACTCTTCTCGAGGTTTCGAAAAGCAGCACGTGATGGAGACATTGAAACGCTAACGACCTTGGTCAGTGGTCTCTTAGTAATCAGAGTATTTCTGTGGGAGTGATTATGTGTGACCGTGTGTTTCTCGCTTTAGGACAGACGGCTCTTGATCTGGCAACTGAACCTAGAATGCGACGTCTGCTAGACGTAAAATCAATAAGCCACGTTAAGAAGAATAGCATTCATCGACACGAAGGAACTTTGTTCAAGGTAAAGAATTGTTTAATAGGAATATTGAGCACCCTGGGAATTTTTTAAAGGTTTACCTTCCTAAGGCTCACAGCTTCACAGTTGTCTCATTATCCAGCGTTCCTTCATAGTAATTGAAATTTTTTTGTGTAATATGAAGACATCATTCTCTTGGTGTGATATAGTGTGATAGACTGAATTCTTTTGCAATTATTGCAATTTTTCTTGTAAGTTGCACTGAAATGTTTGCACAAGAAAAACAATTGGATTTTTAACTAACTGAAACTGGTTTCTGGTCATACAGAAAGTTCGACTTCTTGGCTGGAAACAGGTTTGGGTTCTTCTGGAGCGAGGAGTTGTTAGTATCTTTTCAACCAGGTTGGTTTGAAACATTACATTTGGTTGCTTTAGTTTCAAAATTCTTTATTAATTGGATTAATAGCATGAAATGACATGTAAATCGCAGCATTAAAACTAAGCTGGTATGGGTTTCTTATATGGTCTTGTGCTGTTTGTGAGTGTATTGTTTCTGAAGATTTTGCTGATTGTGAGAATTTCACAATGAAGTTTGAATCTAGTTGATGAAATACTAATTGCTTAGTAGCAATCTCAAGCATAGATATGATTTTATTAGAGGTCGTGACTGTTGATGGTGTTGACATCTTTGTGTGATGTTCCAGAGGTGATGCATCAGCTGGGGCTAATCGTAAACTGTACAGATACTTGGATGGGGCTAAAGTAAAGGTAAACTAGTTACAAAGAATCTCTATTTTATTTATGCTGCACAATGATCTTCCATTTCCGTTTGAACTCATGGATGCATCAGTGTGTATACTTGCTGACATCAACATAAATTAATTGTGTACAACTGTACATAAATATTATGTTAAATACTGTAACTACTAACTGATGTACGACGTGGTGGTCTTTTGGTAGTACGCTTGGCAGTGATGGGCAATAGTTAACTGAAAAGTTGCTAACTTTTAGTTTAACTAAAAAATTTTAGTTAAGGAAGAAGTTTAAATTTAAAAAATAGTTTAGTTAAAACCATAGTTTAACTAAAAAATTTTAGTTGCTAACTAAAAAGTTTAACTAAAAAAATCAGCAATATGCAACTATTTTTCCACAGTGAACATTGAACACTGTCAGCAAAAAAACATTTTAACACTGCATGGTTTTAGCATTAGCAGCCTGTGTTTTCAAATTCATACACTACTTACAGTACACATGTAACTGTGTGCCAGAACAGTACACATTGCATAGTTTGAAGGTGAAATTGTCATTGAGGCTTTGCATTATTACAGTTCACGTAACGTCTTTTATTGTGAAAATGTTTGTCGTAAAAAGTTGGAAAAAGTTTAACTACTTTTTTTTAGTTAATTAATTTCCAAAATCAGTTGCCAACTTTAGTTAAACTATTTTTTTTAGTTGGAAAATAGTTTTAGTTGTAACTAAAAAAAATAGTTTAGTGCCCATCACTGACGCTTGGTCAATGATCTTGCAGAGCTCTGCGAATTTCACTTCGTGTAGAAACCCCGAGCAAGTTGTTGAGCAAGTCTGTTAAGTCTTTGTCATGAAGCAGTATTATTTGTTACCCAGACTAAGGTGGTAAGTAAAAGTCAAGACCTGCGATGGACTGACCCTTGTCCAGGACCTGGAGACTTGGTAGTACTGGCTCAGAGGCCTATGAAATGAAGTGAGTGCCTCCTCCAAGTCTCAGTATGGTAAATGGGACATTTACTTTACTGTAACTGATCTAGCTTGGTATTCTTTTTGCCTAGTATTCATCGAGATTCGAGATTGCTTTATGCTGTCCATCCGAGACCTCTTTAAAGTCCTAGAGTAAAAAATTAATTCTGATATCCGTGTTACTTGTTAAATTCAGGGTGCCTGTAAAGATATCAAAATTTGTGTGAATGTTCTTGGTAAGCCCTTATCTTCTACGAATCCTGGTGAAATGTCCGAGATTTCTGTAATGACTAAGGGTACTGTTTATAAATTAATTAGTTAAGACACTGTCAAAGTTATTAGTTTAGACACTGTTTATAAATTAATTAGTTTAGTTTAGGGCATAATTCTTCAGCATGGTTGGTATGGTTACAGTTTATTGATGTGGTTTACAATTGTTACTTGGTGGGGCTTTTGAGTTTATACAGTTTATATATTCTGGTATTTTTAGGCTAAGCCAGGTGTTGCTCACGTGTTCAGCTTAAATTTCTCCGATGGATCTGTCATGTGGCTAAGTGTTGGTGCTGGCAATAGTGCCGAGCTCATACGATTGGTAAGCACTTGTGATATTGAGCTTTGTTTGTAAAAACTTCCTTATTAAATGAGCTTTGAGACCTTTGATTTAGAACAAATACTGTTGTGTGACCTGATGGTCAAAATGAATTCTCCATCTGGTTGGATTTGAGTTTATTTTGTATGTTCCATTGCATGGAAAGAGGTAAAGCAAACTTTAAAGAATTTAGAAAGCCTCATGGATAGTTGAACAGAAAGAATTTACATTAGATTAAGAATGTGGTTTGAATAAGGGATCTGCTTAGAAACAAGCATAGGTTGATGCCTTACGTGTTGCGATAACAGCACATTAGAAGTCTCCCAATTGACCTGATTACAGCTTGATTTTGGGGTTGATGCCTTGTGCATTAGACACCAGCGTGATGGAAGTTACTAATTGCAATTACAATTATAATAAATTAAATTGCAACGTAGTAGCCAATTGTTTAGAGTGCTCACCTTGTAACGCGGAGAGTATGAGTTAGATCCTCCCTGAGATCGTTACTGTGTAGGGATCTTGAGCAAGTCTTTCACTCACAATTGCTCAGCACCATCGATTGATGCTTGGTCATTAAGTAATTGTCACTTAATATATGCATAATGATAATAATAGTTGTTATTATGTGGAACAGAAGTGGGAGAATGCATTTAAGGAACACGTCCGCTACTCGGACAACCTGGTAAAGTTGGATGGTCAGGCTCTTCGAGACGATAAAGAGGATGACAATGTTGTTCTTCCACTTGGATCCTTACAGGACACTTTCCAGGTAAATTGACTGCTGCTAATTGTGTCGTTTAGCGACATCTTTCTCTTTTACATGTACTTACTGATGTAAAGTGAATAGATTACTTGTAAATGGTAGCATTAATTGTAAGTGCTATTTCCAAATGGTGACAAACTTCTAAGTAGTTGCATGATACATGATATGGATCAGTTTGAAATGGGGAATGGCGATAAACTGAAATTGCCTATACTATCTTCTCTGCCAAAATGTGTACACTTGGCCGAATGAGTTCTACAAGCAGGGACTGGATCGATCGAACGGTCGGATGGATGGATGGTCAGATGAACTGACTGACTGACGGTTGGAGGAATGGACTGACAGTCAGATGGATGGATGAATTGACGGACAGACATACGGATTTAGTTAGACAATAAGTTATTTCTGCATTAGTCAATTTTATGCGCGGTCTACTATACATGCCACGTCCAATGGCTTGTCCCCCAACATCTTTGTGTTCACGGGTGCGGGCTGTATACGGAAGCATTACATGCAAATGGTAGCCTTACTTGCAAACGGTAGCCTTACATGCAAATGGTAGCCTTACATGCAAATGATAGCCTTACATGCAAATGGTAGCCTTACATGCAAGTGGTAGCCTTACTTGCAAGTGGTAGCCTTACTTGCAATTGGTAAACAGTAGCATTAAGTCGTTTGTCCCGTTGCCTGCCTTCTGGTCTCCTTGACCTATCTTCTGATGTCAACTCGATCTCAGACAAATCACAAACTGTTTTCACTTGGAAGTGATTGTCAGTTCAATGCAATGTATTTTGATTTTGAAACCATAGAAATCTTTTAGTTGCATTTATGTTTGAATTCTATATAAATTATGTGCAAATTGTTGCTGTACTTGCTCACAACTGAAGTACATATAAATGTAGCTTTAACCCTTCAACGATGAGAGGGATTAGTTTATCCATACATTTTAGTACATGCTCGTAGTTAAATTGCTCATAGTAGAAGAAGATCAGTACGAAGTATTTGCGACTTCATTTTCTTAGCCTCAGCATATGAGTGTAGGTGGCCAGTCCTCTCCCTTGCTGTCTGATATTCCCGTCAGCAGTGTACAGTTAGTGTACTCGTTATAGCCGAGTTGGCTGGAGCAGAAATCCCCAGCATGCTGACCCTTAGACTATCGCTGTAGCAGGCTTCTTAAGATGAAGTCTTAGCGTTTTAGCACTTTGGCCTCTTATTTAGACTTTTTACCTGAATTTGCATGTTATGCATTTTAAGGTTTGTAAGTCATTTACTGCATTAGAGGTGCATTAAATTTTTTATTTTTGTAGACGGCACAGGCTCACCAGCAGATCATCGAGAGTCAGGTGGCTCAAATCACATCTGATCTGAGCCACATGAACGACAACGGAAAACGATCTTCTGTAGAAAAAGGTTTTCTTGGCTACTTATTCGCAGTTGAATTCGGCAATGTGAATTATAAAGATTCCCCGGCCCTACAGGATTGATCTCTCTGGTTTATTGCGTTACGTATTTGATTGCATTGTGTTTGCATCTTTATATAAATCGTCATGTAAATTGGGCCTTTTGGGTTGCTTGCCTGTGGGCCTGAAACAGGAAGACAGAAACCTTAAGTTTTTAAGAAACAGTTAAAATTGTACTTTTCAGTACTATTTGACTCTTAGCATTTAAGTTGACAGTGTAAAGCATGCTAGAAATAGCCTGCTACTGTCAATGCTATAGAAATTATCCTAATTACAATTACAATTTGTTACTGTAACTCTATGAATGAATGAATGAATGAATGAATGAGTGAAGTGTTTTATTGCACAAAACAAGCAATACAATTACAGTCATGAGCAAGCAAGTACAGTGCAAAAGCTTATCCTAGCCTTGGCCCCTCTTTCCTGAGTATCATTTATACATACTATATTTATGATCTTGTATTGATTATATTGTATATTGTTGTTTTCTATCACATTCTATGCTATTCTCTTGTCTTATGTGCTGTATTGTATAATATTTTATTATGTTGTATTGTCTTGTATTTGTGTATTCTTGTGGTAAGTCTCATAATGTACCGACTTTGCCCATTTGTGGTGTCTTTTCTTGAGGGAAGTTGTTAGCTAGTTAAGATTTAATTTTTTTTTTTCTTTCCACTTTGACAAACATTTCCATTAAGTTCCGTTATTTTTCAAGTAGATAAATTGATTATAATGTTATTTGGCTGCCTTGCCGTTACTTGTATCGTTATTTTGGTGTCCCTATTTGGTGGGATTTTCATCCCTTCTGGGTCGTATTTGTAGCCTATTTAGGTCAGAGTTTCTTTTGTTCATGTTCCATTCTTGATTGCATAATAGATAAGTTTTGCCATGCATATTTACTTAATTGTCTCGTTTTCTGTAAGGTCATGATCTCTGGATCCCAAGTGATGATTTTTCTTTTCTGTTTCCCTTACCCCTTTTTGGCTGCCTCTTAGTCTCCATGGATTGCTATGTGGCTGACAATAAATTTTTCTTTTATTATCAGTTTGATTATCTGATGCATAGCATTCAACCACAGATCTATGCTTAGCTAAATGTAGGTTTAGGTACATAACAGATCAGATTAGATTTGATTAGCTTCCAAATTAATTTGAACAATTGACGTATGTGTGGTCTGTTAAAGACAAGTGTTTTGGTTTTGCTGTAGTTATCCCCCTCGACATTCATGACCAATTTCAGCAGCTCGTCGAGTCATCCAGGGAGATGCTTAGTGCTCTCTCCCATTGTCTTAGCATACTCACGCAGCAAGAACATGTAAATATTCACCCTTTTTAACTTTGATAAAGTTTCTGTGTAGTACTTGTAACTGACTTGCTGACAGCTTTGGCATGGTCCACTGTCCCTGTTCTTTGTGGTTGATGAGTTAATCTTTGCTAAGGAAATTCCACGAGTGTGGTGGCTTTTTGGGGCTAAATATAGTAAAGAGATAACTGAAATTCTTCTAATACTGAAATTGTATTGTAAATTTGAACACGGTGTCGTACGGAAAACATGCTAAGAGTCGTACGTAGCACGAGAGCCCTGTGGAAATAGGCTTGTTAAGACAAGAGGCTGAAACACTCATGCATATATATAAACAGGTCATTGAGTTTGAATTTTGGAATTTATGGTTCCACAGTGAAGGACCAAATGCAGAGTCATATGAACAGTGCATAAACGTTAGCAGAACAACAAGACAATACAATTCAAGACAACTGTATTTTGATATTGCCCTTCAAAAGCTCAGAAGTGCACATGGCTGTACGACACAACATCCATGGCACTGAGCAATTGTGAGCGAAGGACTTGCTCAAGACCCTACACAGTAACTGCCTTGGGTGAGGCTCGAACCCGTACTCTTTGCATAACAGGCCGAGCACTCTAACCAATCGGCCACTGTCCCCCACAGCCGAAAGGATTTTATTCCAAGAAAACTTTGCTTCTTAGTGGTTGAAACTAGGGATTGGTTGTCCATTTCGTGCGGAAAGTTTAAATATGCAGTGCGAGTACCTTGTTTGTGCCGTTTGATACAAAAGAAAGGAAGTAGGTAGTGTGCTTTTAAACTTGTGTTTGTGGTGGTATTTGTAGGTGAGAAAAGTAGAACTGGAGGAGGAGAGAGAGAAGTCGCGCGTTCTGCAGGAGAGTCTTCATGTTCTGGCGCAGGAGCATTTGGCGCTGGAAAAGTCAATTGTGTATCGGTCTCCAACCAGCTTCTCGGCTTCAGAAGTGGACGAGTTCTTTGATTGTGAAGGTCAGTGGTTGATCATTCCACTATTATGTAATCTAATCAAATCACTTCTATGGAGCTATTATTATCAGCTCAGAGTATCAATAACAAAATCATAAGCCACTGTAGAAGCAAGGTTGAAATCTGACAGTGACAGAGCTTCTTTCATTAAATGTATCTATGTATCTGAACAATTACTTATTGTCTCTTTAAAAAAACTGTCAAAGGCTCAGAAAAATGCCTGACAGATTCAAAAAGGTTCGTTTTGAGATAAGCGTTAAATGTTTCTTGTGGTATTTCTGGCAAAGTAAAGTTTGAACTTGAATGAAAAGGCTGTTCCATTACGATATGTACGACATGTTGCATTAGATAGGTTTCTAATTACACTAGGGACTCATTACAATGCACTTTATTATAATACAAAGTCTGATATAACACATGGTCAGGACATGGATCCAAGAATGATCCCTGCCATAGAAAATGATCTCATTGTAGCACTGTCTTCTTCTAAGGCAGTTCTTGTTTTGCCTCTCAGAGACAGAGTTGTTATAAGTTTCTGAAGTACTTCCGGAACAAAGTTTGAAGCAGTTTTGCATTTTGCTTCAGATGCGGCTGACTGTAATGATGATGATGACAGCTTTGATAGTTCCACTGAGAAAGCAACAAGTGTTGCTGATAGCTTCAGGGAATTGGTTTCCCTTGACATTCCTTCAGCTTCCTGCCGACAGAATTCTGCCGAGCTCGACCTGGGGAAATCGATATGGGGTGGCAGGTTAGATGTTCCATGTAATTCTTCAGTGCGTTCAGTGCTTTGCTCATTGTGAAGACTTTACTTCTGATTACTTTGGAGGAAAGACAAAGAAGTTGCCCTTGTTTAAACACATGCTCAGTGATGCCCTATCTCAGTCATTTGTTAGGCCCTTGTGTTGTTTGGCATTCAGACTTATACAGACCTGTTTGCTCACTGGTGTGCTTGCCACTTATTTTCTAAGTTGCTTACTAACTAGCACATTATCGATCATATGCTCACACTCATTCACTCACGTTCGGGTAATATTGCCTTTTAGTTTTCTGCTCAGTCAATGACCTATCATGCAGACATCAGTTAGCAAGACTCATGATGGAGCTTTTGTTCCTAAGTTGGAGATGTGTTTTTGCTTTGAAGATGTCGTCTGCCTGTCCCGGCTTTTGCTCGAACATTTAGTGTCTGGAATTTTCTGAAGCAGTGCATTGGAAAGGTACATGTCACCAGTTACATTGCAACTCATACATGTGCATATCTATACAAAAATACATGCACACGTACAGTTGCACACGCACACACACACACACACACACACACACACACACACACACACACACACACACACACACACACACACACACACACACACACACACACACACACACACACACACACACACACACACATATATACATGCACACATACATACCTTCAGTTCATATACTTAGTCTCTTTAAATAATTGCTAGATGATGCCTGCGATGTTGTTTTATGTGTTATTTAATGGTTGGAAATATAAACTTTGAACTATAAAAAGATTGGACTACATGAATTAAGAATTTTGATAATATTACAATATGCATTTTGTTTTTATGTGAATTTCTAGGAGTTGTCCAAAATAACAATGCCTATTGTACTGAATGAGCCGTTAAGTTTTCTGCAGCGAACAGTGGAATACTTGGAATATGCTGATCTGATCAAGCAGGCATCGGACTGTGATGATCCGCTTAAGCGACTCGAGGTAGGATGTGCTGAAGACGTGGAGGGCTTTCCACTTTGCCAATTTTTCCATTTATGCTTCTCTCAAATGTTTCTTATGATACTTTCCTGAGAACTTGATAATAAAGTATCATGTCTGGCAGAACATCTTGTGATAGAACTTTGACATCTTGCTTATTTCACATCATGATCAACTGTCCTTTGCCAGAAGCAACAGACAGCTAATTATGTTGTGGTATAGGTTGATGACATGTGACATGAGGTGTTGCAACGGCTTGCTTTTGGAATGTGTTTGCAACGGCTTGCTTTTGGAATGCTTCAAGTATCACTATAGGAGTAATACCTGTCAACATTATGAGATGTCCTTGTGGAACTTTGAGGTGTTTAGGGTGAAGGCCAGAACGTGGACGTCATAGGAAGTTGTTAGAATGGTGCAGTGGAAATAGGGGTTTGAAGGCGTAGAATAGCGTATTTGTAGCAGTTAAGTTTCGATTTTTCGGAGTAACACTATATAATTAGTTTCTGCAGATGTAATAAGATTTTTGTGATAAAACTTTGAGTTCATAGAATGAAGGCAGAGAGAGAAAAATGGAAGAAAGGTAATGAAAGGGGATTGACATTTGGTTTGGATCTGTCTACTATTTAAAAGGATTTTCATGCATCTGATTTTTCTTGTCAGTTTGTTTCTGCATTCGCGGTCTCAGCCTCCGCATCCAACTGGGAAAGGCTTGGCAAACCGTTTAACCCGATACTTGGGGAAACCTATGAACTAAGCCGGTTAGTTCCAGTTAATTTTTGATTTTTGCTGTTAAACATATTTTTTTGTAATTCTTAACTGTTTAGCAATTTGTTTGTATGACTGTTTTCGTTTTCTTATCTCATTTTGCAAACACTTATGTTTCCTTTGTTTTCTATAGATATTTCATATTTTCAGAGATATTTTAATATTTGTACCTTTGTGAGATTCTTAATTTTAAGGAAGTAGATATACATACATACGTGGGAGCGTGGATGACTGCTGTTCTACACATACATGCATACACACTTATATACACACACATTCGTGCATATGATTTTTTTTATTATTGAGTCTGTTGATTGTTGATTTGTGCCTCTAGATCACAGTTTCCCAATCTGGCAAGTGGGTCTCCAAATTTTTCCAGGGACATTAATTTTTTTCGGTCAACAACATTTGGCTATGATTGGGCTATAACTAGCTGTCATTACATTACATAGGTACAACAGTTACATTTGGCTGTCATTACATTACATAGGTACAACAGTTACATTTGGATTGCAATAAATTGTAAACTGTTTTACCTAAGTTCTTTTTAATGCTTTAAATATGCCAGTTTCTACACGCTGTACGTAATTTGGCATATTTTGATGTCAATTTACTAAGCAAATTTTAGTACACAATGATTAATTTTACACAGTGGGTACCGAGACTGCCGAGATATTCACAAGTGGGTCGCGACCCAAAGAAGTTTGGGAACCACTGCTCTAGATCACTCTCAGTGCATTGTTTTTTCGATTGTTTTTAGAGATGACCTGGGATATCGTGTTGTCTGTGAGCAAGTGAGTCATCACCCACCTGTTAGCGCCTTGCATGCCGATTCATCTTACTTCACCTTCAGCAGTTCCGTCCAACCCAAACTCAAGTTCTGGGGAAAATCAGTCGAGGTGCAGCCAATTGGAACAAGCACGCTCTACCTGCCAAGGTGCGCCTAAGTTACCAAGTCTTATAGTGTTTGTGTAATTGATAGAGTTGCTTAAACTTTGCCGTGCCCTTCAAAACTGTGTTCAAATGACCAAGTCTCAGATTGATAATTGTAACTGCAAATATATATAGCACCACTTCAGTGCGACTCACCAGAGGCGCTCCCAACCGAACGCAATGAAACTACAATCGAACAAAATGGTCTTTAAATGCTTGCGGAATGCAGAACGAGACAGAGAGAGGCTGAGTAGGTAACTATTGACAAAGAGGTGCTTGAACTGTGTCCTTCAGTTTTCAATTTCTATGGTTCACACACAATTACACACATACCACAAACTTTACATTCAAGGCATCCAGTCAGCAAAACGAGGACTAGAAGATAAAGGTGTGATAATTATTTGGATTGGTAAAGGTAGTTGATTTGCTGGGTAAATCGTATGATGCTGCTGTAATTTTGTAGACATGACGAAGCATACTCATGGCAGAATGTCAACTGTTGCGTTCATAATATCATCGTTGGAAAAATCTGGATTGAGAATGTAAGCGATTTATTTCAATTGGAGTTTGCCCAAAGGATTTTGATTATGGAATACGTTGATAAGTTTATACTCACACTGTTCTTATTGTTTGCCTTTATCAGTTAGATGGCCCTGTGTGGAGTGCTTTTTGTGAGGTACTAAAAGGTGCTGTGTTAAGTTTCTTGATACATACATACATACGTACATACATACATGCATACGCTACACACACACACACACACACACACACACACACACACACACACACACACACACACACACACACACACACACACACACACACACACACACACACAAATATATACACACTTTCATGCATACTGTATTAATGTTTTGTGTGTTGTGGTAATGGTGCTTTAGAAGTCTCCAGCACCAATTATAGTAATTACAGAATCAGTTACATATTGTTCTCCACTCCTGTCAAAATGTTATTATTTGACTCAAGTTAATTGTCACAGTATTTGACAATCTGTGCTTTAGTTTGTTAAGCCATCACATATGTTTACTTCTTGGTAAAATTAGTTACAAGCTCAGTAAAGCACCAGGCATAGATTGATATTGCACAAAATCCCATCTTCACACTTGGTAGATTCCAGGCCAGTCTGATGGTCACTGAACAGTTTTGTTAACGTTTCAACATCAACTTCAAATAGAATTCAAGTTTGAAACAGTACACAGAAAGTGAGTGTCTTTAGTTTTAGAAAAATGTGTAGCAAGATACAGCATAGGAAGACATAAGCTAATGCATCCTTGAAATCTGGTTTGTTTTGGTGTTTTCTTTTTGTAGTATGGAACGATGGAACTGACCAATCTTAAGACGGGCTTCCGATCCGTTCTGCAGTTCAGAACTAAAGAGTGGTTTAGTCCAGAAGTACACAAAGTCGATGGCTTTATTTTTGATGACAAGTAACTAAATTTCAAAAAGGCTTTTAATGCTTAATGCTATCTGTGGAGGAGTCTGAATAATAACCACTGTAGACATTTGGTCCATTTAGGTGACATGACGCCATTACCATCTCACAAATAATATGAATACAAAGGTAGCTAACAGCAGCAACAGAGGATTTGCCTGAGAAGGAACGTTTTGCTGAACTAGCGTGCAGTGATAGACTTGGGAGACATGGAACAGACTAGTTGTAACTATTGTATTTGTTGCTTAGGGTTTTCAGACATTTTTTTATGAGTTATTTATGATTGTTGGATAAAGTTTGGTCTCTATAGGGCATGCTGTAACTAACTGGTTCAAAATTTGAGACTCAAATTTCATTTTTGAGAGATTTTGTGACTTGATTCTGTGTTCAGAGATTGGTATGTTTGCACTTGGCATTTGATAAGCTACACTATTGTTGGACATCTCTCTGACTACCCTTTTTTATTGATCTCAGGCTAATTTATTTAAACATTTTCTTCAGTCCTGATCCTGGTGTGCACAGATTGTGATGCACCAAGTTCAGGCTGCAAAGTAAATGTAATAACTGGACTGATTGTTTTCTAAAGCATTTAACGATTTCTTTTGTTTGTTATTTAAGAGGCAGCAAAGTGAGGGCTTTGTATGGAAAGTGGACTGAGGCACTCTTCAGTTGTGGTGTTGCAGAGTGGGAGAAGTACCAGACAAATCCACACCCAATTTCAAGGGTTGACGAGGTTTGTGATTCAAGGCAGTTGATCAAAACTATTTATAAATGTACTACACCTTTACAGGACAGTTTTGGTTTGAAAATAGTTAGATCGATAGCAAACGGATAAAGTTATCATTCATTCATTCAAGGAATTTATGTAGCACCCCTTCAAGATATCTACATCATCCTCTTGTGTTGAGGTCATATAGGCAGGTAAATCTGATATCAATATTGGACAGACAATGAAGACTGTGCAAAGACGGAGCACAGATGAAAAGGTAATCATTTGACTTATAAATTGGACTATTGAGAATTGAAACTATTTTATTATTGGTCTTTTTTCTTAGTATTAGTGGGGCGCGGTGGTGTAGTGGTATGTTCTGTGCCTTGTAACCGGAGGGTCGCAGGTTCGAATCTACCTCAAGCAACTGTGTAGCGACCTTGGACAAGTTGCTCACCCACATTTGTCTGTGAGGAAGACAACAGGAAACCACCTCACTCATCTTATCCCCGGGTGGCATAAAGCCAATGAACCTGCCTTCGGGCAGATAACTCATCATCACTTGCCCAAGGTACCTGGGAATGAAAAAACGTTTATATTGTAAGAATGTTATTTCTAGAAATTAAGGCCTTTTTTGCAGGACCCATTGGTCCTATAGAAGGCCTAATCAGGTTTTATTATTTGTTATTATTTTTTACTATTATATGGGCATTTTAGTTTCACTGCTCTTACAGAAGTCTTGGCTGTCATGGACTGGTTCCCCATTATCGAAACATTACTGGAATCACCTTTCGATACTTGTTCATCAATGTGTCTTGTAGCATGTAATTACACTTGGTATCAATAAAGCTTTTGAATCGAATTGAATCGACTCATTCAGTAGTGTGGATACTCCTGAAGGAGTAAGTCCTTTCGTAAGTCGATTGATTGACTGTTAACACTTTAACATTGAGGGTGTACTAAAAATGACTGGGAAACTAATGCAGCTCGTCATTGAAGGGTTAAGTGAAAATCTATATTTAATATCCTATATCTCCATAGGCGAAGAAGAAAAGAATTTCTTAAAAGGAAGCAGTTGTATTCTGCTGTATTTCTTGCAGACTGATCCCTTAGTTTCAAATGGTGACGACGACTTCTCGTTGAGTTCTTGTCAGTCTTTGGATGGTAGCCGATCCTGTACGCCGTTAGATGGACTGCAAAATTCATTGTATAACCTTCGTCTGCCAAAGCAGGAACTTCTGTGGTCAGCAATGCCTAAGCCTTCTGACAGCAGTAAGGTAGATTATTTTTCATGGTATTACCGTAACTCTGTAACTGGGACTGTTCGGATTATAAAGGTTGTTGATGCAGAATTTTGGCGTGCAGTGAAAGTGTCAGGCAAAGGGTAAAGCATCTGTTTACACAACTGTAAAGAAAGTAATAAAATGTGTGACCCTAAGAGAGAAGACTGAGGTGCAGACATAGGCACTGAAATCCAGTAGCAGTAACTCACTTGTTATTGGCACCACTATTAAGAGTGATTTGAAAAAACTACAAATGACTCAGAATTCTCTGGCTAGAGCCGTTACAAAGACCATCAGACACCAACATATCACACCCATCTTGCATTCATTTCAGTGGGTACCAGTTGTGCAAAGAACTCAGTTTATTTGCAGCTTATCTCTAGTATTCCGTTTGCTCAGTTTCACTGTACAGATGAGAACTCTGCTGACAATCGGAGAAACTATGCAGCATTGAAGGAAATGCATGTTGTAAATTTCTGTTGCAGTATTACAACTTTACGCTGTTTGCAATGATCTTGAATGAACTGGATGATGAGATGAAAACCAGTCTTCCTCCGACCGACTGTCGCCTTCGGCCAGATATCCGCAAGATGGAAGATGGAGATATCGGTAACTTCTGATTGATTTATTTAGATTTTCCAATAATAAACATGTACACCGAAGGTTGTAGCATGCATCATTAAAGCATGAAAACCTTATCTTAAGGCATGTCCCTCTGACGACTTCATGTTAACAAGTTCACACTGTATAACGAACATGAGTCCGTATTTAGTTCAGCTGTATAGTATGACTTCATTTGAAAGTCTTTGTGAGGCTAAAAAGGAGGTATATAAATTGCCAGATATATTCATATATGCACAGTACCGCAGTGTTATAACATGGCGGTTACTGTGGCTCTTGAATGTAGAACTACAGTGACGTTGTCTGGTTCAGGTTAGAAGCTTAACACTTTAACGATGAGCTGCATTGGTTTTCAGTCTCTATGTATACTCTTGTCATTAAAGGGTTAAGACACTATGGATAAATAACAAAAAATTAATCTTTGATGAGACATCAGTAACTTCTGAGTAAATTTCTTTCAAATCTGTAAGATAAGTATGATTATCAAATGCAGTTTTTAGCTAACATCGAATATACGTTTTTGATGAGCAGTAGTTAAAACAGGGCATTTTACTAAAGTTCTCCATTATCCAAAGAACACAATTAACTTAATTATTGCAGTTAAAGCTCCTGAATGATTACCGTACGTTATTTGCTTTCCTGAATTGATTAATAATACTTTTCAGATGTTAGATTGGCATGACAAGCTCCCTAGTGAGGCTTTTAAACAGCAGTTTACAAATACCAGAAACTTGATAAATGCATACTACATGATAGCATAATCTCGAATGTTTACTTTTGCTATTATTGAATTTGTCGATCCAGATGGTGCTGCAGATGAGAAGAATCGCTTGGAAGAAAAACAGCGAGCGGCACGCAAAGCACGAAATGGCGATGAATCGTGGAAACCGAGGTGAACAGATAGCTCGATATTTGCTTACGTGACATAATATATTCCATTATTTAGAAAGCTCATTATAAAGTCAAAACAATGTAACCAATGCTGTCCTACTCAAATTTCTTCAGACTATCAAGACTCCCTCAGAGGTGCTCTGCACAAAGTGAACATGCATTGCTAGATGTGTAAGATGAGCAAATGTGAGTAAAATCATTAGTGTTGTGTGCTATTAAACTATGCGTGCAGCTTTCACGGTAGCACTTGTCATCAAGCAATGGCTGGTACAAATCTGTATAACAGCAAAAATCTATCCATGGTTGTCTTTATAGTAACCCGTGTCCCAGTAATAACTTTAAAGCATGTGACGGCTTTTGATAAGTCCCAGTAACTTAACACTTAAATGACGAGCTGCGTTGGTTTCCATGTCGCTTTTAGTACACTGTTGTCATTAAAGTGTTAAGCTTATGAGATATGGCCTGTGATACTGAGATTGCAGTTGTTATTGACAATTTATATAGCACCATTCCATGAGCAAACTAATCAGAGGCACTTTCTGCACTACCCTATACAGTATGCTGTTAAATATCATTAAGGACTGGATTTATATTGCTTAGCAAAACGATGCACAGAAAACTAGAGGACTCTTCAATTGATGAACTACATCTCTGTGCATGGGCACAGAGATGTATTTCACCTTTGCATTTTGTGCAGAGTGTTCATTAGAAAATTCAGGTGGTTTTCAGCTCATAATACAACGTCCATTTTTCTCTGCAGGTGGTTCGAGCAAAAGTTAGACCGTTTATCAAACAAGGAAGACTGGGTTTTTACTGGTGAATATTGGAAACGTGATTGGAGCAAATGTCCTGACATCTTCTAATGCTTCAGCAAAAGTTAGGATATGTTTACCCAATTTCTTTACTTGGCAATTTCCAGAAACCGTGTTGGCGGTAAAATTTGGTGCTGTACAGTTTCAGTCGAATTTTAAGATCTGTGTACAGATTCAAACGGCTTTATGAAAAGTAAACCTTTGCTGCTTTTGGTTTAAAGTAATGCAGTTGAATGTTTTGCTCTCAATGTTGTATGGCCGTTCATTTATCGACACATAATCTGAGAATTAATCTGGTTTTTTATAAGTATAACTCTGAGATTGTTAATGAAATTAAATGAAATCTAAAGTAGATATGACGCTTCATGGGCCAAAGTGAGTAGCTAAACTATAGCCTCAGTATATCCATTGACTGGCAGCTAATGGTTGGACAGTAAACTGTGGTTGATCTTGCCAATCATTTCAGTTAAGTGCTCATGTGTAATCTATTATGTCACAATTAAGAGATTTTGTTATTTGGATCCAATTTCGGAAAGCTACTTGCAAAACTGAAGAACCATAGTGGCAACAAAGTGCAAAGTTAAACTATTGTTCTGACTGAACATTTTATTTACTTGTGCATAGACTAAATCCCACATTTATTTGTTTGTTTGTTTGATAAACAAAATGCATGTATGAAATTCAGATTTAAGCAAACAATTTTGAATTTTGGTAAGCTGGTTGATTTGAAACCCAATGCTTTACATTCCTGCAGTCAGTTGCTGGATTTCTGCACTGAATTCTTGTATAAGTTCACCACACAAATGCCCAACAATTGCAAAAATAACCTCTAACCTTTTACAACTTTAAGTGAAACATTCTTTCAATGTGGTATTTTGCTTATATACCTATATGGATATGTATATACTTGTATGTTTGTCTGCCCAGTAACACTGCCTTAAAACTGTATATGTATATCAGAACATTTATTTAGTGCCCAGTAACACTCCATTTACTCGAGGGTTATGCTTTGAATACTATTTGGTAATCGTTATAGATTTTCATGACAGGTCACGTAATTCAAGAACTTTAGACAAGGCTTTTAAAAGATATGTATGATTTGTTGATGTTTTATAACCTACCACTCCCACCGCAGATGTACTCCACCATAGAAGTGGCTTGCTCTAGAAATTGCTTTACATTACATTGGGTACTTAGACTGTTACTACATTAGGTACATACATTGTTATATTACATTAATTTGGTATGTCATTCCCATTGTTGGCTTAACACATTACAGATGGACATAATTCAGTTTGATTTTAGCAGACTGTAAATTCAGTTTGATTTCAGCAGACTGTAAACTGTTGTATAATTGAAAACAATTTCTGAAAGTGCTGTGCATTTTCCTAACCTTTTTAACGTGAAATCATTTTACAACTGTTTGCTTTAGTGTCACCGTTTAACAGATCATAGCAACGTGATGTTAGATGGCAGACATAGATTGAGTAGACACAGTTTAATGTGGAAAGCCAGTACCAGCAAGTTTTGACTACATGACTATGACACTCTTACGAGCAGCTTTGTAGAAACTGGAATTTGCTGTGACACTTATTAAAGCAACCCACACTCCCCACGCCCAACATAGATATATTGGCAAAATATAAATTTTGATAATTTTTACGCATTTACACCAGTATCTAATGACCAAGCATCAGTTGATGACACTCCAGTGAAAGACTTGCTATAAAGGTCCTGACCCAGTACCCCTTTCAGGGTACTACCTGAGGGTAGGCTCAAACTCGTACTTTGTGCATTGCAAGGTGAGTGTTGTGCTCTTACCAATCGGCTATCTTGTCCATCTCCGTGAATTACATTTAGCAAGTTCTTCCATTAAGAGTTTTGGTGATCAACACACTGAAGGTATCTTTTTTTGTTTCCAAGAAGTAAATTACCATTTTAGTACATTTATTGGTTTTAGCAACAACTGCTGCGTGAGCAGAATTTAGTTGAGCAAAAGTATCCTGCAGATTAAGTTTAGTTGATGGCAATATATTGTAATGAATATCATTTGTATGCATTTATACTGACCGCTTGTATTATATGTGGATAACGGATATGGTTAGCTTCATTGTTGTTCATCAGTTGTCCTCAACACTTTAACGACGAGCTGCATTAGTTTCCCAGTCGCTTTTACCGGTAGTACAGTCTCGTCATTAAAGTGTTAACTTTGGCAAGGTCTTATAAAAGGCACTCAAATCAACAACTGGTCCTATACACCATAACAAAAGCAATTTTTGTGCTCGGTCATTTTTATCAACATTTTTAATTTACTTTGTAAACTTCTGCTATTTGGCTATTTCTACAGCACCTTGGCGAGGTTCGTAAAAAATGCTAAAAGGTGGTTCAAAAGTACCTGATACACACATACTGTAATATAATATACTGTTATTTAATGTATGCTAAAGAGAGTGCATTTGACTTGTATACACACGTAGATGTGTACACATGTATATACATACCACTGAAGACCCAGACTGTGTACTTTTCCATAATAGGTGAACATGTAAGGCTCTTCACACAAGATCTGGGTTAATCAAAGTTTCATCGGGCATCGATTTCACACTCCTCAATAATCATTTCTCAAGATAAACCAATAAAACGTGTCAGAAGACTGATCTGAGCCGACATAATCCAACAGATACACAGTTACAAACAGGAAGAAATTTTACAACAGTTGGTGGATCAGCCAGTTATTGAATAGGCTTTTGATAATCTGTTAACAAGAATTATATACAGATAAAACGTTATCGCTATTTGGCTCGGTAATTCAGTAGGCAACGCTAATCGGTTTCTGTGCATTAGAAAATAAGAGGCTAAACAAAGTTCATAGTTCTTCCATTCAATCTCACAGAATGATTTGAAAGCACCAGTAACTGTTGTGTGTGCTTCTGGTCGTGTGACTGCCTAGAAAAGGTGCACCAGCAATGGCTAGATGTATGTACATCCTCTGCTGCCTTCCTTTGGAGCTCGGCTCTTTGTTGACCATTTTCTGCCAGTCGTTAGCTCTCGACTGTGTTTTACTACTGTGAAATCTGGCCCTTGAATTGGTCCAAGATGTAGTTTGGAATGACAGATTCAATCATCTACAAAGCAGATATGCCAGCACTAGAACACCAATGAAAAGTAACTACACAGTTCTAATAACGTACACTCTAGTAATATTGTCTCTTTCTTTTATTGGGAGAGGAAGCCTCCATTTTTGTTTTTTGTTCACGGTTACATTGTAGCAACAATGTGACTGATAGATTCACTTTCTACTGTGTATTTCCATAGTGCTACTATTTAATGGCAAGCTGTAGATTACTTAGCTTAGAGACTCGCACCTGCAATTTTCAGTATTAACAATGCTCAATCAACAAGCCACCGCACGAGAAGCTGCTTTTCTAATTTGTCAAACCATTTTATTCAACAGAAACTAGCATCACTTAATGAAGGAAACAAGAAGAAATTCACAGGATTTTTTACTCTTATCATCTGATGTCAGACAATAAAGCAGTTATCTATGGAAGTGGTGACTAATGCCTAGACAATTGACTAATGCCTAGACAATTTCTTATTTCATTGGATTATTCTAATTTTCAATACCTTGCGACTTAGACCACTGTAGTGGATGTACTGGTCGAAGAAGACTAAGATCGTAGTAACTTCTGGCGAGACATCAGCTGCACTGGAACAAAATAAAATATTATTCAACATTCAGAAAACTGAAAGAATATTGCTAACGTTACAAAAATACTTGCGATGATAATTATTAGAATGACTAACAAACAGAAATTAGAACGTACCTGGAGATGAGCAGAATTATTGCAAAAACACAAAGTTGTGCTAGAACAACATAAGAAAGTCTCAAGAGGACATTAAGAAAAACTGAGCAAAAAATGAACATGAGATGAAGAATTGACACATAACAGAAATAAGAACATAAACTGTGATGAGGACAGGTAGAATACTGTAAATCCACAAATGTTTGCATGTCATTTATTTTGAAAATTTCACGAGTGGCTAAAAATCGCAAACATTACTGACCACCAACATTTTCTGGTATGACGCGCATTATTCAGCGACACCATGCTTGCAATTTAATATATCTTTGTTTCTAGTCATTGCATGAGCGATAAAATTAGTTCAATAAGCAGCAATGTTTAAACCAAATTCTTACAAAAATCCCTCTTATAAAGCCAGGATTACCAAATGCAGATGATGTACTGAAGGAAACATGTGAACTAATCGAAGCTGGAAACAAAATGATTACTGCTAGTGATAACGATCTGGCGGTGATTGCTGCTCCTAGTAAATCAAAACGCAGTAACACAGGTGCTTACACTATGTACATTGTACAAGCCTACATAAGTATTCCATTGACTGCACAATGAGTGTGCCAAATGTGTTCTGTACCATAACACCGACAGTATTTTTAGTGCATTTACTAGCACGTGTCTAATGAACTCCAAAAAGTACTTGCATAGGCTTTAATTTGGGTACATATTACAAGTTCTCAACTTCTCCAAAATGCAAACTTTTCTGGTGCAAAAGTAATTTTTTATTCAAATTCGTTAACTTTGATGGCTGCCAACAGCTGTGGATTTACAGTAATGGATTGACAAAATGCAAATGTGTCCTGTAACATAAAACAGGCTTCAGGATGACATGAAAAAAACATAAAGACAATATATTGCAAACATAAGAACATATAATGAGTTAAAGATAGCAGAAAAGTAATTACATGTGAAAAGATGAGGCATAGGAAGAGTACATTCTTGTAACAATAAGATAAATCTGAATAGTAAGACTTACTTTTGGACGCTGGCGATAAGAGACCGGACATACTGTCCGAGAAGAGCAAAGAATTCTTCTGTGCATTCCGCGTGAAACTGCTTCAACAGAGTCACTGTTCCAACAACAAATGGAGCGCCATCTACTGGGTCTCCTGTCTTTCGAGCAATCAATTCACCTTTAGAAATGAACAAATCAGATGCACTTGAATGGCACGATGACAAATCTACAAGTAATCTCTTTAATCTTCATAGGTCAGAATAATTTATGTGTTTCAGAGGCTTTGCCATTAGGTTATTTTTCTCGTTCAGGGCAAAACCAACAACATACATGACACAGTGGCCGACATGTGGACACTCTCCTTGTAATGTACTGTCTCCAAGTTTAAGTGACAACCAGTAACATAAATGACATGGTGGCTGATCTGTAGATACTTTCTTTGATAGGACGGGTTCAAGCCCCCTTAAGTTGTACAGACTTTGAGCAAGTCCTACACAAAAATTTGCCTTGCGGAACTGAATTACACTTTGTCATTTTCATTACTATGCATTTAGTAAGCATTATCTAAGCATGACCAAGCATCAATCGATGGTGCTGACCATTTGTGAGTGAAGGACTTGCTCAAGTCTCTACTCAGTAACAGTCTCATGGGAGGCTCAAATACTTCGTATTACAAGGTGAGTGCTATAACCAATTGGCTACCATGTCCCATGTAGCCTGAAATTTGCTATAAAAGCATAAAAATAGCGAGTCAACAAGTTAACAAAAACGTTAGAAGAAAGCCGAAGACAAACATACGTTTGCCACCCTCAGTGACTGCTTGGAATCAACTTTCAGCTCTGATCAGAGATACGTAATATTGTATGTCAGGTCAGGCTTTTCAGTTTTGAATACTGCACTGGTCACCAATACACAGAAATTACATGGGTGAACAGGTGTCGGAGTGTTCACCTGACATTGTCACCCAATATATTCAATTAATTTACACTTCATTTTCTCTTTCACAAATGCAGCGACAACAAACTTGTAAGCTGATTAATGCTGCTATTTTTCTAAGCAAAATACCACCTAAATTAATATTTAAATAAATCTTTAATTAATAAAATTTGCACTTAATTTTATTCTGAGAAGTCAGTGTACAGCCAACTAGAACATTTATTATGTATTTACATATCAAGGAAAATTGTTACAGCACCACTTATTAATCAGAGCGCTACCCTAATGTCATTAAGAACAGAAACTCATTAGTAAGCAATACATCTTGAAGACTAACCGACTGTTTTTGTATAGACCAACTTCTGCAGTTGTGATTCAACGAACAGAAACACAAGCAATGGATGGTACGGCATGTTCTTTGTGGCAATGTAGATCTACAAGAAAACATACATGAATGTAGGAAAAACGTTCCAGCAGTTAGTTATCTTGTCTAGGCAGTTAGTTAGTTAGGTATCTTGACACTAGATTAGTTAGTTAGGTATCTTGACACTAGATTAGTTAGTTAGGTATCTTGACACTAGATTAGTTAGTTAGGTATCTTGACACTAGATTAGTTAGTTAGGTATCTTGACACTAGATTAGTTAGTTAGGTATCTTGACACTAGATTAGTTAGTTAGGTATCTTGACACTAGATGTAAAACTCTTTCAAGTACTTCAAAGAAGTGCTGCCTAATTAATGTTAACATCATTAAGAATAAACAGTTCAACAGTTAGCAGACAAATTTTAAGCAGATTTTATAAATTTATTCTTAGGAGAAGAAACTGACTTTACTGCTCTATTGAATTAAGTTTTTTTAAAAGTTTCTCATCTTATTGCTTGAAACAGATCGAAAGATAAATCCCTGAAGAAATTTGTTATCTCCACTGATTCTTTCCAATAGATTCTCATTTTGGAATGCAGTTTCGCTTGCAAGTGAATGCAGGTTGTTGCATGGAGCATTACGCTAATGGAGCTACAGAAATTTTGAGAATAGATTAGATTGGCAGTTGCTGACCTTGGCCAATGGGTTGCTGATTCCAGCAGATTCCAAGTACGATGTCAACTCAAACATCAGAGGATTCTCTTCTTTCGGATAAGGAAGAGACGGGTCTTGGTAATGTCGCTCGATATCCGCAAGAAGTGCACTGCAGTACACAAAGCAACCACGTCCACTTGCGTCCAGTTACACGAAACCATGATCAGAATCAATAAGAATACACCAGTCTAAGATAAGAATCCTTCAGAATCACTACACAATACAGTCTGCATCAGGAATGATCATCCAAAATGATCTCTGAACACCTTTTAACAGCAACATTATAACCTACGGAACTCCCTTCCCTTGGTACTGCGTGGGACCCTAATTGCCAGGTTCTCCTCTCTGTTGTTCATCATTTAAAGTCTTTTCTGTTTCCGCAAGGCTCACACACTGAGAGCGGCTCTGAATAGTTCGCACTGTGAGAGGCGCTTTATAAATTCTCAGATACCATACCATATATCAATTACTAATTAATCTAATCTTATCTGAGGATTTGGCTCTACGAAGTTTGAAGGGCAATCATTAAGCGTGGAGTGGATGGAGAATGATGCTGATGATGACATATTTACGAATGGATAGCACCTTGATGGTCAAACAAGCAGAGGCTTCCAATGGATGCCAACAGGCAATGAGCCTAAGGACTAGACAAAGCAAGCGAAGTAAAACTCCCCTTTCCCGCTCTTCAACCTTTGACCCTGCAATGGACAAATCCCAAGTGCATCACAAAACTTGCTATCTATTTTCCAGCTTACACCGGTACTAAGACTACCGCTTAGAACCAGAGGCACCTGTGCACAGACAACCTGCCCGGGGTCATTGAAAGGATTCCACTAAGAGGAGGCAAACCTTTCAGTTACAGCAGACCCATGGCATTAACTGAATAGCCAACTTAGTGAAGGACGGAATCTGAAGAAAGAGATATCACACAAATGAAAATGGCAAAACTATTGTCGTCTGCTATAGAGATAAACAATTAACGAACTCGTTTGCTGTCTGAAGTGCGCTCGTGAGAAACTTGGAGTCGAACTTGCACGATGAGTGGAGCTGATGTCCAATCTGACGACGGAGCAACTGCATCTGGCCAATCTGAAATGAAAATTCACATGCTGCCCAACCACCATAAGAAACAGAAAAGCGTTCTTGCTTATTCTGAATTTGTGTTTCATTTTATTCTTATCTAAGATTTGCCTTGGATTTTCTTCTTCACAAGACCTACATACATAACACATCTGGATGGTCAAACAAGCGTAGCCATGCTGAGGACTTCAAATGCAATATATTAGGTGTCCTCATTCACACACATACATATATACCGGTACTTACATACAAATAGCAGCTCTAGACACTCTCTCAAATGCACTGGTACGATTGAAGCGTAAGAAATCTCAAATAGTGTCGACAAGAAAAATATGTGATAGAAGATACATAAAGATAAAAGATATAAAAACTCGTGACAACATAAAATCCAATCAGATATCCTCGCCTCACATTCTGATCGACCGATTTCGCATGCATAATAAGTCTTTTAACAGTTTAACGACGAGAGTGAACTAAAAGCGACTGGGAAACCAATGCAGTTCATCATTAAAGTGTTATTTAATTAACAAGCTCTTAGTCTAATAAATGGTGTGCTCAGAAACACTGGTCAGCAAAATATTTTGCAAATGGATTAAAAAGAAATTGAAACAACAACTGCAAATATATATCCAGAAGGTAATATCCAAAATGATTACCTTCAATATGACATCTAAAAACTGTGGCCAAATCTTGGCAGCCTTTGTGATAAGTGGTGCATAGACTTTCTGAGGCTGACCTGCAGAAAACAATACAGTTAAAAGAATCATTTTCATCATAATAACACTGCCTTCCCAACATGGGGCGTGGTGGCTCAGTGGTAAGTTCGGCGCCTTGTGACCGGAGGGTTGCAGGTTCGAATCCCACTCTAGCCGCTGCGTACGGACCTTGGGCAAGTCCTTCACTCGCAATTGCTCGTGGCGCTTCGGCGTGAAAATTCCGGCACAGTATCAAATGCTGTAGTCGGGAGCGCCTCTGAGTAGTAGTTGACTTCGAGAGGCGCTATAGAAATATCCGGAATAAATAAATAAATAAATATGGCAGATCACAGAACCATATCCAAAAGCTGCTTAAAAATGATGACCAATGAAAAAATGATCTAATTCAGGAGAAAACAAAAAAATTAAAGATTGAACAAATTTTAAAACAAACAATGTTTATTCAATCACCAATTAAATGCAGATATCTCAAATACCTTCAGGTACAAAAACATTTTCAGATTTGTCACAATATTACAATATTTCTGCAGCGATTATCATTCCACGTTGGCGGAGTGCTGTGGTTGTGTTTATTCCTTTGGCCACACCTCTGAGGAGCTAATAATGGTGTTTGTGCAGAGTGTAAACTTTATAAGGCTCTATGTCAGAGCTGTATATGAAAACACACTGCATGGAACCAGACTCACTGTGAGCGCCTGCAAGTGGCTCAAGCTCTTTAAGCATCTTTCTAAATGCTTCGTCCCACGACTTGTCTTTCCTTATCGTCTTGTCAAGACCACCAATGAAGTTCTGCAGTTCCTGCACAATCATGAAACACAGAAGCCGATCGAGCCCCGAAAGACCCCATGATCCAACGGCTCGCTGCAAAAGATCATGCAGAGAAACACGACTTAAAGTAAATCAACAACAGACTTTCAACTGTAACTGTTCAATTACGCTACATGTAATCAGTTACGATGTAAGTCGCTAATTCATTTTACAACCTCATAATAGCCAGGAAATATCAAGCAAAATACAGAATGGAAATTCAGAATGACAGACTGTAAAATTCGTAAAAACTACAGTAGACATACTAAATGCAGAAAGATTGGCCCTCACTTCAAGTGCCTCCGAGAGTTGCTCAATGCTCATGGTGCTATATAAATCCTTAAAGGTGTTATATAAATGTCTAGCTACATACAGGTTTAAGACTTCAACAAATAGCCCAACCTAATAAGAATTTTTTAAATACAACAAACGTAATCTCAAAATTTCTAAGGCACCACTTGAAAGCTAAACACAAGGAACCAGCTTGTTCACAAGTCTCATTATATTATTATTATTAATCAAATTTGTAATGCGCTCACAGCCACACCGAAATGTGAATCTGAGGCGCGGATAGTCAGCCACGAGGAGAAGATGCAATTAGGTATCCAAGTGCTTGAAAGACAAGTAGAAATAGTGAGTTTTGAGATGCTTTTTGAAAAAAGGATGTGAATTTGAGCTATGAAGATAGAGTGGCAGTTGATTCCATTCCTTGGGGGCAGAGACATGGAATGCACTGAGCCCATAACTGTTCTAAGTGACTGTAGATAGGAATTATGACAATTCTTCTATCAAAGATAAAAGATGCAAGTAAAAGAAAAACATAAGCCAGGTAACAAATATTTTGAACTTTTGTTTGACATATTGTTGTGTTGCCTTATGTAGCAAGCCCAAAAAACCAAGGTATTTACTCAAAGAAAAATTTAAGCCACTGTACTGAAACGGTTAACTTACTTCCAGCTTTTCGAATACTTTGATTGTAACAACTTCTTGTTTGGTTCGAGAGTCGTACCACGTGCTCATCTGATCAACATATGTCGTCTGGCTAACATAGTTATTTACACACAACATTCTATACAACACAATACAACTGAAACTTCATAAAGCCCCTCTTGTAAGGAGCGGCTTTGAGTTCAAAAGTGCACTTACTGAAGCTGAGCAACATGAAACATTATCAACCACAATCAGATTCAAAGATGTAAGTTTTCAGTTGACAATGAAGGAAAGACTCCATAAGAGCAAGGATGTCTGCAGGAATTTTTCTGGGGGGACATTTTTCTAAGGGGGCGCAAAATGACGTTTCTGCATAGAATACCTATTCAAGAACACAGAAAACGAGACAATTTTCAAAATTCAGGGGGGCAAATGCCCCCTTCCGGACGCCCATGCATAGGAGAGTGGGAACGTAGGACATACAGACTTAAAAATGGTATAGGCCTAACCATCAGCTGTGAAAGAGTGTCAGGCCGAAGACAAGACATGTACCAGGAACACACAGGAGCCTATATTAGATAAACTTATTAATTGCAATAGGTGGCAGAGATCTATTCAGGGCCGGCCCTAGCCCAAATGGCGCCCCAGGCAAAGCATACATTTGGCGCCCTCTGACCCCCACTCCACGGTCCACCCCATGTCACAACCCAATGAGGAACCACCCAGAACATTACGCTGAACTGATTTATTTATTATTTGAATTCAAATGAAAATAATCATTGTAATTGAAAAATGGCTACAAAAGTGAAAAACATAAAACTGTTTAAACACATTTCAGACATGTCATGAAGACAGCAATTCAACAGCGTGATAACGTTCTTAATAAGGTTGCAGCTCAGTCTTAACCTACCGAGGATCAGTGATGCGAATGATTTCTCGGGCCAGCCGACCAATAAAGTTGACGGATAAGTCGAGAGGAGGAAATTTTGGAATGGGGATTGCAGTCGACTGATACATGCTCTGCCAATCTTGGATCTAAAATGCCACAGAACTCTAGTTTCAATCACTTAAAAATACACTGGTAGTCAAACATATAATTGACTAAATTAAAAAAGCATTAAATGGGATCATAAATTAATCTTAAAACCGAAATTAATTAATACCAAATTTTTAAATCCTAAGAGTCAACTTAACACAAATGCGCGACAGTGGCCCGTACCTTGTTTCGGAGGAACGAGTTGCACTCTTGTTCAACGTTGTAATTGATAATTCGCAGCATTTCGCCCTGCCATATTTTAAGGCCGTAGATGTCGACATAGTCTTGGATGTACTCAAATGACCTTCTGAAACCGTCCATGATTGCTCCAAGAGTCTCCAGTTTGGGCACCAACTCACTAACCTGCACAAGGAAATAAATTTGAGTTTAAGCCCAAACATGATTCTTCTTAAATTCTATCCAGTGATATAATTTAAACCCTACCTACCATCTGGATTATGCAAAGGTCTTCACCTTTGAAAAATTCAGCCAGCTTCAGTAAATTTCCACCTCAAGAAAATACTGCAGAAAGTAAATCAACCTGAAAATCTAAATTTGCTCAAATACAATTTTCTCCACCTTTTTCTTGATTTTGAATCTTCACAACGCCTGAGAAAGAAGAAATACCTTTGATTTGGGATTGAAGATAAGGTTGGAATGCAGAGCACCAGCCACCTGTTTCACGAGCTCCTTTCGAATGCCATCCTCCAACAGCTGCTTTGGATCAACCTAAGTTCAGCACAACACTGCACTTCATCACCAGCTCACAGATATTTACCAAATAAGCTATTAAGTTATTTCCAACCTAGCTTTAAGTCCCCATTATAAGCCTAAGATATCTTTCTTCCATAATTTATAAAAATATATCCAGACTATGTCTGTTCCCCTGTCCATCCTCCAAGTGCAGTACAGGTACTGTAAAATGTATATGTATACATGTATATCCAAAAATATCTACCTGGTATACATATTAGTAGTACAGTAGTAGTAGTAGTTGCTTTCATAATCACCAAGACTCAAGAGCTTACAAAATATACAATCAAGTTCATCTCAAAAGGTGTCAAAGGGAGAACTCAAAAGAAACCATAAGGGTTCCCCATGCAGAGATGCCCAAATACAATGTAATTTTAAGATTGTATGTAACATATGTTCTTAATTAGTGTAATTACTCCAACAGCAACGTCATCTGTAGGACATCTGAAGCCCAAATGACAAAATTCCAATATGGGCTTCATACATCCTACCATACGGGACATGTGAAGCCCATACGGGAATGTTGTCATATGCCCTACAAGGGCCTACATGCTGTTGCAGGATGGACCTGGAGCTCTGAATGTGGCCAAAAATAAAGCCATACATGGATGGATTTTCATTGGTGGGTGTTCAGAAGAAAAGTCAGAAAAGGTTTGTCTGTGAATTGAACAAAGAAGATCCACTTAATGAAATTATGCTGTGAAAGAGACAACGAACATTGAACATTTTGTCAATAAAAGTAATTATTAGAGAAAGAAATTTTCACCTTTATTATTCCGACTAGAGTCGTCTTCATCATCAGCATTCCATCCGTCAGAACGGAGATGGAGTGCGTCAGCCTTGCCACCTGGTGACCACGATCAAAAGAAAAGTAAAATGCACCTCTTTAAATTTAATTGAACTCAGTTAACTGTACAGCAATTACGATTGTACAGCAATTACATTCAAAAAATTTGTGGAAAATGTTCGTTTGTCACTACGTTTTCTCATTGCGATTTCACTATAAGCGACCAACGGCAGATGCCTTGGACATTATGATAATGGCACGTTAGACTAGATTAGATAACTTATTAACAGTTAATAATCCAAAATAAAACCTAATGCACCAATCTAATCTAACATAAGCTGAAAGCCTTTATGACTGCAACGATGCACAACGTTGCTTCAATATAAAGTGGACATGATTTTTAAAAACTGGGTCTCAGTCGTGTTGAAGCCCAGCAAACGTGAGGAGTTACTGTAACATTGCTCCACTTGGGCGTTTCTTGGTCTTCATTCTTTGTAAATAAGTTGTACCTGCATATCTGAATATTTATGCAGTGATGGGCACTAAACTATTTTTTTTTAGTTAAACTAAAACTATTTTCCAACTAAAAAAAATAGTTTAACTAAAGTTGGCAACTGATTTTGGAAATTAGTTAACTAAACTAAAAAAAAGTAGTTAAACTTTTTCCAACTTTTTATGACAAACATTTTCACAATAAAAGACGTTAAGTGAACTGTAATAATGCAAAGCCTCAATGACAATTTCACCTTCAAACTATGCAATGTGTACTGTTCTGGCATACAGTTGCATGTGTACTGTAAATAGTGTATGAATTTGAAAACACAGGCTGTTAATGCTAAAACCATGCAGTGTTAAAAAGTTTTTTGCTGACAGTGTTCAATGTTCACTGTGGAAAAACAGTTGCATATTGCTGATTTTTTTAGTTAAACTTTTTAGTTAGCAACTAAAATTTTTTAGTTAAACTATTGTTTTAACTAAACTATTTTTTTTAGTTAAACTTCTTCCTTAACTAAAATTTTTTAGTTAAACTAAAAGTTAGCAACTTTTTAGTTAACTATTGCCCATCACTGTATTTATGTAGCGCCTTTTTATAATTCTTCAAAAGGCTGACAGTTATTTACTGCGCTTATTCCACGTGCAAGGTCTTTGCATGTGAATCTGAGGTGAGTTTGAGTGACTAACTTGTCCAGGGTTGTAAAGCAGATTCATCAGGCTCAAGCTTAAAATGGCTGGAATACAGACCCAGCATGTTATGGAACAGACCAGTGTTTATTGCAGAAGTTCTGAGCAGCCTCTGAGTTTGGTCCATTTGTACTGATATTAAGTTACTAATGCTCAATTACTCCAAAATGAACCATTGATTTTTGGCCCATAGAGAGTGTCATGACAAAAATTCTAGGAATAATTATAAACAACTAAAGTGAACTCTTAGTTAAACCTCTTTGATTCTGATTTTGATTCCCCCTCCATGCACTTACCTCATATCTCTCATCGAGCTGAGCAAATTCTCGCATTTTGTCTTTTTCCAGACGAGTTGGAACTTCTTTGATCTGCGACGTCTGAAGCTCGATGATTCGAGCCAAGAGAGAAAACATCGTCTCTGGAATCACCTGTTACCATGGAAACACAAAGCATGATCACAGAAAAATTAACAGATCCTTGAAACCTGAAAACTTTGAAACAACGCAAATAATTCCTCTCTCTCCAGAGCAAACTCAGGTAGCAAATCCACATGAGGTATCATTCCTTCAGGTCTTGGACCTTCCTCCATGCGGTATTCAGGCTAAAACTAAGTCATTAAAAATACTTTTTTTGATATATATGACCTAGCATTAGGCCAAGAAAAGAAAGCACTTGTCTCAAATTGACCTAGAAGCAAGGCTGATAACTTCAGTAAATTATAAATGTCAGCATTTTCACTCCAAAATTCAAAGAATATTCTGACTTTCGATCAAGTAAACTATCAACTATTGGAAAATCGCACATGATACATGTCTTGATTAACAGAGTTTGGTCTTATATAACAAGCAGAATAATACAGTGTTGGTGAAATGAGCCCAAGAAATTGATGCATTCATCAAACACCAAATTTGATCAGTATTCGCAATGATAGTAATTTCTGGATAAGCAACAAGCAGTGGTCCACTTTCTCTGCTGGGGCAAGATTTATGGAAATGGAAGAAACTACATCTTATATAAAACAAGTGATCAACATGAGCACCTCTCAGAGGTTCTGAAATGGTGCTACACAAATCTCCAAACACAAAAGTACACAGCACTTCATCTGTGCAACAAAGTGCTGCACACCTGTATCTGACTTACAGTAAATGTGACCAATGAAGTACCTGAAGCACTTTGCGAACGTAGGTGACGAGTTCGTTGGAGTAGTACTGTGAAACGCTGATGAGGTCAGGACTGTTAGCTTGGTTGATTCGTAGCAATGGCAGATCAAGAGCAGATGCCAACTGAAACAAATCATTCTCAATAATCCATTCAATCTAATCTCATATAATTTAATCACTTCTATCGTGAACTCATGATAGAATACTAATTTAATGTAATATTATCTAATATCATGACTTCTAGCATGTAGAATTCATGCTCAAAACCTAACCAGATCTGGCTTATTTCACTGCAATGTCATGTAATAAGAATGTATGCAGCTCTTTACAGTGTCAATAATTGACAGTGGACATAATATAAGTAAAATGTGATCCTAGATGTTTTTTTAAATGCTACACTGACTCTCAAACCAGAAGGCTTATTCACGTTGATGGACAACTAACTGGTTTGTGGCAAAAACACACTGCTAGACTTTGATTTTTTAAGGCACTGTTGTAATATGAGAAAACAAAATAAGTCCTCGCTGTTAAAATCCACGAACGAAGTTAAATGAAAGTAAGAAAATTTATAATTCTAGTGAGAAGACAAAACAAAAAGTAACCTTAAGAAACGTTGCTCTCAGTTTAATTACTAATGACGGATCCTTTTTTATTCCCTGCTGCATGTGAGGCGTATAACTGAAGAGAAACAAAAGGAAATTGTTAGTTTCTACCCAGAAATTCTTTCATTTTTGTGCCTGTACTTTGGCTATAACATGCAACATTCAACACTTTAACGACGAGTGTGTATTAAAATGTATGGAAAACTCGGACCTCTCATCGTTAAAGGGCTAAAATAATTTGAGATTGAACAGCCTGCCATACAATGTAGGACATGAGGTTCTTGTCCATATGGTCTTGTTTGTCAGGTTGGCAGTACCTCCGAAGAGTTTACTGAAGAAGTGCTATATAAATGAGTAATTCAAATGTAATTACAACTGCTGGTCAAATCCGTGTCTTTCAAAGTAAAGTGTACCCAGAAAAGAGTTACGACATTCAGAATATCTTTGACAATCCTCCAAACAATGGAGGATTGTGCCATCAAAACAATGCTCCATAGATAATCGTGCTGTACATAAGATGGTGGCTCTACATGAAGACACATAGTAATAAACATATAAAATAACACGTATGTAAATGGATTTTTATAACAGATTCGTGTCTTATCAGTACTAGTTCCCAAGTGCAGTTATTGGAAAAAGAAAATATATTCGTGTTTATTGACAAACTCACTGTCAAAATGCAGTAACATTAAAACATATGACAGTACAATTATCAAGATCTTATAGAACACATGTCTTGGCAGCCTGTTAGGCACCCACTCATTTCACAGCTGCCCCCTAGAGAGTGGAAGGCTGAGTCTACCTATATAGGGAGCTTACGGGTATTGAACCTGTCTTTCGAGATCTTATGTTCTTCGAGCAAAAGTGTTACCATTCATCTATCCCCCCTGACATTTTGAAAGCTTCTTCAAACATAACCAAACATATACAGCAAGAACAAGAAATGCTTCCAAGGTGAGATGCCCCATAGATAGCAATGTGAGAAAGGGCACATGTCTCACCTGTCAATCAGTTCCCAGGCATACGAAAGGTCGGCCACGATCTGCATGTTGATCAGAATCTCTTCCCGAATGTTAATAACGCGGATCATCTGGTGCAGGTATTTCCTCGTGTCGCCAAGAAACTGCTTCACCTGAAGGTTCGTTTCCAGCTGGTGGAATTCCTGAACCTAAGATGGAAGATATCTGGGATGGAAAAGAGACCAACTGTTTTCGTGTTCAGATCATTCAAAGATAAAACACCTAGAGTCTGCCAGTCACCAATTTACTTAGCCCTATCCATGGTTATCCTTACTATCATCTACTCTGATGGACTGAATGATAGATAAAGGAATGAGACGGCGCACCACAATGGAAAGGAAAGGGCAGATAACAGAGAAGAATGGCGTTGCTGGATTACTGGATCTGCCCAAAGGTACAACACTACTACTGCTACGAAGGCACTCAAAAAGTACCGCAACTGAGGTACAACAGGTTCCAATGTAAATAGTAAAAATTTAAAAGGAACTGCAGTGTATGTGGTACTGCAAATCATAAACCATATCATGGTAATGCAATTAGGGGTCAGCCGGAAATCGCCTCGGACATTTGCCTCGGCCGAATATCTCGTTTTTCAGCAGTATTCGGAAGTATTTGCCTCGGCAAATACTGTACACACAAATAGTTGCTTGTTTGCCTCACATGCCGGAATTTGTAAGCTCATAATATCAGCTTTGAGCTTCATCTAGCATATTCATTTTGAAGAAGAAAGTACAAAAGAAACACCAACACTGGAAGTCCACAAAGAAAGTCAAGTCCATTAATTGATCATTTATTTCTAAAATTCGAAATGTATTAGTCAGTTATTACAAGTACCAAAATTTATTTCGATAATTTTCATTACATGAAAATGTGAAGCTTCGCATATGGAACAAATGGTACTCGGTTCGTACCCGGATCCGGCAAATAGTACACCCAAATACTCGGATTCGGTACTCGGTGAAAAATGTCTACCCGGCTGATCCCTAAATGCAATAAACAATATGGGAATGCAGTACACAACATGGTAATGCAGTACACATCAAGAGAACTTTTCAATTCTATCATGGTTTGTCCAAGAGAAAAAAAACTAGCATTGGAAAGTTAAGGCAAGAGATATCACGTTGCTGTGAAGTCTCCAAGAAACCATTTACTTACTACCCTACCCACCTAACTAGAGTTCTAAAAATGAAACCTCTTCCAGGGCCTGGATGAGCTGGACGATCTTTCTTCCCGCAGCTGTCGAGTCATCGTGATTCAACGATGAAATCTGCTTCCCCATCTCCGAAAACCAGGCCTGGAGATTGTCTGCATAACAGAACGCAAGCAGAGAGATATTAGTCAGAAGAAAAGACCCAACCACACTAAAGAAGACAACAGGTATGTACATGCTAATACCTATCAATTTATGTACAGTACATGTTTGTACAGTACAGTAATAGGGATGTGCGATAGTGTAGTGGTTAGTGTGCTGGACTCTCAACTGAGAGGTTAGAGGGTCAAATCCTGTCAGGGCAGAAACTTGGTGCGAGATTTCTGCTCCACCTGCGCCTCCTAACTAACTCATCTATAATGAGTACACTGACTGTTCATTGTAAGCGGGAAGGTCAGATGATGAGGCAGAAGACTGGCCACCCGCCATTATAAGCCAAGGCTAAGAAAATGAAGTCGCTAACACTTCAAACCCATGGCTGGCTCTCTGCAATCGTAGGATTATGGACACAACGTGCTGCCACAAAGACCATGTCACACAGAATGAATCAGAAGTATGCATGTTCAGTGCTTGTGTATATCTGTACGTACGTATCTATGTATGTATTTATGTATGCATCGGCTGGCATTCATGTGGTTTGTATATTTGGACATGTGGTGACACTTATTTCCTATATACAGAACCAGAGACAGATCATTGCTCTGTGACTAAACCTACCGTTCTTCTCGACCCTTGTCAGCGGTTTGGTCCCCGAGAAGACTTCACTCAGCTCGACCATGTGGTCCTGTCCCTCTTTCTTGTTCTCTTCCCACTTTGCTTTCTTCTCGTCCAGCATCTTCTTAAACATCTGTAACCAAAAACCATTTTATCAGCAAAAGCTCAAAGCACTATTGGGAAATGCAGCCATTGCTTAGAATGACAATGATTTCACCAATGCATATCTCCATTGTCCCTTTTTTATTGGTTTGTATGTAACTTGTGCATGAGCAAGGAGAGTTTGCCTTGTGCCAATAAAGACTACTTACTTACATACAGGCCATAACTCAGAGGAACATTTCTGTGGTTGAAGGATATCTTGACTTAAGTGACAATAGCAGTTCAACAATGGCTCATAAGAATGTATGTATGTACATTGTACATATGCATATATCTATGTATGCATGCATGTATGTATGTATAATGTGTATGTGCATGACACTGTATGTATCAAAACTCTTAATATAGTGTATTTTATGTAACTCACTCAATTGCTTGACAACAAAGTGTCCACTTCATAACCCATCAGGATTCAAACCCAGAAAAGTTCTACTTACAATCGTATCTTTTTTCTTAATTTCATTACACAGTAATCTAGCTTTGTCACTAGTAATTTTCTATTTCAGACCTAGTAATTAGCTTTTAATTACTGTTATGGTTCTGGTTAAATTACAAACAAATCAGGTATACTGGTAAATCAAAAGCTAAAGTTATTTTTGAATCACGATTTAGGGTACGAGTAAAGACTTCACCTCCTTCAGTTTGAATTCATACTGTGCCGTGTTAAGCATGAGTCGAAAGATGGTCTCTGGATTATAGTTGCTGTCCTGAATCACTTGGTCTCTCAGCTGACGACAGCGCTTGTTCGTCTCGGCCGCTGCATCAACACAGCCACAGTTATCACTGCACACCTACATAGCACTTTCTTAACAACACAAACTTCTTACAGGCGCTACATAAAGTAAAGCTTCCACGTCCCTACTGAAATGTATTGGAGGTATCATTAGTAATTAATTAATTAAATTTGTAACGCGCGCATGGTCACATCGAAATGTGAATCTGAGGCGTGGATAGTCAGTCACCAGGAGAAGAAGTTAGATATCCAAGTGCTTGAAAGCCATGGAGAAATGGTGAGTTTTGAGCCGGTTTTTGAAGGTAGGAAGTGAATTTGAGCCACAAAGAGAGAGTGACAGTCGATTCCATTCCCTGGGGTCAGAGACATATACCCATTTCCCGCTCTTTACTTACTCACTCACTTACTTACTTAATTACTTTGACATTCATTCTGTACACAACGTGAGCATCTAACCACTCCCACACAATGAGCCAGTTGGTCACACAAAACTGCACGCAACATACCATTGAACAAGTAATATGAAGTATTTATATATCTCCCGTTAAGATCTATCTTTAATCATAAGTCAAATTTCTAAGTTCAGTAAGAACAATAATAAGCCATTGTTTAATGAAAATATCATGAGCGCTTAGTTCAAATCCATTCAAAACGAGACATTGTGTGAAAGCCAACCGGTTTCAAGTGGTGCTGTATGAAGCATGATCCATCGAAGCGTGACGTTGCTGTCACGCATAACGGTCATAAGGCGTGGGATGTTATCAAGGATAAACTCGTCTCGTAGCATGCCTTCCTTCAGATAATTCTGCAATGCCGGCATAAGCTGTTCTATCTTCTTTCCAAAAGAACTTGCCTGCAAAGCAACGAATGTCAGAAGCATAACATTTCAAATGACAAATGTTGGAAGCAAATTTACAAACACCTTAAAGGAATTCTCTTTAAAAGGTGCTATAAAAGTGTGCAATTACGATTACAACCACATATGCAAATTTTCTTGTAGGCAAATTCAACTGCTTAAGCAATGCACATTAAACTAGAAAACTGTTTATTACTTTTTTTATGCCCCAAGGTACATAATTATGATCCCTTTGGGACTTAAATATTAATTAAAAGAGATAGAAAAATCTGAAACAGCCACTATTCATCACGTTTGTCAGGTTTGTTACATAGTTTGATCATCATATATTAAGCATTGCCAAAGTGTTGTTGATTTCATTCATTTGGCTTACCAGCTGCTTGACGTTGGTTGCTTCGAGCGTGTTGTTAAGAGCTGTTGATGCCGCTTTGTAAGGAAACCATGCATTGAGCAGATTCACTGTCAGACCCATGTAAATACTAATCACCTGAAAACAAAGGAACCACATTCACAATGCAAGGACCAAAAAGACCACAAAATATTATAATTATAATCTGTTAGGGGTCCACCGGTAAGACATTTTCTGCCGGAAACCGAATCCGAGTATTAGGATGTATTTTTGCCAGATCCGGTAACGAACCGGAAACGAACCGGGTACCATTTGTTCCATATGCAAAGCTTCACATTTTCATGTAATAAGAAATTATCGACATAAATTTGTGTACTTGTAATAAGTGACTAATACAATTTGAATTGTAGTCATTTCTGTGCAGTTGTGAAGTTTTCTGTGTAATTGTTTTAAGGTTCAACATTTATAATTTTATATATGTAAGTTTATCGAATAAGTTTTTAAAGAAGAAAAATTTTGTAAAGAAAATTTTTTTGCAACTATTTGCATCTACAATATTTGCCGAGGTGAATACTTCCAGAAACGGGATTTCCGGTGGATGCAAATATCCTAGGCGGTTTCCGGTGGACCCCTATAATCTGTGATGCACTATGAACAAAAAAATTAGATTTTTCTTATAATCAGATCATTGTAGAAGTTTGACATTGCAGATGACAACTGCAATGATGATGACACTGTCAGTGAAAAAGAATCATCAAGATAATACAGCAATGACAAGGTTACAATGATAAAACAAAACAAAAGAATCAACTCAATACTAAGCCCAACGAACACATACCCAATTATCAGGAAAATGTTTGTCAACAATTTCACGCATGATTGCTTGCTGGTTGTGAAGGAGATCAGGCAGAAAGTAGAGGACGACGTAGAGCATGCTGGCCTGTGTAGCGAGAGCCGTACTCCGCTGTTCTGGCAGTGGATAAGCAGCAATCTGGTTGTATAGATCGTCCGACCTCAGCCGACCCAGCACCATGCTCGTAAATGTCTTGTTGATTGGAACACGACTACACATGCAATCACGCAAATCCACTGAATGCTCTCGTTTCAACTTACAACTCATTTGTATGTATAACGTCTGCATACGTGTATATGTATGTATGTATGTGTGTGTGTGTGTGTATGCATGTATGTATGTATGTATGTATGTATGTATGTATGTATGTATGTATGTATGTATGTATGTATGTATGTATGTATGTAAATGTAGTTAGGTACCTGGCTATCTCTATACAGTGCCTTTTAAGGTCACAAAGGCACTTGCAACGTTCTTAAAGACACAACAGTCTTCAATCTTCAATGCACTGAGCATTATTCTGTTGTTGCTACGTGGTCAAAATCCACCACCACGTGAAGAACGCTTATGCAACGTAATATTCAGCTGTGTAATGACACAGTGGTCAGATGTTCTGGCAAACTCTTTTACTGTTTTTTCTTGCTGTAAACTGAAAGTTTACTTCTTTTCTGCTGTTTTCTATTTTGTCTGCCTTTGAACTGTACTGTGGCACAGTCGTAAGAGGCATTCATATTGTAGCAAGTACAACATAAGGAAAGAAAAAATGTTTTGTCATGTTCCCTTAATTTAGAATGTCCTGCACCAGGGCATAACTGGACAAGAAAAAACAATAGTGCATAAATCGTAAGTTAGGACAAGCCCATAAGCGAAGACAGTTCAAGAGAAAAAGAAGAAGAGCAGTCCCTTAAGCTAGCCCTGAGGCAGCCATGGGTATAAAGTGTTAGTGACTTCATTTTCTTGGCCTCGGCATATGATGGCGGGTGGCCAGTCCTCTCCGTCACCGTCTCATCTTCCCACCGACAGTGCACAGTCAGTGTACTCATCATAGCTGAGTTGGCTAGGGGGTGCAGTGGAACAGAAATCTCGAATCAAATTTCTACCCTGGCAGGGGATAAATGTAACCGTAAATGTAACCATGGGCTAAGAACTGTGACTCTCACCTGAAGAAACTCTCAGGATAATTTGGGGGACGTTTGGCTCCAGGAACTGAAGAATATCCGGTGCTACGCAGCAGCTTACAAACGTCATCGATGTTTGAGTCTTGAGAAGCTCGGGCAGCACTGGTTTGAGTAAATCACAGATAATTATTTAGAATTCCAATTGCTGTTCTTCTTGTCTGCTTCTTATTATTATTTTTTTATTTATTTTAAAGTGTGCAAAGTCACACAGAAATGAGAATCAGAGGAGCGGTTAGTCAGTCAGTCGCCAGGTGAAGAGCAGACTTTAGATATCCAGATGTTTGAAGGCCAATGAGAAATAGTGTTTTATAGGTGTTTCTTGAGAGAAGAAAAGGAGATCAAGCAATGGATAAACATTGGCAGTCGATTCCATTCCATTCCCTGGGAGCAGCAACTCGGAATGCACGAGAGACCATGACAGTGCTCAATCGAGGCTCAACCAAAAGACCCAGCATGTTATTAGACATAAAATTAGACAACGTAAAGGAAGACATTAACCTTATGTTATAACACCACAGTTATAACACCACAGTGACAATCAATTGACGCCTTGGCTTTATGATAATGGTGCAGTAGAGGTCATCTGATTATGTCAGAAATTACAGATATAAGCAAAAGCAAATGTAAACAAAGGTAAATATAAACAAAGACTAAGAAGTTAATGGGAAAACATGTTTGCTTGCTAACCAATCTCACTGCACAGCAGATGACTTATCCATAATTATTTATTTTACAGCTCATTTATCCATTAGAGATTAGCCTGAAATTGTTCAATTTACCTGTATCGGTAGTAAGAGACAAGAATTCTTTCTCTAACTGGTCCCTCAATCCGTAAGTCTGTCACAATCAGCATCACTCCATACAAATAAAGCATCTCAGCCTGAAATCAAAGTAAAAAGTTAAACAGAAAGATCAGTTAAATGGCAGCTATGCAGACTTGTCAGTGGTACATTAAGAAGACAGACAGAGAGGTTCAGAGAATTTCAACTAACAAAATGTTTGGTGTGATAAATATGATGATTTAAGTAGAAATTTCACTTTTGCTCTGAACAAATGCTTGATCAAGCACACATCATAAATGAAATAGTTCATTTTCATGAAGATGCCCCCACAAAACTAATGTGAAGAAATCTAAACCGATTGTTTGTAACTAAAGATGTCAGATCACAAACACTGCTTAGTCTCAGATGTTTGCTATAATCTTCTAAGTCTCAAATACTGATGTCCTGTTATAACTTTATAGTGTCAGATCACAAAGCTTGCAAAGACATTTGTAATGTGGAGAGTACAGGTTCGAGCCTCCTCTTAAACAGCTACTGCATAGGGACCTTGAGCAAGCCATTTGCTAGCAATTGCTCAGTTCCATTGAAAATGCATGGAAAACTAATCCCTCTCATCGTTAAAGGGTTAACAATAATTATTGCTTAATAATAATAATTTTAGTCTCAGGTCACCAATGCACATAAGAACTTTTTAAATGTGGAAACTAACTTGTGAAAAGATCACACAGCTAATCATTTTAGTAGTCATGTTAGAGTAACATTATGAAGGCAATAAGAAAATTTAAAAACACAAAATAAATTGTGAAATGAACTTGCCAGTAACTGTTTGCCATCGTCATTCTGCAGAACAGATTCGAGCGTCTGTTGGATAAACACTCCCTCTTCAAGATCCTCAAGAAACCTGGAATCCAGTTTAAGAAAAACCAGTCAACAGCAAATCTTGGGCTGATCGCTATCAATAATTATCAGAGTAATAACAGACAAACTCTATTACAAAGCAGCTCATGAGACAGTCATGGAGTTCAGACAATTTGAGATTCTCAACATGCTTACACACCGCCATTGCCTCTCCATGCACATTCATCGATGTAGCATTGGTGGAGAATTCTATTCATTTGGGTAAATGAATAGACTTGTGGGTAGATTTGACAAATGCTTGTGGATCAGATCACAACCAGCACTATCGAAATTATTACAACTGAACAGAAAGCAAAAGTTTATTTCACGCAGAAATTAACAGCTGCATGTATGAAAGGTGGCATTCATAAAACATCCTCTTAGAACCTCAAAAGTGCTGCATAGTTTGCTATCTAACAACCAGTCATCTAAACAACTGCAGCTTAAGGTGAACCATTACAAGTAGTTAACAAGCTAACATTTAATTGATGTAGAAGAACTAGAAGTTTAAGTTTAATCACAAATTTAAATACTTCAAGAGACTCCTGACCTGACAACAAAAACCATGATCAAACAGAATGGCATTCAAGCACTTAAGAATACAGACAAAAGAAGGCCAAAGAGCTTCATGTTGTAGGTTGCTAGTCAACTAATTCCAGGAAGATGGGCCAATCACGGTGAATCTTCTACACTGAACTGTGCAAGTTCCAGAAAATGGCACAACCAAGTCACTTTGCACAGCAGCACATGTAATCTACAGCCAAGGATATATGAAACTGAGATGCATAGCACCTTCAGACAAGATGGAAAACACCCTACTATGCAATTTCACATGAGCAGAATAGAATCTATTCAATTGACGTAAAGGTTCGAATGAAGAATAGTTCTACTGTTAAAATGGATAACAGCAAGAGCAGTCTGTTAACCTGTTTAGGTCCGTAACATATTTGTGAATGCTCTCAAATGCTTGATAGAATCGTGTCAAAATTTCCAAATGGTTGTCTTTGAACTCTTCATCAAGATCTTCCAGACCCTAAACACACATAAATTACTAATTAACAGCCAAAATCCTAACAGAAATATTTCAGGAAATATCTCAGAAACATCGCAGCACTTTCTTTGACGCTGACCATAACATACAATATGTGGGAGAAACAGCAATTTTCCTCAAATCCATAGTAGCAAATTAGCAAAGTGTTCACAGTATAATGCATCAGCCTAACATTTCTGCATATCTAGATGGATTGTGTTATCAAAATGGTGCCAATTTCTCGATCAGCAATTAACGTTAAAATGTTAAAGAGTTGTCATCAGAACCAACTGCAAGAGCATATCTATGGACTTACTATTTAATGTGTTCATTTGAACACATTATATAAATTAATTATAATTACATTAAACATAACTTACCTCAGTACTATGATTACCTACCTAAATTAAACTAACCTAAATCACTTTTAAACAAGATCGCATACATAGACCCAGGGCTGTTAATATCGCGATAAATTATTACAATACTTGGTATCGCCGATACTTTTTTCAGTATCTCACTGCGACCCAGTATTGCGATAGCTTAATTGTATTGGTATCGCATGTGTATCACCGATACTTTTTAGCCTGTAAATCAGCTATACTCGATACCAATACTTCTTCCACTAAAATAAGTAGTTTTCTGGGCACGACAGTGCACTGGCTTGATACCAAAACCCGGGGAGGTTAAGCAGCCAGTGTACCTTGGGTTAGATATCCTGCAAGGGGAGGACATTGGTTTGGGTTATCTGCTGCCAACAATTACTTTTATAGTATGTAGTGCTTGACACTGCTAGCACGTAATTTATGTCAATGAACGTGAACTTACTTGTCGAAAAGTATTGGTAAAAGTATTGGTATTGGTATTGCAATACTTTTAAGAAATAGTATTGGGTATTTGGTATTGGTATTGCCAATACATTTTGCAAGTATTGTTAACAGCCCTGCAAAGACCAAAATTCAAACAATAACACTGATCAACATCTACTGCCTTAAAGGCACCTAAATGTTTTTGTTAATTAGATCACAGTAACAAATCTTTCACCGCAAAACTAACTAACTAATCATAAATGACAGCAATAACAGATCACTGCAAACTTACTGGTTTTGATAAAATTCGATTTTCACACAATTCTGAGCTGTTGAAGTAACTGAAGTCGAACAGCAAGTCTGAATATTTGGCATATTCCGGTCTGCCATTCTCTGCCTTGAACACTGGTGGAATGAAGTCCGACAGACGAAGAAGCTCGGCTATGATGGCATTTCCACGTGAGACGAGACGCAGAATCGTCTGACCGCAGAGATTGTTCTCAGCCAGGAAGTCAACCATCGTCAGTTGAAACACAGTTCCACTCAGTTCAGATAAAGATCACTCAATCCTAAAAACAGAGTATTTGTCTTTAACCCATTCCCGCCGGATGGGGTCACGGATGACCCCAAATGGGAGGCATTGAAACACACTAGAAAATAAATATAGTTTAATTATGTCATACCTAAAAAATACCATCAACGTTGTTGGCGGAAAATTTCCCAACATTTTGATACCGAGTGTGTTGTTAGAAAGTAAATATTTTCCAAGTTACGACAGTAGAAGAAATGGGTAAAAGTGGGGTAAAATGGGGGATTTTTAGACGTGTCTTGGATGAGAGCGACGATGCGTTTTCATCTTCAGATGAAGAAATATTCGGCAACATAACTTATATCTAAGTCGCATGTGAGGCAAGATGTAAAGTGTGTGCCAAGGAGAAAAATCTAGAGACTAATCAGGACGACCAAAACGTTTACTTATTGCGAAAAATGCAGTGTCCACCTGTGCATTGGCGACTGTTTTGCCCTTCGGCATTCTAGGACCAATATATAACTTAAATTTTTGGGCCACTGTATAAATTCTTTTTGGGCCTCTTGTTCACAATGAAATATGGATTTCATAGCCAGAAGTCTGCTGATTCAGAAAATATATACTTTATTATGCTTAATTGTTGCAGTCAACGCAGTGTTGATTTTGTTCTATCATAGATACCATTAATTTCCTACTTTTCCAAAAAAACAATTCAGGCGGGAAAGGGTTAAACTAGTCACAAGACCATGCAGAGTATCAAACAGTTCTGAAACTGTAACGATTTGAATGATAATGGTATATCAGGTATCACTTTGATACTAAACCAAGACAAAATGTTCCTGACGATATGTACAATAGGTGGTCTATTTCCAATAAATATACATTATACAAATAGGAAATTTTTTTATTGATACAGCAAAAAATGCATGGAACATCTAAAACTAGTGTCCTGCGTCTCAAGCGCCTCTGTGTTAGAGAGCATGCAGATCGCAATTTGCTTCCCGAAGGTAGCTTCTTTCAGAGATTTAAATCTCAGACTAGCAAGTCCGTACACGGGGACCTTAATGGTGTGGGGCCTATTCAAGTGGGCAGCGGTGGTGAAGGATCTCACCCGATCAATTCATTGAAAAATGAGCAGGGTCGAGGCCATGTACGGTCGCTATAGAAAATCGCGTACATTTACATTTACATACAACCTAGAGGAGCCTTTTCTTGTAGTTTGTAATTTGTAAATTGTATTGTAATGGTAAATGCAAGACAAACTCATCAGAGACACTCCCAAACTCACACAATAAAACCAAGACTGAACAGAATGGTCTTCAAGGATTTGTGCAAAAAGAGGCAAAGAAAGCCTGAGTTCACATCGCAGGATGTTAGGCATCTCATTCCAGGAGGATGGACCAACCACAGCAAAAACTTCTACACTGGACCGTGTAAGTCTATCTGCTAGAAATTCCTTTCTATCATACCAAGAACTGACATTGCTTATTTTCTTGTTGGCTACACTTCAGACCTTTATCCATCCATACTCCCAAGTCCTTGCTGGAACAAGGAATTACTGCAACTACAAAACACTGCACCTTTTTTCTACACCACGGTCCTCCTCTTCAAAACACTACGGCCATACGTTTGCACTGTCCTCCGCTGCTTTCCACTCAGGACTGAAAACCGAACTCTTCAAGCTATCCTATCCTGATTCCATTCCTGCGCCACCACACAACCGCCATCATCACCGATTACCACCATAGTACCCTGCGGTCTCCTCGGCTTGACCTCTCCGGACTCTGACCTGGCACCGGAACGGATAAGGCGTACATGGCTATTGCGGACTGGACTTGATCAGGTCTCTCTGACCTGGCTTTTGTGTGGCGCTGAGATATTTCGGAGATTTACATTACATTCTCGAGTATAAACATCAAAATAGTAAGTAAGATCCCAATGCTGTTTCCAGCCAAATCGAACATAAATAACGCTTTTTCAACTAAAATCTTTTCTCTTTTACTTATTTTCATGGGTACACGATGTCAACACATTTTCAAGCATGTAAACAAGAAGTAATGATCATTTATGTGTAAAGTACACACCCACATCCTCGCACATCGAAGATTCATGTGATGCTGGATACCATAGATATGAAACACTGTTCAGTTGGTTCCAACCATAGATATATAAACTGTGGTTCCAACCAAAAAAGTGAGGCTTTGATGAGTTCGTAGGATGGATCTGGTATTTCTGGTGGTACCACTTTTTAAGATGGTACGGAAACAACATACTTGTGCCCTACCACTATTTGTCTGTTAAAAGTGTCCGCCCCCAGAGCCTCTAATTTGCCGTACTACCACAGTATAAATAATTACATTAATTAAATAATTGTAATTATTTATACTGTGGTACTACTTTACAAGTCGTGGCGTCGCCACTGGGCAGATAATGTGGTTATGGAACGAATCGCAAATTTTAGTGATGAGGTGAGTTCTCCGCCCTTCCGTCACCTGAGGTGACGGAAGGGCGGAGAAATGTTAATTAGGGCAGAAGACTGAGAAGCGGAGCGGTAAGAACGGAGCTGGCCTGGAGGGCTGGGAGGATTGGAGTATATATTAATGTCCTTATGCAGTTCATGATCTGCGCTATAATGAGGCAGATCAGTTCTCCACTTATCTGTTCACTTCTTTCCTCCTAAGTTATTTAATATGTCAAAAATTGCAATGTTAGAAACCGGCCTGTTACGCACGCCTAATATCTTAATTGATGTATGGCACGTTCAAATGTATTCACTAGATGGCAAGCTATACTTTCGCTTACTAGTGAACCAGATTATGGGGAAATTCGACTTTAATGCCAAACCTGGTTAGATTTTATAACTCTGTGCATATAATTTAGTGGACAAACACATTTTGATTAACGACAGCTGTGTGGGCAACGAGACAGTTGCTAGTGTTATGGTTCGAGCACAGTGGTTTATTTTCCAGTAGGCTAGACAATGGCTGGAAGTCATTTCCACGAACACTAGACCACTAGATGCAGATCCTTTTCAAAAACCGTTCTTTATAACTCGTTGATCAATATGCGTAAATAAGTAATGTAAAGTCTGGCAATTAAGCAGTCTTGCGCTTTACCATTTCTTCCACATTAATGTATTGGTTAAATTTTGGTACTTGTTCTATGGATATCGCCTGATGATTGTGATTTATTTACTGACTTGGTGAACTTTCATAATACGGTCAATTTATTTTCTACAGACAGGAAACTGATTATTTAAAAAATTAATAAAAATATATATTTAATATGACTGAAGCTGTAATCCTCTACGTAATTATGTGAGGTTTGTATGTTAGCAAAATTCCAAAAGGCAGTATACTTGTTTTTGAGTTGATATTTTGAAATCTGACAAATTGATTAAATTCTAAACAGTCTCAACATGAGACTTTAAAAAATAGATAACATAAATGACGGTGGACAATAAAATATAGCAAGTTCTAAATTTGCATCTATTCAAACTGTCCTATCTAAAGATTCAAGAACATGCAAGTCACTTTAGATTTTCAACCAATCCAATTTTGGAGCAGGTAGTTGTTAATAAACGTTATTCCAGTTGTACATGTTCTGAGAGAAAGAAGAAATCAATTTTTCTAACCCCTAGAGATAGCCACGGATATGCAGTTGTAACAACTTCACTCTTGGCCTAAACATATGTCATCAGGTGTCAAATCCTCTTCATGGTAATCTGATCTTCCCACCAACACTGTAAATTTACCTATACTCCTATCAGTAAAATGAGACACTACGATTTTCTGCCCATTTGTAACAGCTTACTGCTTGTTTGATTACGTTGTGGTTCTCTTTTACCCCTCTATAGATAAAGTGAGCCTCTTTCTACCTATATCTACCCATTTTGGGTGAGTTTGCCAGGGCATGAAGTTGAGCATATAAGAGACCTCATGAGCAGAATGAGGAGATACATGGAGAGAATTGATAAATTTACTTCCAGCAACTGAAACTGCTCTTTCACGTAGCACAGTTGTAGTTTTAGATTTCACCAACAATAGCAATAATGATGATGTTGTGGAATAGTGATAAGACTGAAGAACAAGTGTTTTTTAGACCATGAGACCCAAGTTGAAAGAAATGCTCTACTGAACAGGAAGGCAATGCAGTGATTTTGTACAGTGGTTAATATGTTCATATCTTGGTGTATTGCTGTGACTAGCCAAAGAGAACCGTCTCGAGCTTCTGTAGATCGGACTTCGTGATGCCATTAGAAAAGCCTTGGAAGAAATGCCATTTAAGTATAGGCCTACTGACTAAGTGAACGTACATAGATACGATGCGTAAACCAATTCATTGTTTGGATCAGAAACCCCAAGACATTGGTGCTATCAATGTTAAAAGTGGATGGACACACCATCAAAAGCAGCAGATAAGTCAAGAGGAACAAGTGCTGTCACCTTTAATACTCTTATCCATAGTGTGCACGATGTCATTATGAACAGTAAGAAGAATGGATTCTGTTGAATGAAACTTATGCCTGGTATGCAAATTAAAATGTGGATTAGTGAATTAGAGGATAAGTTAATGCATACGATCAATAACTAAGTGTTCAAGAATTTTAGATATATAAGTTCATAATTGAGATCAGGGGCGTAACTTTGGTCTAAAAAGTGGGGGGTACCTATTTCTTACATACATGAAGAAAGGCGAAGACTGCGATCTCTGGGAAGGCACAATAATAGATATTGATTGGCATTGTTCAAGATGTGGAGGTACGGTACCCCCAGTCCAAAAAGTGGGGGTACGGGTAGTCGGTACCCCTCGTACCTCCCACAAATTATGCCTATGGTTGAGATGGATCTGCAATGCGACAGAATGTGCAGATGAACAGATGTGTTACATATTTCAATTCTAGACGACATCCTCCTCCTCGTCCTTCTCCTCCTTTTTCTCATTCTTATCATTATTAATATTCTTGTACTTCAATGTTCTGCCCTTAGGCAGATTCAGGAATGAAAAGACACCTTTCCGCTCTATATTGTGCTTTTCCCTTCATTTTCTTTATCCATCATCGCAGTCCAACATGATATTTCTTGGTCTTCCTGGTGGTTTCTTTCCTTCAATTCTTCAAGCATTATCCTCAGAAGCGAATTTCCATGTGGTGTGTAGCCAGTCCAACTCCTTTGTCTTTCTTTATTGTGTTGACCATTAACCAATCCTCTTTCTCCACTTACAACACCTTAGAACTTTGTTTCTGAAGTTCTTTGTGCATATTTCAGTTGTCAAGTTTAAATCGTATCTTCTATAAAATAATATGATAGCCTGTTGATATATATACCAAGTTTTAGCTGTACTTCTTCTGGAAACTACTATGAAGGTATGAGATGGTGTGATTTAGAATCGGCATGATTTTAATTGACTTTTCATTAATTGGCGTACTTCTAAGTCCAGGTGTCAGGCCAGTCTGTTTTGAGGCAGATCTGTAACATTAAGGGTTTGAGTAAGACAAATTCTGAACAGAAAATTAAGTAAAGAATTCCTGGAGCTGCATGGGCCTTGCAAGTATTACTAACTAGCCACGGAACTACGAATGGAGAACAATCATTCAACTTTAATGCACAGCAATGATATTATGTTCTATAGCCTACTAGCTGTAACCTGTGAAAAATCGCGGTATGTAAATTTAGTTTAGAATTTAGTTTAGAAACTTTAATGTTCTTGAGAGTAAAAATGTTAAAAAAAGTAAACTAAATTGTTATCATTGCAATATTTGTTTGATGACAACATTTTTTGTAAACATTCAATGATTAGGCCCCTATCGTTGGGCAGCAACTGCTCTTGTTCATGTGTGTTCTCAACGAAGACTTTGAGCAATTGATGATTTGTTGCTTGATTCTGTGTGTGTGTGTGTCTGTGTGTGTGTGTGTGTGTGTGTGTGTGTAGGTGTGTGTGTGTGTGTGTGTGTGTAGGTGTGTAGGTGTGTGTGTAGGGGTGTAGGTGTGTGTGTAGGTGTGCGTGCGTGTAGGTGTGTCTGTGTGTGTGTCAGACAGACAGACAGACAGACAGGGACAGACAGAGAGAGATAGGTCAGCCGGCCGACTAGGCCGGCCTGAGTGTGCGAGGGAGGTAGTGCAACGGTCCTTCCTCCCTCACTGGCGTCAGAGGACTCGAGTTACGGACCTGCGTTGGTAATTACCGTATATTGTTTGATTTTTAAACATATTAATACTGAGGTTTTACTGTTCTTTGTAGCAAGTATATCATGAAGACAAGCAATATTCTGTTAGAACTTCAAAATTCAGTTGCAGGACAAGGTCTGCGCCTGGTTGATCTTCACCACGAACATTACATTGGATTTATTTGACTATAACTTTCGCTAATGTCAGCTATTTCATCTTCAGTTAAAATCACACCGAACAAAAGCATAAAGGTGTGCTGTTATACAAAGGATGGATAGTTTCAGTATTTCAGTGGAAGTTTTTCTATGTGACTAGATAATGTGAGAAACTGGATACTGCTGGTGTTGAAACGCTATGACAACAACTGTCAAAATGTTTTACCCAAGCAATTGCTTTGAGGCACATAACAAAACTCGTGTTTATCAAAAGCTATACAAATCCCAACTTTGTCTAGAATCCGCCGATTGGAGAAGTACATACAAATCATTTAAAAACCACACAAATGCCAATTATTTCAGAAACTGTATGCTCAAGGTGATCACTGAGAGGCCATCAAAGAACCCATACTGAAGAAAAACTGAAATTATCAATTACTTGTGTAGCCTGATGGCGAGTACAAGAACCCATATGGGAGAAAAACGATACAGGTCCCAGATATGTCGGAAGTCATCTAATTGGGGTAGTGATCTGAAAAAGCACATGAGAACCCATAGTGGCGAAAAACCGTACAAATGTCAGTTTTGTCAGAAAGCATTTGTTCAAAGTAGTCATCTGAAAAAGCACTTGAGAACTCATCCTGGTGAAAAGCAATACAGATGCCAGATATGTCAGAAGTCATTTAATCAGGGTAGTGATCTGAAAAAGCACATGAGAACCCATATTGGCGAAAAACCGTACAAATGTCAGTTTTGTCAGAAAACATTTGTTCAAAGTAGTCATCTGAAAAAGCACTTCATAACTCATCCTGGTGAAAAGCAATACAGGTGCCAGATATGTCAGAAGTCATTTAATCAGGGTAGTGATCTGAAAAAACACATGAGAACTCATAGTGTCGAAAAACCATACAGGTGCCAGTTATGTCAGAAAATATTTGCACATGGTGGTACTATGAAAGCCCATATGAGAACGCATACTGGCGAGAAACCATACAGATGTCAGTTATGTCAGAAAACATTTGCTCAAGGTAGTCATCTGAAAACACACTTGAGAACCCATACTGGTGAAAAACCATACAGATGCCAGCTATGCCAGAAATCATTTAGTGAAGGTGGTACTCTGAAAGTGCACTTGAGAACCCATACTGGCGAAAAACCATACAGATGCCAGCTATGTCAGAAATCATATGCTGGAGGTAATACTCTCAAAGCGCACATGACAACCCATACTGGTGAAAAACAATACAGGTGCCAGATATGTCAGAAGTCATTTAGTCAGAGGAGTGTTCTGAAAAAACACATGATAACCCATAGTGTTGAAAAACCATACAGGTGCCAGTTATGTCAGAAAACATTTGCATATGGTGGTACTATGAAAGCCCATATGAGAACGCATACTGGCGAGAAACCATACAGATGTCAGTTATGTCAGAAAACATTTGCTCAAGGTAGTCATCTGAAAACACACTTGAGAACCCATACTGGTGAAAAACCATACAGATGCCAGCTATGTCAGAAATCATTTACTGAAGGCAGTACTCTGAAAGTGCACTTGAGAACCCACACTGGCAACAAACTCTACAGGTGCCAGCTATGTCAGAAATCATATGCTGGAGGTTATCTCAAAGCACACATGAGAACTCATACAGGAGAAAAACCATACATATGTGTGGTTTGTAATAAAGGATTCACACATGTTGGAAATCTAAAGGTGCACGGAAGAACTCATTCAACCGAGAAGCAACACACACGCAGTAAACCTTATACCAAGAGCAGTTCTTCAGCAAAGCAGTTCGAACGCCATGCAGGAACACTGCCACAGGATCTTAAAGTGGGAAGTGAAGTAATAGCTAACCTATCTGATCATTTCATCACATTTAGCAGTACAGGCGTTATTGATAAACCAAATAAATGTTTCTCAAAGAACATAAATCTGGATTCTAGTGGAACTTCAGATCCTTTACCGAAAATTAGAGATGGAGAATGTCTGTATATTAGCAAATTCAAATCTGTGGATGCAAAAGCGTCTTTATCAAAATGTTTTGGATGTGGTATATGTGAGAAATTGCTTGAAACAGAGAAAGACTTTCTAGAGCATTGTTCTAGCCATCGACTTTCTCCCCCTGACGACTTAATTGCTTTATTACCTGTGCTGAATTATTACGATTCCACATATGTAGGCCCTACTGTTGAAAACAATAATTGTAAATTGAGATAATGAAAAGATGTTATAGAAGCGCTGGGATACATTCGACTCTCATTTCTGAATAAAGTGCCGGCCTTAGGATATTTCGGGCCCCGTGCACAGTATACTCCATGACACAAGTCAAATTTTTTTCATTGCTAATCATTTTATTTTAGTAGATTGTTGACAAGTACAACAAGTCAAATTGAACTAGACACGAGATTTCTGGGATAGAGAGGAAGTTGACTTTTATTTTATTGACGAAAGAGAAGATTTAATCGAAACCATAACATTATTATTAGGGTGTCTTGTTCATGTTAATTTCACTTGTTCAGTGCGACCGCACGGTTCGCACGCCCCTAAGGCCGGCACTACTGAATACTTAGACAGTAGGCATTCTCATGTAGAGAATTCAGAAGTTCCTCCTTACAGGCATTACATTTCTAAGGCGTTGCCTTCTATTCTCGCATAATTGTAAGACTAAAATTGCTGCAGGTCATCAATATCAAATTTTATGCTATAGTTGCTAAAGACGCAGTAAAGTCTTTCATTCTGGGTTCCACTACTTGACAACTTTATTGTTAAATATTAAATTTAGCTCCACAAATACTTCTGCTGGACTTGATATTTAATATCTGTACATCAGTTTGTGAGCCTATTTAAGACTTTTGAAACTTAGCCTATTGTCTTTGCATTCATGATTTATTAGGTTATAAAATTAGCTTATTCTACTTAGATTGAGTTTTTGAGGTTATATTTGGTCATTACGAAAGATAGCGCATTGGATAACATCTGGCGTAGAGTGCGAGAGGTACAGAGATCGAGTCCCATAGGCGGACATGCTTTGTAGGCTGCAATTTGCGCCGTGTATTGCAGGCTGTCTGTTCTGTTAGTAGTTAAGATTTATCGCATAACATGTACTTGTACAGCGCAGTGCGTTTGCAGGCGCTTAATTAAAGAATAAATATTATTATTATTATTATTAATCAAGATTGTCATGTATCCTGAAAATTTGGCATTCTGTTGTCTTTGGTGATTTTTATGATAATTTTATACTTTATTCTGTTCGTATTCTCTACATAAATAAGCTGCATGTCGTAAATTGCACATACATGTACTTATATTTCTCTGAATGGAATATAATTTTTTAATACACTGATATTTTATAACTGACACTGATGATCAATGATTGATCTTTGTCATCTAATTTTGACGAGATTATATCCTTGTACGAAACTTAAAGGGAAAGCAACCATACCGTAGAGTCGTTTAGAGTAAATCTTTAATGGCAAGTGACTCATGTAGCGCACTATCATGTAATAATAATAATAATAATAATAGTAATAGTAATAATAATAATAATAAAATTGACCTGCAACCACCCGTGGCCTGGCACTAGCGGCGATCTTGTTTGACAGGTGGAGGGGGGACATGGGACACTTGCAGTGGCGGCGATCTTGTTTGACTGGTGGGGGGGGGGACATTTTTGAAGTGATATGGTCAAAAAAGAGGTTTGAACTGATCTGGTAAAAAAAAGAGGTCAAAAAATTTTTTTTACTCTGATCGCGAAAAAATTGATGACCTTTTTTTGGGGTTTCTTCAAAATTTGGGGGTCCGATTCATTCGTAAATTTATATAGCGCCACTTCAAGGGAACTACTCAGAGGTGCTCGATGTATCGCGTGTCCCCCCCCCACTCTTAAAGGTGGGGGTCTTGTCCCCCTCGACCCAACCGGGATCGCCGCCCATGGACACTTGAACTGATCTGATAAAAAAAGAGGTGAAACAATTCACGTGCGAATAAAAATTTGGAGACTTTTTGGTGTTTCTTCAAAAAAAATTTGGGGGGACAACTGTATACTGTGTCCCCCACTCTTAGAGGTGGGAGTCTTGTCCCCCTCGGCCCCCGAGATCGCCACCCATGACCCCTGGATAGTTTCACCATTACATCCTCTTGTGATGCATTCCTCCTTGGGGCAGGTTGAGAGCAGTGGCCTTGTCGCATGCAGGTGATTGGCTTCTAACCCTCCCATAGGCGCAGGGCCGGATTAACCACTCGGGGGGCCCCATGTTAATTACACACGGGGGGCCCTATGTCGTATTGAGCATGGAATGATGGGGGATGCCGCATACACAGGGTCAATGCTGGAGCCTGTATGCCATATGCCAATTTATGCCATGTTGCTCAAGTTAGTAATCAATGCACATAACGCAACTTAAACGCTTTGCATAATTTGGGACTATCAGTCTTAAGGTCGTTTCAAATGTTTGTTACAGTTGGCCTATATCACAACATGCAATTAGCTTAAAATTGTAATCAAAGTTCGAATCTGTTCTCTTCAGTTTTAACAGCTGAGAAGCATTTGCGACTTTTAGCAGAAGCAAACTGTGTAATAATATCATCAACCGAAATCAAGCACATCAATTTCAACACAAAGAAGTTACAATGCAGTTAGACGTTTGCGAATCATAGAAGTTTGCGGTTTGCTTTTAATCAGATTCATCTTACCGTACTTAAACAGCGTTCACCTGAACAATTGGAGGTCATCAATGACTTGAAAACACGCAGAGTGATAGAAACAGACATGGGCGTCCATAAGAATTTTTCCGGGGGACTAAAATTTTTCTAGGGGGAAATTTTTTCACAGGGGCAAAAATGACGCTTTTGCATAACTAGGCCTACTCAGGGACATAGAAAACGTGACAACTTCAAAATTCAGGGCAGACGCCAATGGAAACAGAGAGTGTTTCCAGAAGGTTCTCGGTGTACAGTAGCATAGCTAAAGCAGCAGATGTGGCACAATCTCTAACTTTTCAAAATCAGCTAGTTAGGCTAAACGGTAAACCATTTCGTCAGGAAATGTGTCAGGCTACAAATCTTTTGTGTAGTCCCTTTGTCGTGGAAAATTCTCAAATCTTGTCAGGCTCTAATCTATCAAAAGCTGTTACAATTTGGAATACATGACGATTCAACTTCACTGTAAACGTGAATTCTCTGCTTCAGGGGCGTCAACATTCAACAATTAACTTATCTACAATAACCAAATTAGTTTCAGCACCAAATTTGTCTCTACCTTGCAAGATGAGTTCCCTTCTATGTGTGTGTGCCAGGAAACAAATCGCTCCGTAATAGAAACAAAAGTAATCTCAGCATAGATTATTATTTTTTTATTGAAAGAAGTCGAGTCAAAAGAAACGTATGTACACAGCAGGTGGCTGCACGGCTGACATTTCAAATTTGCAATTTGCTTAGGCAAATTCTTGCTTAAACTGAAGCTAGTAAAACTAAGCTTTTTCTTGTGAACAAATAATTATTTGGTGTTATAAATTCTGTGTTTGTCCATGCAGCATTCCGACTTTAGTCGGGGGGCCCTCTGTAAGCGGGGGTCCCCTGCATGGGCGCCCGCAGGATTTTTTGCAGGGGGGGGTCAGTCACGGCCGGGAGGGGGGTTAATTGCGTAACATATAAATATGTAATTGAAAACTAAACAAATCACATAATTGCACTGTCTCAATATTGCTTATTATTATTTATTAGTCTTTTGCAATACTTATCAACTGAACGTTGCAAAATCAAACAAACAGTCTATAGTTTATTTCTCACACTTTATTACTCTTTTCTCTAAATAACTTCAATGGCGGTCCGCTAGATATTAAAGTACTTTCTTTAGTATCAATTTTATTTATTTAAAATTTAGGCTAGTTGCAATCCTCGGTATTTACAGTGATGGGATCTCGAGATGAACTGATCTAGTTTCTCTCCTCCCACTCTGAAAGCCCACACACTAAATATTATGTATATACGTGTGTTTGTGTGTGTTAATGTAGGCTATATATATATATATATATATATATATATATATATATATATATATATATATATATATATATATATATATATATATATATATTACAGCTGTCTTAATAATTAGCTGTCCTATGTCTCATCTATATGTCCAAGTTCCAACACTCTTCCCCCAGTCTTGTATGATGATATAATTATTAAATTGCACTTGCCACCATCAAAGGTTCATACCGCTACGGATTAACCAAGGAGAAATCCTATCTCTCAGCAGATAACATCTCTGTAGCTTTCAGATCCAGAGACAAAGGTTTCCATTGTCCATGGATGATTCTCTTGGCAGTCGATTAGCTGACTAACCCGTCCGTAAGGTCAGAGGCTCAGAGCTGGCATTCGCCGGCTCTGGATAGGTTCCATATTAGGCCAACTGTGCTATCGGCGCCTTTGACGCCAGAGGTTGCCGGGCCCCTGCTATAGGCCTATTACAGTATTAGTAGGCCTATAGTAATTTATTATTAAGCAACTTGAAACTAAAGATAGAATTTACTAAGTGTTTTGAACAGAATCTTGTGACATTTTCAGCTTCATTTGCATGATTAAACTTGTCGGAATTTGTATTTGCATAAATGCAATATGATTTCCAGAGGGGGTCACGTGACCCCCCTTGACCTGTGCTGCGGGCGCCCATGGTCCCCTGCTAAAGTATATTGAGCATACTGGTTAATCCGGCCCTGCATAGGCGCTTGTGGACTGAGAGGTTTTGGGCCTTGGGGCCAATTTATGTGCTCCTCACGAATGCCCTTGTGGAGCGACGGTCCAAGAGGACGGCTCACATGGTATGTTATGCCAAGTCGTACTGCCAGACATGCCTTACTAAATTACATCATTTGGCATGGGATCACCAAAGCTGGCTTCCCGGTTACAAGGAGCATACTGGACTCGCCAACTAGTCTGATGGAAGACGTCTTGATGGTGTGACTCATCCCATGGGAGGGTGGCAAATGCCTTGTCTGGAACGTCACTGTTATCGACACCCTGGCAGAATCATACCGCACCAGATCAGCTGAAGTTGCGTGTGCTGCTGCTGAAACAGCAGCAGATAGAAAACATCCAAATATACTGTCATATTGTCATCGTATTGCTTTGTGCCCTTGGCCTTTGAAACTCTGAGTCCAATAACCAAGATGGCCTCTCATTGATCAACCTCCTCGGCTACCGGCTTGCCCAAATATCAGAAGACAACAGAGAAACTACTTTTCTCTCACAGCGCTTATCTATAGAATCCAACGCTTCAATGCAGTCACTTTTTGTAGCACCTTTCACACCGATAAAAACCTGCGAAGACTAGCCATTCCAGAACAATGCCCCCTGATTTTTGCAATCCCGAGGGATCATAATTATGTACCTCGGGGAGAAATAATAATATTCGTTTATTAAATTCAAACTGACAAGTAGGCTACGCAGTAAGATTACATGATATAGTAGTAACAGACGATAACAAGTTTAACAGGAGTCGAATTTAACTGTATGGCAGCCTGCAAATTAAGGCGTCCATCTGTTCTACTGCTCATTTTACAGTCGCCCCTAGGGAGTGAAAAGACTGAGTCAACCTTCACGGGGATTGCGGGTATCAAACTCGCGTCCTTCTGATCTTCATGCTAGCGTGTTACCATTCAACCATCTCCCCGCCACAATATAATGGCAACCTAATCGAAAACGCATTAAGTTTAAGATTCCGATGCTTATGCGTAATTCTGTAGCAGCATGTGCTCCATCTTATCTGTAGGCTATAGGAATTTGCTTCTCATGAGTCTCTGATCCCTGGTTGCAGATTTCTTATCTAAGTCCAAGCACTTATTATCATGCATTTTCATTTATAAGTGCTACAAGCATAATTTATCATGGAATTTTTAGAGGGACTAAATCAGATATTTTGCCAGTTGAATATATTTTCAAAACATATATACAAAACACTAAAAATTAATGTGCATAATTGGGCGACGTTTGGGCTTGTTTTAGCAACTATGTTGAGAACTTGCGAAAGCGCTATTTTCCTATAATAGACCTATACCATTGATATGTATAAATAGTACTGGATTGATAAAGCTTCAGTCATTGGCCTATTATTACTAAAATAAAAATGCTGACTGGATCGATCATGGACCTATACTACTTTTGGATTGTAAACCTCGCATATAAATGGGAGGGGGATAGAGTCATACTGTGATAGAGTAGTGGTAACACTCATGGCCAGTAGCACAATTCAAATCTAAATTAAAAACTCACCTGTTCACATTGTACAATGACTAGAAATGTAGCGCAACGCGCTTCTGTGCAAGACTTGTCTTGTTGAAGCGCGCTATAAATTTTTAGTTGTATTGTATTGTATGTACAAATCTCAAGATTACGATTTGCATTCTCAAATGACGTCATTGGTAATGGTGAATCTTTACGAAGTTTGGGTTCAATAGTCACGTAAACAAGACAGGAAATAAAAAACACTAAAAATCAGGACGAGAAAGCACTTTCTCATGGTGTAAGAGATAAGTGGTGCGTACACTCGCCTGTAATATGTGACTAATAATAAACAATTCGCTAGATGGCGATGGCGTCGCGATGGGATCAAAATTTCCATCACCGCCTATCGTATTGTATCGTATCTAGTAATTTATAAGGCGCCTCTCGCAGTATAAACAATTAAGAGGCGCCCTCAGTGCATGAGCCCCGTGGAAACAGAAACGTCTTGAGCAAGCAAGTGGATGCAGGGGAGATTTCCATCATGAGTTTAGTTCGAAGTCGAGATGGAAGACCATTCCAGGCAGAGGGACCTGTGACAGTAAAAGCTCGACGTTGGGCCAGAGTTGTCCTTGTACGAGGGACAAAGAGATCAAGACGGCCAGTAGAGCGCAAAGGACGAGCAGAAGTTGCAGAGAGAGGTTGCCTCATAAGGTCAGATAGGTATTTAGGGGAAGCCATAGCTGGGATTTGGAAACCAGGAGGATCTTATACTTGATACACGAAGTAATCGGGAGCCAGTGTAAGACTTCAGTCATATATGTGGAGATATGAGCAAAGCGAGGAAGACGTGTTATGAGCCTAGCAGCAGCATTTAAGACTGATTGGAGGGGAGAGGCGTAGCATGGGGAGACTGAGGAGGAGCGAGTTACAGTAGTCGACCCGAGAGCAAATGAATGCATGCACAATGGAGGTAAAGACAGATCTGAAGTAAAAACTCTTGCAATGTGGCTTTACATAGTAAAGGAGTAAGACAAGGAGATCGGTATCTTCTCCGATTAGCGTAGTTGTGTAGAAGAGATGTCTCTACTGCAGCATCCCCAGGTGCACTGACCACAGTGCAATCCTTTTTCTGAGCTCATCACTCACCAACCATATCAGTTTTTGTTTATTGATAGCTCTTGACAGGAACTCCTCTTTCTTGCCTGTTTCAGCAGTGAAGCTGGTAACGGGATAAATATTGTGTCCTCTTCTCAGATGCGTATTATCTTTAATGGATGGTCCTTGCTCATAGCCGTCAAAAACAACCGTTGTACCTGCACAATATTGCCAGTGGCGTCTAACCCCCTCCCCCAATGGTAAATGGAGAATCAACCCCCCCCCCATTTTCCCCCTGAAATACACATTTTGGTGTTTTCTGAGATTCTGCAGTAGGAGAGACGCCAATCATATTTGATATGACGGCGTCGTAAAATAAACGGATTAGTCAGTCATTCTGAGACAGGTACTCCTACAGATTAGTGAATTAATGGATGACTTACTGACTTAGCTGAATGTTTTCTACTGTAATCGGTGCTGAGTTTACGTCTAGACTGAGAGTGCCCAAAGACAGTAAAAGGAATTATCGCGCTTTTTTGGATCTTTTAGGGATTTTATTATTTTTGCTATGTTAGATTTGGCTATATTATCACACGGGACAAAAGAGCTATCATGAAAAATGCAAACCCCCCGCCCCCCCCCCCACTTTCAGACAAAATATGTCAAATCCCCCACTTTTGAAGTTCGATGGAGATCGTTCTCCACACTCAACCATTGGTTGACGCCAATGAATATTGCCGGACGGTGAAGTAGGGATACGACTGTGCTATTGCACCATAGGTTTCTCCTTTTGTTTCACAGTATCCGATGAAGTAACGAACTTCCATCGAGGACGGGTAGATCTCTCTGTCTCTGGGACAGAATCTAGGATACCATCCCTTGCATGTTCACTGATCGCATGAGCTAGTAGTTTATCGGTCTTTCTATAGATCTTTCTAGCTTCAAAGAGGGCAGGAGGGAAAGGACTGAGCTCGTAACTCATAACCTCCTCCAATGATAATCTCTCCAGTTTTGGCAACTAACAGGAAACGTTCGAATAGAAGAGAGGAATCAATGGTTCGGCCTGGGGCGACCGCACAGTGCCGGCTTTAGGTATAGGCGATATAGGCGGCTGCCTAGAGCGGCACTTCTCAAGGGGCGGGAAATTCCAAAAATAAAAATAATATAATTAGTTAATAAGAAATTAAATGGAAATGTATGTGTTCAGTCAGGGGCGGCATTTTTGTCCTTACGGGTGGCCTATATATCACAAAACTTTCAAAGCCACCTCTACGACCGCAATAGTTGACGTTTCTCCAAAGGTTCTGGCTTAATCCTTTCTTCTGAATGGCAATGTAAATATAGGCTTTCCGACCATATTATGCATGATCATCCGTCCCACCTCCTTTGTTTTGTCAGTAAATGATATACTAAGTGATTGAAGTTATTTCACCTGAACGCTGAGCAATAAACCCTACGGTTTGAAACAAAAACCACCTTTCTAGGTTAAATAGTGCCTGAGATATAGACAATTTTAGCTCCCGACAGCCATCTTGGACGCCATCTTGAAATGATACATTAAGTGACTAAATGATACTTTAAGTGATTAAAGTTATTTCAACTGAACGCTGAACAATAAACCCTATGGTTTGAAACAAAAACTACTTTTCTCCGTTGAATAGTGCTTGGGATATAAACAATTTTAGCTCCCGGCAGCCATCTTGGACGCCATCTTGAAATGATACATTAAGTGACTAAATGATACATTTAGTGATTAAAGTTATTTCAACTGAATGTTGAGCAATAAACCCTACGGTTTGACACTAAAACCACCTTTCTAGGTGGAATAGTGCTCGAGATATAGACAATTTAAGCTTCCGGCAGCCATCTTGGACGCCATCTTGAAATGATACATTAAGTGATTTTAAAGTTATTTTAGCTGAACGCTGAGCAATAAACCCTACGGTTTGACACCAAAACCACATTTCTAGGTTGAATAGTGCTTGAGATATAGACAATTTTAGCTCCCGGCAGCCATCTTGGACGCCATCTTGAAAATGACCCTTTTCCAATGGTCAGAATAGAGTAGACTTTTACTATGTTAATTAGCATGCCAAATAGTAACAAAATCAACTGAGAAACCTTTTGTATCAATTTTTTTGGGGTTCAACCATATATTGACCCGTCTATAACGTCCATGAGTGGCCATGTTTTTCGATCAAGTGGCGCTACCCAGCGCCACCTACCGAATACAAATAAGTCTAGTCAAAAATATTACATAGCAAGTATAGGCAGTGTTTCCACCACTTATCTCTTACACCATGTTTGGAAGCGATTGAATTTTGATAATTTTACTTTTAATTACAAACGCAGAGTTTAGTTTGTGGATTACCTGCAATGGCTTCCAGTAAGTATGAATAAGGAACATTTTCTGGTAATCCTGGGTTTTAGCGTCCGAAATTATTTACAATGCATGAGCGATGAAACATTGGAAGATTGATGAAAGTATTACTGAAACTAGAAGCTGGATCATCGATGAAAATATTACACATAATAAAATTCAAACTAGAAGTTGGAATTGCGATGAAAATATATCATTTTAGCGCCGATATCATTGCCGTGGATGAGAGATGAAAACATTCCATAGTAAAACTTAACTAGAAGTTGGAAGATTGATGAAAATATAGCTCAAACTAGAAGCTGGATGATCGATGAAAATGTAAGTGAAATTAGAAGTTGGATGAACGATGATTATTTATTGTATTAATATTTATTTATATTTATTTATTGTATTATAACGTTTCAATTAAAATAATTTCGGACGCTAAAACCCAGGATTACCTTCTTCAGGGACGTAACTAGCGTTGGGCTTGGGGGGGCTTAAGCCCCCCCAAACGAAGTTGAAGCCCCTCCAAACAAGTCAAGCCGTTGTATGCTTACGGCTAAAATTCGTATGAACACTGTATAAATGTTGCCATGTTCAAGGTTTAAGCCCCCCCAAACGAAAAATCCTAGTTACGTGCCTGACCTTCTTATCTTTGAAATGGTTTGAAAGCAGCACGAAGGCTGAACAGTTGTGTTGTTTTATTATTATTTTATTAGTATTATTACATTATTTATTATATTTATTATATTATAGACGTCTTTTTATAGAATTTCTGGACAAACGTACCGTTGCATTGGACTCTGTTGAGCAAACATTTTCAAGCCGTCTTAAACGCACTTGAATAGATCAGATATGTAGTCACGAGTGCAGCGTTTTTGTGAGGTACCTGTAATATGCACTTTATTATATGTGCATAATTAAGTGTCTTGATACATACATACATACATACATACCATGATCGATCCAGTCAGCATTTTTGTTTTAGTAATAATATGAAACAGAGGCTCGTGTTTTACTTCTTCCTGAATAAAAGTACAGGAGGCACACCTTATAAAAACAAGAGGAAAACATATGTCGTGTAAACTCTTCTAGTTATTGGAGCAGTTCAAAGGCACTCCCAATCCTCTATGTAACTTTCTTCTACCTTCCATCCCTGCGTCTTTACCTAACTTTCTTCTGCCTTCCATCCCTACCTCTTTACCTAACTTTCTACTACCTCCATCCCTGTAAAAAGAAGTGTTATTATTACCATGACCATCAGCAACATTATAATCTGATCTCTGGGTTATGTAAAAAGTAAAGCTCGCTTGTCACTAGTGGAATGTAGATGAAGCACAATTTTCCCACTCCTCGGCCCTTAAGTCGGCAATGGACGAATTCAAAGGGCCTAGACAGTGCATTGCAGGACTTGCCATTAACAAGCATATATGCCAGTACCAAATATACTGCTTGGTGATGAGGCTCATGTGCATAAACAACTTTCCCAGGGTCATTACATGGAGTCCATGCAGTAGGGCAAGGCCTTAAATTACAGATCCAACACACCAAACAAATAAACCCATGTGTCTAAGGGTGCGTAGCAAATCTCCGAAACGCCAATACCTGAAACTGAATTTCCACCAGTACCCTGAATCTATTTTCTATTGAAAACAAAATTATTTTCACAAATCTAACTTTTCAGGATATTTTCCAAATGTAATATTAAAGAAATTGGCCAACTAGTCTGTATTAGTTTTTGAGATTTCAAACACTTGGTAGAAAATAGTTTTGGGGAATTGGATCAATTCTGAATTTTCATAACATCACAGGAATTGGTTTCGGCAATTACGGTAGACCCTTTGTCTCATGGCGGTTTGTTCTGTTAGACCACATACTGGGTTATGCTTGAAAGTTGTTCTCTGTCTCTGAAGTAAGGATGGAAGTGCTTCTGAATAGATGTGTTTCAAAGAGATGCTTTGCAACTGAGACTTTAATGTCATCGTGGGTTAGAATTTTAATGATCAGACCACTGAGCCGTTTAACTATCTTTCTCAAGTTCTTTGTTGGTTCATTCTAAGCAACACATTTTCTTTTAAGGTATTTTGGGTCGGACCAATGCCATGCAGAATGTGCGAATCGCATGCAAGAAATGTGGTTACAGTAAGTTTACGTTTTTCCATCACTAGCTTCTGTTAACTTTATATAAGGAAAACAATATACCTGATGTAGAAACTAAGATCAACTATTATTAATTTGCTATTTTGACAATTTACTTTCAGCGTAATATCAAATTGCTTCACTATTAGGTAAATTTGATGGTTTATTACTTCGTTAGCTGTAAATGTTTATTCTTAGTAATAATTTGTTTACAGTATAGTGGCAAAATGTAAGCAAGCATTATGTGGAATTTAATTTCTGGAATGTGTTAGAGAAAAGTTACTAATTCAGGTTTCCAAGAAACATTGATTTTCAGTGAATTGTCAAAGTTTCTTGTATCTGCTGATCATGCTTGTGGTGTCTTGACATAGTATGTACGTATGTGCTAGTCACAGTGTTGCATATATTATTAATAATAATGGTAAATTTCTTTAACAGGTGGTCATTTAACATACCAGTGTCGTAATTTTCTAAAGACGGATCCTAATAAGGATGTGGTTCTGGACGTTAGCAGCACAAGTTCCGAATCGAACGATGAAGAGGAGTTTGTATCACCACTGGTACAAGACGCTCTTGGTAACTGTTCACGCATTCTTGCTTTAGCCACTTTCTTGTTATATGTCATCCTGTTCAATGGTTATGCTTGTAACTGCATAGCATCTATATGTAGTATCACTGTAAAGAGCTTATTTATGCATATTTTATAATTACCACTATTTTTATTTTATTATTACCATTTCAATGCAACCACTTTTTAAAAATTCGACATACAGTGGCTCTGAGGTGCACTTCGAACCTCATAACTGGAGATATTGTGAAACATAAACTGAGTGAAGGAGTTAAGGCTTTTGGTTAGAGCGAAAGTAATAATTGATTAGTAACTTCATTGAGCCGGTGTCTAATGCACAAATCAAAGGACAGCACACTAAAAGCAAGCTGTAATCAGGTCAATATTGTATTGTATTGTATTGTATTGTATTTGGATATTTATAAAGCGCTTCTAGCGGGAGGGCCATTCAGAAGCACTCCCAGTGCGAGAGACCCCGAGAGAAAAAGCAAGTTTTAAGAAAGGTAAAAGAGGAAGAGACGTTACCTGAGAGAATATACCCTGCTTTTTCATTTTCATCCAGTGTTCGGGATTTGGGTGTCACCCTTGATAGTACCCTCTCGTTTTCTGATCACCTCTCCCACCTGACACGTTCCTGTTTCTATCATCTGAGGCGTTTGAGGCTGTAAGAAGATCAGTTTCTCCTTCAGTGTTCACTACTATGGTCCATGCCTTCATTTGCTGCCGAATTGACTATTGCAATTCATTGTTTGCTGGGCTCCCTAAAGCGCGCCTTTCATCTCTGCAGTCTGTTCTGAATGCGGCTGCCAGGCTCATTGCCCGTTTTCCTCGCTTCTCTCACATAACTACCTTTATGACTGATGTACTTCACTGGCTTCCTGTTGCTTCCCGCATCCAATACAAGGTTCTTCTCCTGGTCTCTAGGACTCAACTGGGAAAAGCTCCTAAATACCTCTGTGACCTAATGCGCAAACCTCTATCTGCTCTGTCTTCCCGCCCTCTTCGGTCTGCTGACCACCTTGATCTGCTTGTCCCTCGCGCAAGGACTTCGATGGCTCAGCATCGTGCTTTTGCCATCCTTGGCCCTTCCCTTTGGAATGACCTGCCCCCCTCTCTCCGTAGCAAGATATTGCTTGGGATCTCGCCTTCTTCTCTCCGCTGCCTAAAGACCTTTCTTTTCCCTCGGGGCTGACACGCTGGGAGCGCCTCTGAATAGTCTATGCTGTGAGAGGCGCTTTATAAATAATCATATAAGATAAGATAAGATAAGAATACAAGAACGAACGAACGGAGGAAGCTCATTCCAAAGAGCAGGGCCAATGAAGGCAAAAGACCTAGATTGAGCAAGAGATGTCCTGACACGGGAACGAGGAGGTCCAAACGGTCAGATGAACGGAGGACGAAGAGAAGCAGCAGAGTGAGGGCGATGAATTAAGTCACATAAATATTTTGGAGCGAAACCAAGTTGAGCCATAGAGACAAGAATTCTTTTTTTCTTTTTCTCCTCCGTCAAGTGTTCACCGACGATGAGGCTCCAACAAAACTTCTCCATTTCGGCCGGTCTCTTGCGAGTTCTATTGCCTTTTTTAGCTCCCATCCTCTGTCTTACATTTTGTTAGGAGTTTCTTGGTCTCTTGCCAGGCGGTGACCAGTCCTCTCCTGGTAGGGTAAGGAGATCGTTGGGCCGTTTTGGCCTCTTCCGGTCTGAGGTGTCCTTCCAGCACCTGCCTCCTGCGTTGGCCAGCTGTTTCGGGGTTCCTGGTGAGCCTTTCCACCTCGCGAAACGCCCAAGGTGGTTCTTCGACCAAGGTCTTCGACCAAGGTCTTCACCACTGATGGCATAGCCCCACCAGGCTATCCCTTACTTGACTGTTCACCCTCTCACCGCGGTGAGGTGCAGGTAGGACTTTGAGAGAGACAAGAATGAGGACCTTAAATTGGATGCTGGCAGAAAGCGGGAGTCAGTGAAGTTCTTCTGCCATAAAGGTGGTGATATGAGAGAATCGAGGAAGACGGGCAATTAATCTAGCAGCAACATTGAGAACGGGCTGAAGAGAAGCAAGACGGATTTTAGGAAGACCAATGAGGAGGGAATTGCAGTAGTCAAGTCTAGAGCAGACAAATGCATGGACAATTGAAGTGAAAATTGGAGATGAGAGAGAGCGACAGATAGCTCTAAGGTGCCTTAGGTGAAAATAGGAAGTGCGAGTGAGTTTGGAAATGTGTTCAGTAAAGGTGAGAGAATTGTCAAGGGTCACTCCTAGATCACGAACGCTAGACGAGAAAGTGAAAAGCGGAAACCTTTGAGACAGCACAGCAAAGTCGTGTTTTGAAGTTGCTGAGGAGTGCCAAACCAGATACATTGGGTTTTGGACGAATTGAGGGAGAGACGATTGCAAGACATCCAGGTATGAAGATCATAAGAAAGAGCTTTGATGCGCTGAGCAAGAAGAAGTTGAGAGGAAGGAGGCCCATGAACATAAGCCTGGACATCGTCAGCAAAGAGGTGGCCTGAACCCCCTTGGATGGGGAGGAGAGAGGGGATACTGGCCATGTATAAAATAAAGAGGAGAGGGCCGAAAACAGAGCCCTGCGGAACATGCAGTTTAACAGGGACCCACACAGTTCTAGATTCACCAGAGATAATCATCTGAGTCCGGTATGACCGGAACCACTGGAGACGATCAGTCTGCTAAGACCGGGAAGAAGTAAGATTGTTCTGAATATGAAGAGGTAGAGAATTAGCAGGAAGATTTAGAAGTAAGTTATTGACAAAGATGGCTCAATGACAGAAGGTTCATCACAAACAAACACTCAACTTACTCCAGCAGCACGTGACCGAGAAGTGCGGAGGGAGATGATCAAGTGAGCGGTGTACACCTAGGGGCTTCAGCCAGCAGCACATGACCGAGAAGTGCAGAGGGAGATGATCAAGTGAGCGGTGTACACCTAGGGGCTTCAGCCAGCAGCACATGACCGAGAAGTGCAGAGGGAGATGATCAAGTGAGCGGTGTACACCTAGGGGCTTCAGCCAGCAGCACATGACCGAGAAGTGCAGAGGGAGATGATCAAGTGAGCGGTGTACACCTAGGGGCTTCAGCCAGCAGCACATGACCGAGAAGTGCAGAGGGAGATGATCAAGTGAGCGGTGTACACCTAGGGGCTTCAGCCAGCAGCACATGACCGAGAAGTGCAGAGGGAGATGATCAAGTGAGCGGTGTACACCTAGGGGCTTCAGCCAGCAGCACATGACCGAGAAGTGCAGAGGGAGATGATCAAGTGAGCGGTGTACACCTAGGGGCTTCAGCCAGCAGCACATGACCGAGAAGTGCAGAGGGAGATGATCAAGTGAGCGGTGTACACCTAGGGGCTTCAGCCAGCAGCACATGACCGAGAAGTGCAGAGGGAGATGATCAAGTGAGCGGTGTACACCTAGGGGCTTCAGCCAGCAGCACATGACCGAGAAGTGCAGAGGGAGATGATCAAGTGAGCGGTGTACACCTAGGGGCTTCAGCCAGCAGCACATGACCGAGAAGTGCAGAGGGAGATGATCAAGTGAGCGGTGTACACCTAGGGGCTTCAGCCAGCAGCACATGACCGAGAAGTGCAGAGGGAGATGATCAAGTGAGCGGTGTACACCTAGGGGCTTCAGCCAGCAGCACATGACCGAGAAGTGCGGAGGGAGATGATCAAGTGAGCGGTGTACACCTAGGGGCTTCAGCCAGCAGCACATGACCGAGAAGTGCAGAGGGAGATGATCAAGTGAGCGGTGTACACCTAGGGGCTTCAGCCAGCAGCACATGACCGAGAAGTGCAGAGGGAGATGATCAAGTGAGCGGTGTACACCTAGGGGCTTCAGCCAGCAGCACATGACCGAGAAGTGCAGAGGGAGATGATCAAGTGAGCGGTGTACACCTAGGGGCTTCAGCCAGCAGCACATGACCGAGAAGTGCAGAGGGAGATGATCAAGTGAGCGGTGTACACCTAGGGGCTTCAGCCAGCAGCACATGACCGAGAAGTGCGGAGGGAGATGATCAAGTGAGCGGTGTACACCTAGGGGCTTCAGCCAGCAGCACATGACCGAGAAGTGCAGAGGGAGATGATCAAGTGAGCGGTGTACACCTAGGGGCTTCAGCCAGCAGCACATGACCGAGAAGTGCGGAGGGAGATGATCAAGTGAGCGGTGTACACCTAGGGGCTTCAGCCAGCAGCACATGACCGAGAAGTGCAGAGGGAGATGATCAAGTGAGCGGTGTACACCTAGGGGCTTCAGCCAGCAGCACATGACCGAGAAGTGCGGAGGGAGATGATCAAGTGAGCGGTGTACACCTAGGGGCTTCAGCCAGCAGCACATGACCGAGAAGTGCAGAGGGAGATGATCAAGTGAGCGGTGTACACCTAGGGGCTTCAGCCAGCAGCACATGACCGAGAAGTGCAGAGGGAGATGATCAAGTGAGCGGTGTACACCTAGGGGCTTCAGCCAGCAGCACATGACCGAGAAGTGCAGAGGGAGATCTAGGGGCTTCAGCCAGCAGCACATGACCGAGAAGTGCGGAGGGAGATGATCAAGTGAGCGGTGTACACCTAGGGGCTTCAGCCAGCAGCACATGACCCGAGAAGTGCAGAGGGAGATGATCAATGTGAGCGGTGTACACCCCCATCCTCAGGGGCTTCAGCCAGCAGCACATGACCGAGAAGTGCAGAGGGAGATGATCAAGTGAGGGACTGGGTGTACACCTAGGGGCTTCAGCCAGCAGCACATGACCGAGAAGTGCAGAGGGAGATGATCAAGTGAGCGGTGTACACCTAGGGGCTTCAGCCAGCAGCACATGACCGAGAAGTGCAGAGGGAGATGATCAAGTGAGCGGTGTACACCTAGGGGCTTCAGCCAAGCAGCACATGACCGAGAAGTGCAGAGGGAGATGATCAAGTGAGCGGTGTACACCTAGGGGCTTCAGCCAGCAGCACATGACCGAGAAGTGCAGAGGGGAGATGATCAAGTGAGCGGTGTACACCTAGGGGCTTCAGCCAGCAGCACATGACCGAGAAGTGCAGAGGGAGATGATCAAGTGAGCGGTGTACACCTAGGGGCTTCAGCCAGCAGCACATGACCGAGAAGTGCGGAGGGAGATGATCAAGTGAGCGGTGTACACCTAGGGGCTTCAGCCAGCAGCACATGACCGAGAAGTGCAGAGGAGATGATCAAGTGAGCGGTGTACACCTAGGGGCTTCAGCCAGCAGCACATGACCGAGAAGTGCAGAGGGAGATGATCAAGTGAGCGGTGTACACCTAGGGGCTTCAGCCAGCAGCACATGACCGAGAAGTGCAGAGGGAGATGATCAAGTGAGCGGTGTACACCTAGGGGCTTCAGCCAGCAGCACATGACCGAGAAGTGCAGAGGGAGATGATCAAGTGAGCGGTGTACACCTAGGGGCTTCAGCCAGCAGCACATGACCGAGAAGTGCAGAGGGAGATGATCAAGTGAGGCGGTGTACACCTAGGGGCTTCAGCCAGCAGCACATGACCGAGAAGTGCAGAGGGAGATGATCAAGTGAGCGGTGTACACCTAGGGGCTTCAGCCAGCAGCACATGACCGAGAAGTGCAGAGGGAGATGATCAAGTGAGCGGTGTACACCTAGGGGCTTCAGCCAGCAGCACATGACCGAGAAGTGCAGAGGGAGATGATCAAGTGAGCGGTGTACACCTAGGGGCTTCAGCCAGCAGCACATGACCGAGAAGTGCAGAGGGAGATGATCAAGTGAGCGGTGTACACCTAGGGGCTTCAGCCAGCAGCACATGACCGAGAAGTGCAGAGGGAGATGATCAAGTGAGCGGTGTACACCTAGGGGCTTCAGCCAGCAGCACATGACCGAGAAGTGCAGAGGGAGATGATCAAGTGAGCGGTGTACACCTAGGGGCTTCAGCCAGCAGCACATGACCGAGAAGTGCAGAGGGAGATGATCAAGTGAGCGGTGTACACCTAGGGGCTTCAGCCAGCAGCACATGACCGAGAAGTGCAGAGGGAGATGATCAAGTGAGCGGTGTACACCTAGGGGCTTCAGCCAGCAGCACATGACCGAGAAGTGCAGAGGGAGATGATCAAGTGAGCGGTGTACACCTAGGGGCTTCAGCCAGCAGCACATGACCGAGAAGTGCAGAGGGAGATGATCAAGTGAGCGGTGTACACCTAGGGGCTTCAGCCAGCAGCACATGACCGAGAAGTGCGGAGGGAGATGATCAAGTGAGCGGTGTACACCTAGGGGCTTCAGCCAGCAGCACATGACCGAGAAGTGCAGAGGGAGATGATCAAGTGAGCGGTGTACACCTAGGGGCTTCAGCCAGCAGCACATGACCGAGAAGTGCAGAGGGAGATGATCAAGTGAGCGGTGTACACCTAGGGGCTTCAGCCAGCAGCACATGACCGAGAAGTGCAGAGGGAGATGATCAAGTGAGCGGTGTACACCTAGGGGCTTCAGCCAGCAGCACATGACCGAGAAGTGCAGAGGGAGATGATCAAGTGAGCGGTGTACACCTAGGGGCTTCAGCCAGCAGCACATGACCGAGAAGTGCAGAGGGAGATGATCAAGTGAGCGGTTGTACACCTAGGGGCTTCAGCCAGCAGCACATGACCGAGAAGTGCAGAGGGAGATGATCAAGTGAGCGGTGTACACCTAGGGGCTTCAGCCAGCAGCACATGACCGAGAAGTGCAGAGGGAGATGATCAAGTGAGCGGTGTACACCTAGGGGCTTCAGCCAGCAGCACATGACCGAGAAGTGCAGAGGGAGATGATCAAGTGAGCGGTGTACACCTAGGGGCTTCAGCCAGCAGCACATGACCGAGAAGTGCAGAGGGAGATGATCAAGTGAGCGGTGTACACCTAGGGGCTTCAGCCAGCAGCACATGACCGAGAAGTGCAGGAGGGAGATGATCAAGTGAGCGGTGTACACCTAGGGGCTTCAGCCAGCAGCACATGACCGAGAAGTGCAGAGGGAGATGATCAAGTGAGCGGTGTACACCTAGGGGCTTCAGCCAGCAGCACATGACCGAGAAGTGCAGAGGGAGATGATCAAGTGAGCGGTGTACACCTAGGGGCTTCAGCCAGCAGCACATGACCGAGAAGTGCAGAGGGAGATGATCAAGTGAGCGGTGTACACCTAGGGGCTTCAGCCAGCAGCACATGACCGAGAAGTGCGGAGGGAGATGATCAAGTGAGCGGTGTACACCTAGGGGCTTCAGCCAGCAGCACATGACCGAGAAGTGCAGAGGGAGATGATCAAGTGAGCGGTGTACACCTAGGGGCTTCAGCCAGCAGCACATGACCGAGAAGTGCAGAGGGAGATGATCAAGTGAGCGGTGTACACCTAGGGGCTTCAGCCAGCAGCACATGACCGAGAAGTGCAGGAGGGAGATGATCAAGTGAGCGGTGTACACCTAGGGGCTTCAGCCAGCAGCACATGACCGAGAAGTGCAGAGGGAGATGATCAAGTGAGCGGTGTACACCTAGGGGCTTCAGCCAGCAGCACATGACCGAGAAGTGCAGAGGGAGATGATCAAGTGAGCGGTGTACACCTAGGGGCTTCAGCCAGCAGCACATGACCGAGAAGTGCAGAGGGAGATGATCAAGTGAGCGGTGTACACCTAGGGGCTTCAGCCAGCAGCACATGACCGAGAAGTGCAGAGGGAGATTGATCAAGTGAGCGGTGTACACCTAGGGGCTTCAGCCAGCAGCACATGACCGAGAAGTGCGGAGGGAGATGATCAAGTGAGCGGTGTACACCTAGGGGCTTCAGCCAGCAGCACATGACCGAGAAGTGCAGAGGGAGATGATCAAGTGAGCGGTGTACACCTAGGGGCTTCAGCCAGCAGCACATGACCGAGAAGTGCAGAGGGAGATGATCAAGTGAGCGGTGTACACCTAGGGGCTTCAGCCAGCAGCACATGACCGAGAAGTGCGGAGGGAGATGATCAAGTGAGCGGTGTACACCTAGGGGCTTCAGCCAGCAGCACATGACCGAGAAGTGCAGAGGGAGATGATCAAGTGAGCGGTGTACACCTAGGGGCTTCAGCCAGCAGCACATGACCGAGAAGTGCGGAGGGAGATGATCAAGTGAGCGGTGTACACCTAGGGGCTTCAGCCAGCAGCACATGACCGAGAAGTGCGGAGGGAGATGATCAAGTGAGCGGTGTACACCTAGGGGCTTCAGCCAGCAGCACATGACCGAGAAGTGCAGAGGGAGATGATCAAGTGAGCGGTGTACACCTAGGGGCTTCAGCCAGCAGCACATGACCGAGAAGTGCGGAGGGAGATGATCAAGTGAGCGGTGTACACCTAGGGGCTTCAGCCAGCAGCACATGACCGAGAAGTGCGGAGGGAGATGATCAAGTGAGCGGTGTACACCTAGGGGCTTCAGCCAGCAGCACATGACCGAGAAGTGCGGAGGGAGATGATCAAGTGAGCGGTGTACACCTAGGGGCTTCAGCCAGCAGCACATGACCGAGAAGTGCAGAGGGAGATGATCAAGTGAGCGGTGTACACCTAGGGGCTTCAGCCAGCAGCACATGACCGAGAAGTGCGGAGGGAGATGATCAAGTGAGCGGTGTACACCTAGGGGCTTCAGCCAGCAGCACATGACCGAGAAGTGCAGAGGGAGATGATCAAGTGAGCGGTGTACACCTAGGGGCTTCAGCCAGCAGCACATGACCGAGAAGTGCAGAGGGAGATGATCAAGTGAGCGGTGTACACCTAGGGGCTTCAGCCAGCAGCACATGACCGAGAAGTGCGGAGGGAGATGATCAAGTGAGCGGTGTACACCTAGGGGCTTCAGCCAGCAGCACATGACCGAGAAGTGCGGAGGGAGATGATCAAGTGAGCGGTGTACACCTAGGGGCTTCAGCCAGCAGCACATGACCGAGAAGTGCAGAGGGAGATGATCAAGTGAGCGGTGTACACCTAGGGGCTTCAGCCAGCAGCACATGACCGAGAAGTGCGGAGGGAGATGATCAAGTGAGCGGTGTACACCTAGGGGCTTCAGCCAGCAGCACATGACCGAGAAGTGCGGAGGGAGATGATCAAGTGAGCGGTGTACACCTAGGGGCTTCAGCCAGCAGCACATGACCGAGAAGTGCAGAGGGAGATGATCAAGTGAGCGGTGTACACCTAGGGGCTTCAGCCAGCAGCACATGACCGAGAAGTGCGGAGGGAGATGATCAAGTGAGCGGTGTACACCTAGGGGCTTCAGCCAGCAGCACATGACCGAGAAGTGCGGAGGGAGATGATCAAGTGAGCGGTGTACACCTAGGGGCTTCAGCCAGCAGCACATGACCGAGAAGTGCGGAGGGAGATGATCAAGTGAGCGGTGTACACCTAGGGGCTTCAGCCAGCAGCACATGACCGAGAAGTGCGGAGGGAGATGATCAAGTGAGCGGTGTACACCTAGGGGCTTCAGCCAGCAGCACATGACCGAGAAGTGCGGAGGGAGATGATCAAGTGAGCGGTGTACACCTAGGGGCTTCAGCCAGCAGCACATGACCGAGAAGTGCGGAGGGAGATGATCAAGTGAGCGGTGTACACCTAGGGGCTTCAGCCAGCAGCACATGACCGAGAAGTGCGGAGGGAGATGATCAAGTGAGCGGTGTACACCTAGGGGCTTCAGCCAGCAGCACATGACCGAGAAGTGCGGAGGGAGATGATCAAGTGAGCGGTGTACACCTAGGGGCTTCAGCCAGCAGCACATGACCGAGAAGTGCGGAGGGAGATGATCAAGTGAGCGGTGTACACCTAGGGGCTTCAGCCAGCAGCACATGACCGAGAAGTGCGGAGGGAGATGATCAAGTGAGCGGTGTACACCTAGGGGCTTCAGCCAGCAGCACATGACCGAGAAGTGCGGAGGGAGATGATCAAGTGAGCGGTGTACACCTAGGGGCTTCAGCCAGCAGCACATGACCGAGAAGTGCGGAGGGAGATGATCAAGTGAGCGGTGTACACCTAGGGGCTTCAGCCAGCAGCACATGACCGAGAAGTGCGGAGGGAGATGATCAAGTGAGCGGTGTACACCTAGGGGCTTCAGCCAGCAGCACATGACCGAGAAGTGCGGAGGGAGATGATCAAGTGAGCGGTGTACACCTAGGGGCTTCAGCCAGCAGCACATGACCGAGAAGTGCGGAGGGAGATGATCAAGTGAGCGGTGTACACCTAGGGGCTTCAGCCAGCAGCACATGACCGAGAAGTGCGGAGGGAGATGATCAAGTGAGCGGTGTACACCTAGGGGCTTCAGCCAGCAGCACATGACCGAGAAGTGCGGAGGGAGATGATCAAGTGAGCGGTGTACACCTAGGGGCTTCAGCCAGCAGCACATGACCGAGAAGTGCGGAGGGAGATGATCAAGTGAGCGGTGTACACCTAGGGGCTTCAGCCAGCAGCACATGACCGAGAAGTGCAGAGGGAGATGATCAAGTGAGCGGTGTACACCTAGGGGCTTCAGCCAGCAGCACATGACCGAGAAGTGCGGAGGGAGATGATCAAGTGAGCGGTGTACACCTAGGGGCTTCAGCCAGCAGCACATGACCGAGAAGTGCAGAGGGAGATGATCAAGTGAGCGGTGTACACCTAGGGGCTTCAGCCAGCAGCACATGACCGAGAAGTGCGGAGGGAGATGATCAAGTGAGCGGTGTACACCTAGGGGCTTCAGCCAGCAGCACATGACCGAGAAGTGCAGAGGGAGATGATCAAGTGAGCGGTGTACACCTAGGGGCTTCAGCCAGCAGCACATGACCGAGAAGTGCGGAGGGAGATGATCAAGTGAGCGGTGTACACCTAGGGGCTTCAGCCAGCAGCACATGACCGAGAAGTGCGGAGGGAGATGATCAAGTGAGCGGTGTACACCTAGGGGCTTCAGCCAGCAGCACATGACCGAGAAGTGCGGAGGGAGATGATCAAGTGAGCGGTGTACACCTAGGGGCTTCAGCCAGCAGCACATGACCGAGAAGTGCGGAGGGAGATGATCAAGTGAGCGGTGTACACCTAGGGGCTTCAGCCAGCAGCACATGACCGAGAAGTGCGGAGGGAGATGATCAAGTGAGCGGTGTACACCTAGGGGCTTCAGCCAGCAGCACATGACCGAGAAGTGCGGAGGGAGATGATCAAGTGAGCGGTGTACACCTAGGGGCTTCAGCCAGCAGCACATGACCGAGAAGTGCGGAGGGAGATGATCAAGTGAGCGGTGTACACCTAGGGGCTTCAGCCAGCAGCACATGACCGAGAAGTGCGGAGGGAGATGATCAAGTGAGCGGTGTACACCTAGGGGCTTCAGCCAGCAGCACATGACCGAGAAGTGCAGAGGGAGATGATCAAGTGAGCGGTGTACACCTAGGGGCTTCAGCCAGCAGCACATGACCGAGAAGTGCAGAGGGAGATGATCAAGTGAGCGGTGTACACCTAGGGGCTTCAGCCAGCAGCACATGACCGAGAAGTGCAGAGGGAGATGATCAAGTGAGCGGTGTACACCTAGGGGCTTCAGCCAGCAGCACATGACCGAGAAGTGCAGAGGGAGATGATCAAGTGAGCGGTGTACACCTAGGGGCTTCAGCCAGCAGCACATGACCGAGAAGTGCGGAGGGAGATGATCAAGTGAGCGGTGTACACCTAGGGGCTTCAGCCAGCAGCACATGACCGAGAAGTGCGGAGGGAGATGATCAAGTGAGCGGTGTACACCTAGGGGCTTCAGCCAGCAGCACATGACCGAGAAGTGCGGAGGGAGATGATCAAGTGAGCGGTGTACACCTAGGGGCTTCAGCCAGCAGCACATGACCGAGAAGTGCGGAGGGAGATGATCAAGTGAGCGGTGTACACCTAGGGGCTTCAGCCAGCAGCACATGACCGAGAAGTGCAGAGGGAGATGATCAAGTGAGCGGTGTACACCTAGGGGCTTCAGCCAGCAGCACATGACCGAGAAGTGCAGAGGGAGATGATCAAGTGAGCGGTGTACACCTAGGGGCTTCAGCCAGCAGCACATGACCGAGAAGTGCGGAGGGAGATGATCAAGTGAGCGGTGTACACCTAGGGGCTTCAGCCAGTGGGCATAGACAATTCTTAAATTTGAATAACGACACATTTTAATGTTCAAGCCTAACCTCAGAATATTTATGTAAAAGTTGAATTCCTAGTGCTTTGTGCTTAATTTACATTTCTTTCTTTACAGCCAAGAAGTCTGAGAAGCAAGAAACAGATAAGGCAGAAAAGTCGAGGAAACGGTAGGACTACTGTGATTGGTTTTGTGGCTATTCACGTATTAGCATGTGCATTGTGCACGTATTTCTTTTCACCCACGGCTGGGTCGGGAGCGCTCCCGAGTAGGTATCTTGAAGGGGCGCTATATGAATTCTCATGATTAATGGATGAATGAATGAATTAGGAAATCAAAATGCATACAATAGCAAAAATTAGTTAAAACACATTTATATAACTTATCGTAACTCTTTAAAAGTTTGTTGGCAAAGTTAAGTTTCTAATGCCTCTATTCTGCTTGTTTGGTGTACCACTTTTGACATGCAGAATGCAATATATACATAATAATAATAATTTTTAGATTATTTTATTATTTTACTGTATTCTGCTTGTAGAAAGTCTCTGGTGAATTATCACTTTAAAAAATACAAAAGTTCAATGATGCTTGTAGGAAACATCATTCTCGAAGTCGAAGCGAAGACGGAAAAGAGCGGAAGAAAAAGAAGCGGAAGGTGAGTCGCAAAGAGTTGAGCAACAGTGAGTTGGACAGTTCTTTGTCAGACAACGGCAACAGCAGCAACACGGATGGTGATGAAATTTCCAAGAAGAAACACAAGAAAAGTAAACATCATCATCATCGGCATCATGATTCAAAACACCAAGACAAACAAGGGAAAAAGAAGAAGCATAAAAAAGAGTCAAAGAAAAAGCACAAAAAGGACAGAGATTGACCCATTAGATACAGAATGCTTTTAAAAGGGAGATTAAGGCATATTCTGTATGTATGGGTTTTCAAGGAGCTTTCCCGACTTCTTGAGCATGTCAACCACAATATTCTTATCAGACTCTTGCATCATACTTTGCATGACTGTATTGCATTGTATTGCATTGTATTGCACCTTGAGTGCTGTGTACACAATGGAGATGTTTAAAGTATAACCTGATTTTGATAGCAGATAATTTTGAAATAGGATACTTTAATTCAGGCAGACTGTTCTTCTTTATAGCTCTCTTTTGCTAAATATGTGACGTGACTGTCAACAAACCGTGGAATCCATTTTGATTGTGTTGTGTAGTTTTTACGAATTTCTTTCGCAAGTTTTTTAGAAAAGCAGAGCATTTTGCATTTTGCTGTTGTCAACCAACAACCGAACTGGACAAAAATGCTGCTTGCACTGCCCATTAACCCTTTTCAACGAAGTACTGTTACATGAGACATAAATGGTAAAATAAGTCACATTCATGTAATGTATTTGGGTGAGAATGGGATCTGGAATGGGAATTTGTGTAAGTAGATGCTTATGGTATATATATCATTCAAGTTCTGTGTTCGAATGGCAGTAAACTGATGACGATTTTAAAATTTAATTCCAAGTACTTCTTATCATTTAAACTGCATTACAAATTTCTTTCAAGAACAACAACTAGCATTTGCATACAAATTCCGCATAATTATTAATAAACACTCTGTAAACTGTTGATTAAAGATCACCATCATTTTTATAACTTAGCTGGTAAAATACGACACATATTCGGTCCATAAACACTTCAAATATACACGCACAACATCACAACAAAAATTTTAACAGTTTGTAAATTCTGAAAGAAGCATTTTACAGTATGGCCCGTCCAGTGTGTCGATAAATGAGCAGCTAAATTGGACCAAATTGCTACTTGCACTAACCTAACCCTTTTTCAACCAAGTACTGTTATACTAGACATAAATGATAACACAAACCACATAATATAATTGCTCTACATAATAATAAAATTTACCCAATCTATTAAAAAAACTAGTGTAAAATCTGACACACAACAAAGTATACAGCAAATTTGAGGTGATCAAAACCATGAAAAATTCAGTTGATCATATTTAACCCTTGATTCTGGTTAAAATCTACAACTATCTTGTTGTAAAAGCTGAACAACTGTTGCTCACATTAAACAAAAACAAAGCAACCACCGAAGCATGTCATTACAAAAAAGCAACAGCTGGGTTAAAGAATTTTTTCCACGACAAACAAAGCCTAGGACAAGCAACAGGCACTCCGTCAAGGCAAATTCAACAAAAGCAGACAATTAAAATCAAGAAAAGCACATTCTGGGTCTTTGATTTAGTCACTTTCTTGTATTTACATAGAACAGATTCCTGCTGAAGTTCCCTAATGGCATCATCACATCTGGCAAATGAATCTGGGTGTATATATATAAATATATATATATATAGAGAGAGAGAGAGCAAGAGACAGAGAGAGCAAGCAACCAGTGAAATGGAGTAGGCTCAGAGACTCTCAAAGAGGAGCTCAGACTACCAGTCTGCTTGAAAAGATAGTGATATGGTTAAACTACACCACCCTGAGCAACAGCACAACTTTTAATGTGACTTCCAAACATGCCACACTGTTAAAACTAAACAATAATGGTTGAAAGCCTATTCCACGAACTCACAATGAAATCAAAGAAAACGATTATATTTCATCATTTTATACCTTCAAGATTGCTGCTTAATAACAGTTCTTGATGGTTGTCTTAGTACGTACCATCACTTAAATGCTCTCTATACCATAGTGCCACATAAATTACCATCGAATTATTTTTACAGCATACAGCACATGCAGGTAGTCTGCTTCCTCATAACAAAATCACAATGAACAAAGGTCAAGATGTCATAATTAAATAAATGACACACACTTCCTACTTGGTGAAAGTTGGACATCCAGCCAAACTGAAAGCGTGTGTTAAAACGCACAACAGCCAACGAATAGTCAGATCTTCTCTAAAGTTACATATCACAGAAATGAAAGACAATATTCACATACTCTCATGGACAAAGCTCTTTCTTTACATAAGCCACACATGATTATAGTTCGTATATGTTCCATTAAGACATGTTCCATTAAACATTAGCAATACAATGTAGCAACGCACGATACACAGGAGCTCACTCATACTTGTACCCTTGGTAGCCAAATAAAAAACTGCATTATGACAGGTTGTGTCATAATTACCGGTAAGTCATTTTTTGTTTAGAATGAAACATAAAGTAACTGAACACTCGTAGCACCTCATAAGTACCTCTTGAAGTCATTCGTAAAATTTGGGATCGATATCCCCAATGACGTTGCACCAAAGTTCATTTAGAAAGTGGTTCCAGTGCATGTACATTCAGGCATTTTGTGGAATCCCAGCTTCACAACAATTACAAGACTGAGTTTCAATTTCATGATACACCATACTTTGAATCCCCAGATGCAATCACTACTAATTCAATCAATACATTGGTCAAGCAGTTGACTGAACAGTCAGTCACCTATCTGACCAACCTGAAGATCAATAAATCTAAATAAATAAACCAATCAAACAAAATCAATCAACTATTACAATGTACAATAAAAGTACACTTACGCTGACGTGCATATACTCTGAACGGTATTATTTTAGTGCATGCTAAGTGGCCCTTAATTTAGACAGTGTCAACACTTCACTTGTATTAACATGTACATGCACTTGTATCAATAAAGAATGAACTTGCTCACTCACAACAAAGACCTAACGGACAGTTCCTGGCATAAGAAAACTATTCATTTGACAAATACATTAACAACAATCTGAGTAACTTACTTACAAAACACCATCACAAAAATAGTTTCATGTTAATAACAAATTAGAAAAACTACTGAGCAGTCCCAGAAGAACAGAAAATATGGGTTGATCTTTCACATGATTTCAACGGACCAGCCCCTTTTGGATTGATTATCCAATTTGTCAACTGCATTTCTTAAGACACCTGAGCCACTTAATGTAAAAATTTTTTTGATTAAAGTCACATTTGACATCTGACATTATATAAAGCTACAGAAGTAATGATCAATTAAAAATACACCGCAACATGATACACCATAATTATGGCACATAAAATCTTACCATAAGTCTCAGAAAATAAAAACTTACAATGAAGACAAAGGCAAAATCGTGTTAACATGAAACACAGCTTCTGATTTACGACATGCAGTCCATCGAAGTATCAATCTATTTACAATGAATCTTGTGTTTATTAACAGACGACTCTTTGCATGTCATGGCTGATGATGAATTCCCATCTTGAAATACTTCAAATCTAATCTACCCAGAAGTCTTCCATTGCACCAAATATCTGTTGATTGTCTACCATAAATGCAAACATGGTTTGAATTAGAATCAGCTAGACCAGCTCCGCTGAAACCCGGTACGCCAAAGGGACAAGAAAGTGGGCTGCAGTGCATGTAGTACAGTGCCAAATTATTAAATATTGATTTTTCTACACAAGTGCAGACTGATGTGAAATATGAGCACAACAGATGAGCCACCTCTGTGCTGTCTTGCTTACAAAACACAAAGATTTATTTCCTAACTTATATGAAAAACTTTTTTCATCCTAAGAAAGATGTCTCTCACTTGCAACATGTTTAAACATCTCCTACATTTAGGATTAGAGAGTCATTAGTAGTAGCCGATTGGTCAAGCACTCATCTTGTAAAGTGGAGAGTATGGGTTCAACGGTCTCTTTAAATCATTATTAGACTTACTTATCTAGATTCAACAAACACTTACACCATCTGCACAACACAAACTCCAAGTTCAAAGAACTTCTGTGAACTGTGCAAAATTTCATCTGACCTCTCCCAGTTTGTGAAAGGTCAAAGATATGGAGCAGGTCAAGGTTACGGATTGCACACCAAAGCCTGTATCTAAGAAAGTTTACATAACAGTTGCAGGTGTGAAGCATACACAAAGAGAACAATAATAATAATGATTTCTATGGTGCCGTAACACAGCTTTGCCGTTTACGGAGCCTCTCAACCAACTAAACACAATAGGCCTTAGAAAACAGATAAGTCTTAAAAGTTTGGATTTGAGAGACTCTACTGAGTCAGTGGAAAACACGTTTAAACCATGTACTAATGTTCCACTGGATTGAATTGTGGAAGGGATGTTCCAGCATCTGTACCGGCAGCCGAAAATTCTGAAAATCCACTAAAAGATTTGGATCTATGTGTGAATCTTCAAACTGTTAGAAAAGATGTTTTAACAATCTCTGTCAATTTGTATTGAAGTTCCACAGCTACTGCTAAAACTGTTGCACAGATCAGAAGAAGAGTGTTAAAGTTATGTAACTTTAAGATGTTAAATGCAACGCAGAACCTTCTAAGCCTTTACAGCAGCTGAATAGTGGAATGATCACATCAAGTGACGATAAGAACGACATTAAACGACGAACGACAGACACTTAGTAAAAACCTGTTACAAAAATAGTAGGAACTCTGAACATAAACAGACCTCTAGTTTCAAAGATCAGCCGCAGAAACACATTTACTAGTTTCACATGCAGACAAAATTCTTTTTCTGTAGATGTTAAAATCACAACCATTGTAATGAAAGTCTCGGACTTCCTCAAAGGCATGGACAGCACAGCACAGCAGGAAACATGTTTAAACCATGTACTAATGTTCCAATCTAATTTAAAGGCTTCGATAGAGCCTATACAATGATGCAATAGGGCAACACAAGTAAAGGTCCCTTCAAGCTTGGGCACCAGGGATCCCATCCTAAACAAAAAAGAACCGGAACGCCAGCGTCAGGCGCCACGTTAATCTAGAAATGTTCCTGTGAATCCTGTCTAAAAAATACCGGTAGTCAAAACAAGAACCGGAACGCCGTTCCGGTGTGTTCCGGTCCCAACCAATCCCTGTTGGGCACATTCTTTCCCTTGGCTTTTTGATGTACTAGCTTGGCCACCATGTAGTTCTCTGGGCAGACAATGAATCTGTTGTTAGAGGCTGCACCTTCTGGACACCCAGGTAAATGTCCTGAGACATTGGGTTCATTCTATGTATAGTATTATCTCAGACTTCCAACGCTTGTATTTGGTGGTAGGTTCCAACTAAGTTATGGCACAACTTGTCTACAAATATATGCATAGCACGTACCTCCGCGACTACCAGTTTACTTCCTAGTTTGGCAGTATATTATAACTGGTTACATGGCTACCTTGTGTTTTTCCTAGATTGCACGTTTACCACTTCACGTTTCAGCATCATAAAGATGCTAAAATATACGACGAATTATTACTGGCACTTTTGACATGTGATTTATACAGCCCATGTAGATATCGATGGACAGAAGTAAAAATAACTACGATATATATTACATATTTGCATTGGAATGCAAGGAGTGTGCCATGTGAACATTAATTAAGCACAAACTGCTTTCAAAGCTCATTGGTAAATGACGGTAGATGGCGAGACCGGTTTTCAGCTTTTTGGATATAATTTCTCCCTGTGTTCCAGATCGTTTCTTTGGCCGTTTGGGTTCAAAGGATTAAAATCAATTTCTCAATTACTCAATTTCGTTCTTTTCAGGATATGTTTATCATACCTGCTACAGAAACAATTACCTTCAGATCACTGCAGTTTATAGACAGCATACTTCTAGAGCACCCCAGACAGTTTCTAAAACATGCTACATAATTGTTCAGAGCCAGACTTTCATCAACACTAGCAAGACAAAGTGGTGCTAACGGCAATATCAATTCTCAGATCAACAGCTGTGTTCAGTCACAGTTAAAGCATCAAGCAGTAAAGGAATGTAACATACTTAGATCGTAGCATCCTGTAACTGAAACAACAGAGCTTATTGTAGGGATTTCTAACAACAGTTTTCAGTAAATATGCAGGTAGAACATTAGTTACTGTCATCATATTTTTGACGCAGTGATAATGTACAGTAATCTAGTGAGCATGGAGGAAGTTTACATCTTACATTTTCCTCTTCAGAATGGTTGCTCATACAAGTTATTCTGCTTTAATAATGCAAAGTTAAAGAGTGGTAGTGATCTTATTTCACCCGTAGAGCAGTGGTTTTCAATTGCCAAAAAATTCAAAAAGATTACTTACTTAAAACTATATATACTAATTTTTAAATTTGTCTACCTACAGTCTTACGCTAATTGCAAGGGGACTTTGTGCTTGCCTGTTGTTTTTGCAGTGACCTTTGCTGGTGCTACGCCAACATTCGATTTTTTAACCTGGTGGTACAATAAAAATAAAGTTTGAAAACCACTTCAATAGAGCACATTTTGAGCAATTTTAGTTGTTTCCTGAATACAGTAACTACTGATACTAATTTAATACACCTCCATCACCAACAGTTTCCAGAGACATGGTTCAGTGATAAAAAAATCGCTCAACTGTAGCACAAACATGAAATCATCAGAGTGTAACAGTAGACAACCCTTCCTTACGTGTAACTTGCCACAAAACATCATCGATTTCACACAAGTAAGTATGTAACACACTGGGCTCTGAAACTTACACAGAGACGTGAAAGACAGCACGGGTTCTTACTCAGCAACCTAGCATCATTAGATTTATTACCCTCTTTGGCAAAGTAACAAGTCTTAGCCATTTCTAGATTTCGAGCTGGTCTACGTGTTGTCAAACTAAGTGCTGTGGAATCAGATCAGACAGATACTTACAGGGAAAACAATTCCCAAAGAACGGAAGAAGTTCAACCAAACTTACAGAATGACTATCGTACTGGTAGACAAGCTGCTTTCAGCTACATACACAAACAATGTAAAACGTAAAGGCAGCAAAATTTGACAGCGTAAAACCACCCAAAGTTTGGTACGTTGAAACACACAAGTACAACGGGACTACACTTTCTCGTTCCGTATTTACAAACTGCCTAAATATCTCACGGTCAGGTAGAAGAAAAGTGCCTTCGTTTTTGTGCATGTGATGACAACAGTTGTATCATGAAATGAAGGATCCCTGTGTGATCTGCTTGACAATAGTTGTATCATGAAGTGAAGGATCCCTGTGTGACCTGCTTAACCCGTGGCAGACGTCAGTTATCTGGGTGCTCAGGGCAACAACGACTTACGGCAAACCAATCATCGATGCAGCTGCAAATGAAACAAACGTTCAAGTTCAGCATTTTAAACTGAAAAAAACATTACATTATCATTCCAAATCTGCTCCTCCTCTTCCTCCTCATCATAGCACCATGCTGTCTCCTCAACTTCACCCCATATTCTGACCTGGCATCAAAACCCACCCAAAATCGAGCTCTTGAGAATAAACGATATTGATTGAATGATTGATTGTTGTGGACTTGATTTAATTTAGTGCCTGAGCATAAGCTGGTCAACCTGACATGGCTTTTGTGCCGCACTGGGATATGTAACAGAATTACATTTATATCATTAGCATCATCTGGGGTCATCCACAAATGATGATCACAAAAAAATTATCTACTGTGAACCTCTCTGTTGTCAGCATATGGCATTACCCTCCCCCATCCCAACTGGAGACATCCACAGCTGAGCAGGTCTATATTAGCTTCCCTTTTGATCTTGCAGGCTGTCTATGGCTACGGCTACTTTGATACTGTGACAGCAAAGCGAACCTAATGAGATCCAAAGCAGTGTACAGACTGTCCGACTGAAGTCGGTATTTAAAGCAGACTATATACTCAAAAAACTGTATGTCCCAATTTTAGTTGCATACATCTGCATAGAAAATAACCCCTTCTTCTTGATCACATTTGGGTGACCCACTTTCTGTCCCTCTTTGGGTGTCCTTAATGGATGAACCATCAGCTCTGCACCATCAGCTCTGCCACCATCATTTCTTTATCACAGTACAGAAGAGCAGTAAGCCCCTTCATTCATTGTATCAAGTTGTATAACATAGAGAACTTTAATTTGGGCCAGTGGAATTTACTGACCTCTTATAGCATATTTACAAGCATCATAAATCACTTATGACGCTTCTTAAGACAAATACAGAGACATGGCGGACTATCAGTCACATACTACTTACCTGTTATAGTATATGCGCAGATACAGCAACCGTATATCACTTACCTCTTATGGTACACACAAAGACATGGCAGTCTAGCAATCCTATTGCCTTTCTCTAACTCATCGAAGCAGATGGAGCACTCTCCTTTGTCAGCCATAAGAATATCCTCTGTCAGAATAACAGAAATTTAATCAAATTCTAACAATCAAAACCATCTAAACTAACACTACAAAACACGCTACAGTGTAGACCCATTTATGCACGGCCTGTTTACATGCAAATCCACTCAACAAGTGTTTACATCATGGCCCCCAACGATACCAATTCAACACAAGAGGCAGGTTAACATGTGGTACAAGTACTTGCTGAGTAGCATCCTGTATTAGCTGTGTGCAGCTGCCCGAGTATGGGCAAATGTTGCTAGCTGCAGCTGGCTTTAAGCCCTGCAGACGAACTTAATACAGCTGCACTCACCTCCACTCTGCACATCCAGTAATTGTAATTTGACATTTATAAAGTGCCACTTCAGGGAAATACTTCTCAGTGGCACTCCTGACTTGAACCAGTGAAATTACTGTCGAATAATACAGACTTCAGACACTTGCAAAACTGTGGAAGGGACAAACTGAGGAGCTCGAGCGGCAGCTCTCGAGAAAGGCGATTCCAGCTGGTGGGCCCAACATAGGCAAAGCTTCTGAACTGAGCTGTAGCAGTATGCATACAAGAGACAGTCAGGAGTTCATGGGTAGCCAACTGAAGGGTGCTACGACCCGGGACCGAAAAGACTGAAATGCAGAAGTCTCTGAGGCATGATGGAGCAGAGCCCATAAGACAATTACACATCAGGATCTTAAAGTAGTGGCAAAATGAAAAGAGAGGCAGCGGTCGATAGTATGATGCTGACGGAGGTGGTAAAAGCATGACCAGCAGACACTGTTGACATGATCAGTCAAGGAGAGCTCCTGGTCTAGGACAACTCCAAGATCATGGACTGTGGAAGATAAGAGAATGTAGCAGCTGTAACTGAGATTATTTTTGGCATAGGTGCCGCTGCCACTGCCTGTCAAGAACTTACCTGATGTATCACCCAAGGTGACAGCAGCTGTGTAACAATACATTTGTCAGTTCAATCCAGGCACTTCCATGCTTTTAAATAATTTATGAAAATGGTAGATATTGAAGTGGCAAAAAAAATATAAACTGTCTGGTATTGAATCACAATCGCTTCTGCCATAAGCGGAGAGAAATGAGGCCTTTCAAAACAAAGGAAAAATCATCTGATCGTAGGCTTCAGTGCAAGTGTTTTCACACTAAACAGGCTGTCATTGACCTTTCTAGCCACACTACGATTCACATAAATCATAAATTTCTGTGTGTTTCAGAATGGTCTTTTTAACCCACGGACCATTAACACATAGTCACGGTGACTTTGGTCCCAATGACCGGCTGCAAACAGGTCTGTGCTGTAAATATAGTATTAAATGACTCTAGCTAATTCAATACTAGTGTGTTTCTATGACAAGAAGTAATATTAGTTATATATTTAGTTTTCAGAATGCAGGACATTCCGTGTACCTCAGTTCTGATCATTGTCTACAAATGCTGTAAATTTTAATATTATAAATGTTGTCCATCAGTTATATTCCTACAGCTGTACACAGTACACTTCTATATGAACTAAAAATGTCTGTTAGCATTTGAAAACTATCCTGCTTGACCATGGTAATTTATTATCAGGTCAAGATCACCTCTGAGAAATTTCCCTAAAAGATGCAAAATTTTCCATGGTATCAAACCAGTGAAGGCTTTATCAATGAGAGTTTATCCCACAAGGACTGCCTTATATCTTAATTTCTATGTCAAATAAACGTTAAATTAATTCTTACATAAAACAAAGTCCACTCCTATGACAACTGTTTTGTATTTTGTCCTCCACACACAAGTTACCAATGGAAGAGTTCATCCTTACCGTTGTAAATAATCTCTGGTTTTGTGAGGCACTGTAACAGATGCAATTCAATGTTGTCAGTTGGAATGGTTTTGTGGCACACAGGACACTTGAGATCTAAAATAAACAGCATCAGATCTAAAACAGCCTCAGATCTGAAGTAAACAGCCTAAACAAGATTTGACATAAATGACAGTTAAAAACTTTAAAATGCTATGTAACTCTGAGCACTTGTGCTGACCAGTTGACACTGTAAAGCACCCTAGAAGAGGCTTGCCTCTTACGAAGCTATATAAAATGTCATAATTACAATTATTACAATTACAGTTATGATCCAACACATCACGTCATTACTCATCATGCATCACAACTCTGAACAATTTGAACTAGTCCTCAAAGCTCTCTCTGCAAGCAGCTATGCTTAGAAATCTGAGATGGTTACTGTTAAAAGACCCAGAGCAAGTCCTTTACACACAATTGTTCCTCACCATTGAATGATACTTAACCATTGAACAATACAGCTCCATAAATGCAAAAATGATAAGTCATATACTGTCTTTTAGTCATGTTCTATGAAAGCAACTACTGTGAAAACAGACCTGCGAAAAGACTGAACTGGGACGATAGGGAAATGGCCCGGAGTGCTTCCAGCATTCCACCTCCTTCCCCTCCGCCCACAGCAGCTGCCGATGAAGAGGTTGCGGATCCGTTGTCTGACCCAACGGGCGAAATCCCGGTGCTGTTAACTACAGTTCGATCCCTGGTCACAGCGCCGGGGAAAACGTTCAACGCACTGCTGGTCGGCTGAGTTGTCATCGGCGGACGTTGTGAGGGATACTGGGTCATCGCACCAGGCGGAAGAGGCGCGGCCGTCGGTCTAAGTAACGAAACAGGCGGGGCTGGAGCTGGCCGACGGGGGTAACCGGGCTGAGGATTGCCTAGAACAGTCGCAGGCGATCGAATGGCTGTCGCAGGGGCCGCTCGCATGCCAGGACCTGTATATCCAACGGCCAGCCCAGCATATGGACCCGGTTGGGCGGAGTACGAGACCCCTCTTCCTACTCCTACGCCTGCTAATCCTCCCTCTGTCGTAGTTACATAACCCGGGGTGGCGTAGGTCTTGGGACGCCCGGGCGGTACGCTTTGTCTCTGACCCATGCCAGATATTCGCACGTTTACAGTTCGAGTGAAGTAATCCGGGAACAGTATAACAATCAGACTGGCAAAGAGTTAATCCCTGGCAGATTTGCGAACATAACAAAGGGCTAGATCCAACTCCAAATTCCGCCGCTTTGCCGTCGCCATGTTGCCAGAGAACCAGGAACTAAACATAAGCACGTGATTGCTCAGCTATAAATAGCGCGTAATTTCGTATCTCCAATTCACGTGAACAGTGCAATTTTCGCTTACATTGAAGTGACACAGCTTTTGTGACACTGAGTATAATTATGGCTTATACTCAGTGCCACAAGAGCTAAAGGCATGTAATAATTAGGCCTAAAGAAAAACAAATGTTTACAAACTAGAAGAATAGGCCTAATCTTTAGGGCCTATAAAGTACTCTCCTCAATAAAATGTGCTGGACCAAGAAATTGGACCCTAGGCTATATAGGCCGGGCCTATAGGCCCTTTCTATTCGTTCACTATAGCCTACCTAATATCCTTCATCTCTTCAAACGAGAGCTATGCGCCCACATTCTACAATGCGCTTAGAAAAATTGACTATGAACACCCATACACCCACTAGTGATCCTTGAGAAACAATTTTACTCTCCCACCACGTAGGCCCTACTTAGAATTCGCACCGGTTCTTTCATTGTGCCGAATAGGCCTATTAGGCCTACAGAGCATGTATAATTGTGTTAGCTATACCAATGAACTTTTATGACCCATTGCATGGTTATTAGAGCATATATTGTTGCAGGAAGTGTGCATATTTTTGCATTTGTGTATTCAGGAAGTTGTATTAGGCCTACTTGTATTGTCGATCGTTATTCGATCGCTAATCAATAATCATCACTCGACTTCCTTATTCACAGTTGGCCGCATTACATCAAGCCCTACTTATAATTAGTTGTTCTCAGGTGGCCCTGGCTAGCAGGACCGTCGGCCCCTTTTGGGTCTCCTATAGCTGTGTATAATCTTAAAATTTCTGTACCAATTTGATGGAGATTGTGACCTAGCCTATAGGCCTAGTGTTTAATTTTGATTACCGAATAAAATCATGATGACGAATTCATGATTTTCTTCAAGACCGACGGTCAATAGTTACAGTGTAGTCTACTAATTAGTTATAATTAACAGTCACGTTCAGTGGGCTCATACATGACATTTACAACTAGGCCTATTATTCGATAATGACCTTACAAAGTTCAGAAGTGCACATTGAAGCCCGGGTAAGTAGGCCTATATTAAGAGCCTTAATAATTAAGGCTATAAGTAGACGTTCGCGGAGGCAAGCCTTCAGTTCAAAGCGACAGTCTTATATTTTTATTGTAACGATATAACAATTAAGCCTAGGTCTCCATCAGTTCAGCATTGTTAGGCCTACATGAAAACGTTGACAAAGGGGAGGTCCAGAAGGGATGAAATTCCGCTAATAGAGAAACCCAATTTTATCAGCTAATTACGATTAAAATAGAGGTTCGATTGAGAGACACAGTGATAGGCTTAACTAAGTGATTATATAAGCAGGTAGGCTATTACCGTATTCATAAGCACTCCACTCCGCCGAAGCCGCTCTTCTCTCTGTCCACAGTGACACCATACGCTCTATGGACAATGGTAAAGTAGGCCTAGTTGCACTTGCTCTTCTTGACTTATTTGCTGCTTTCGCCTCGAGCACTAGTTTGGTTATCTGGTCTCGCCGGTGTCACGACAAATGGTTCACGACAAAAGGTTCACTGACGAAAGGTTCACGATCTTCCGCCTTCTTGTAAATCTGAGCTACGTTTTCATCGCTCTTCAGCTTCTAGTTTGAGCCATATGTTTTCAGCGGCCATCCAACTTCTAGTTTAAGTTTTAATATTACACGTTTTCATCACTCATCCAGCTTCGCGCGCTTGTACCCACAATTTGGAATGGTCTTCCCTCTGAGCTCCGGTCTCTTTCTCGAGACTCGTCCACCACTTTCTTCTCTGCTCTAAAGAGTAGTAAAGACTGTTGTCTTTGTCCGGGGTTAGGCTGGGAGCGCCTCTGAATAGTTTCCTTGAAGGGGCGCTATATAAATGCTCAATTGATTGATCGATACATACATACATACATAAATACATAAATACATAAATACATAAATACATACATACATACATACATACATACATACATACATACATACATACATACATACATACATACATACATACATACATACATACATACGACATACGTACGTACATACATACATAAATACATATATATATATATAGGCTACACACATACATACATAGGCCCTAATTGTACACATACATATATATATATACCTATACATGCATAATGTTACAACATTTTGTATCTATATCACCAGCAGGCTGCTATCCATATTTGAGTTTCATGAGCGGTATGTAGGGCGACTGATCGGGTCTCTTCCCCATTCGTGGCTCAGATTTAGCCGGGACCGAGTCCCGTTGCCCGGAGGAGACGACGCGGACGTACTGAACCACCTCCTCCAACGGTAGCGGTAATAATATTAGTAATGAAATATTAAATAATTATAGCCTAATTAATTAAGCTATGTTTGCGAGAGCTGTTTGTACGGGACCGCTTCATGATCGGTTGGTATGTAGGGCGCCTGATTAGGTCTCTCCCCCATCTGTGGTTCAGATTAAGATTATATCCTCGTATACTTGGGAGGATATATCAACGCGAAGGGCGAATCTGAGAAGGATGTGGAACGAAGAATTGGGTTGGCAAGAGGAATACTACAGGCACGACACAAGGTATGGAGTGCGAGGGAAATCAGCAGGACCACCAAAGTAGCCTACAGGTTCGGAGACATGGATATTGAAGGAGGTGCAGAAAAGACGACTGAGGATGTTGGAAATGGTATGTTTACGAAGGATAGTAGGAGTCACCAGAAGAGACAGGATAAGAAATACGGAGATACACAGCATATTGAATATAGGCCTACACCAGGACATCGTGGACAGGATAAGGATCAGGAGACTGCGCTATTTCGGCCATAATATATCAAGAATGCGAAATGAAAGATACCCGAATATAGCACTACATGGATACGAACACGGAGAGCGGAGGAGGGGAAGACCAAGGTTGCGATGGATTGATGGGATTCGAGAGGACTGCAACGAGATGTGCCTCCGTGCAGGAGGCTACACAGAGAGCACAGGACAGGGAGAAGTGGAGACTCACCAAAAATGAGCGGCTATTGCGTGCTGGGGCATCGCCAAAGCCATAAAAAATATAAAAATCACCAGCTGATGCTTTGTCTATATATATATTTATATTTATTATATATATATTATATATATATATAAATATATATATATAGGTCTAATTGCGGTGCTATACAAATTAGCAAACTCCAGAAGCAGTCCCGTACAAACAGCTCTCGCAAACATAGCTTAATTAATTAGGCTATAATTATTTGATATTTCATTACTAATATTATTACCGCTACCGCTATTTTATCATTTTAATGAGTGCTGTTATCGATATTTATAAATTAGCTGACCCATGTTAAATATTTTATGATGATTAATATTTTCTAGGTTTTAAAAATAAATGACGTCATTTCCGTGTTCTGTTTCACTTATGCCGATGACGTCATCGTCTGTATTGTTTCTCGTGTCTTTGTCGATGGTCGCGATTCTGCTGGTTAGCATTTTGAACAGCGTTGATTTTGAGCGAATTTCTGCGCGAATTTCTTATCGTTTGCTTTACGATTTTGTATAAACGAATTGTTATTTGCTGTCGCCATATTGCCTCCGGTTGGCGGTCGTCTGCTCCGTGTGTTTTCACGGGGACGGAGGATGAGGGGTCTGCGGTGGACGAGGCGCTTTCTCGTTTCGAGAGACGTAGCTTTCGCCGGTGATTAGGTAGTATGATTTCCTATTACTCCCACTTCTGACCCTGCACTTGGCTGCCCTTCTGATGCGGCCTGGCACAGTTATATATACGGAGATGCGACCCCAGTTCTGTGTTGGATGGTGATTCGGATATTGAGTCCATCTCGGTTTTAGACTACAAGTCCAGTTCGTCGATCTTGCCTTGTCTTGCCTTACTTTACCATGCATTACCATGCCTTACTTTACTTTTACCATGCATTACCTTGCTTTATGTTACCATACCTTAGCCTATTTAATCTGATCTTTCCTTGTTTTTCTTTTCTTTATGTTACTGTATTTTGTGAAGGTGAACGAGGACGACTCATCTTTCTTCTGCTGTCGTCAACTTCGGTCCCGGTCCGCTATTCCGGGGAGGGGGGCGCTAATCCGGGTCCGCTATTCCGGGAGTCCGCCGGATTATACATAGGCCTACATACAAAATACATGCATACATGTACAAAATTGTACATACATAAATACATACATACAACATACATGCATAGGCCTACATGCATGCCTGCATGCATGCATGCATACATACATATATACATGCATAGATAAATACATACATACATACATACATACATACATGCATACATACATGCATGCATACATACATACATACATGGATACATACATATATAAATTACATACATTAAAGATACATATTTTTAGCAGTCCCTTAGGCTAGAGTAGACCTTAGGCAGCCATGGATATGAAGTGCTATGTATGTATGTATGTATGTATGTATGTATGTATGTATGTATGTATGTATGTATGTATGTATGTATGTATGTATGTATGTATGTATGTATGTATGTATGTATGTATGTATGTATGTATGTATGTATGTATGTATGTATGTACGTATGTATGTATGTATGTATGTATGTATGCATAACATTGTATGTATGTATGTATGACATTGTATGTATGTATGAATGTGTGCATGTGTGCATTTATATGTGAATCAATGTATAATGTGTATGTATGCATTTATGTATGTATGTATATTGTATGTATGTATGTTGTATGTATATACATACATGCATACAACATACATATTTGTTGTATGTATGTATATATGTATGTATGCATGTATGCATGTATGTATATATGTGTGCGTTTATATGTGTATTAAACTATTAATGCATATGCGTATGTACGCATTTATGTATGTTTGAGTATGTATGTATGTAAGCATGTATGTATGTTGTATGTATGTATGTATGTATGTATGCATGCATGAATGTATATACATGTATATGTGCATTTCTATGTGTAATAATATATGTGTGTATGTATGCTTTTGTGTATGTATATATGTATGTATGTATGTTGCATGTATGTATGTTGTATGTATGTATATATGATCATTGTATATATCTATGTATATATATATGTATGCATGTATGTACGTATGTGTGCTTTTATATGTGTATTAATGTATATGTGTATGTATGCATTTATGTATGTATGTATGTATGTATGTATGTATGTATGTTGCATTTTATGTTGTTATATGCATGCATATATGTTTGTTGTATATATGTATGTATATATATGTATGTAGGCATGTATGCATGCATGTATGTATGTATTTGTGCATTTATATGTGAATTATTTGTATATATGCATTTATGTATGTATATATGTATGTATGCATGTATGTATGTTGTACGTATGTATGTATGTATATATGTTTGCATGCAAGCATGTATGGACGTATGTATGTATGTATGCTGTATGTATGTATGTTGCATGTATGTATGTTAGGGCCTATATGTATGTATATTCCGGCGGACTCCCGGAATAGCGGACCCCCGGAGTAGCGGACCCCTGTATAGCGGACCCCAGAATTGCGGACCCCAAAATAGCGGGCCGGTACCATCAACTTCCGTCTGCTGTTGAAAGTGTCCTATGCTGAAACGATCTGCTGTGGCGCGAACAAGGACAGGTGAGAGAAACGTGTAGCAATTATCATACCTCACTTTACGTTGACTTACCTTGCATCACTTTACCTTATCTTACCTTCACTTACCATGCATTTCTCCTAGCTCTTCTTCTAACCCCTCAGCAAACTTAAAAGATGTTGAGGGTTAAGTGTTGGGGATTCAAAATTTTGTTAAAAACAAGGATGGGTGAGAGAAACATTTAGTGATTATCACACCTCGATTTACCTTTCCTTACCTTACCATGCACTATGCTATAGCCTACCCTACCTCAGCCCATTTCATCTTACCTTAACCTTGCTTTACATATCCTTTACCTTCTATTGCTTTGCCTTGCTCCAATTTAGCTTACCTCACTTTCTTACCTTATCTTATCTATCCTACCTTGCCTGATCTTACCTTACTTAAACCTTGCCTATCTTACCTTACATAACTTTATGTTCTACCTGCTCAATGTATATTGACTTGAGCTACGAGTAATCTCACAAATTGTTACTACACACTGCACACTGCGGACAAGTCAACTGCACACTCGGCAATGTCAACTGTACACTTTGTGTCAGGAAACACTTTATTTTAGGCCCTGATTTGTAGAGCGAATTACGAACTGTTCTTAATTGTCTGTCTGTTGTCTGTAAAGACTGTAATTGAACACGTCAAGAAATAAAAGTCGTCTTTCGTCACGAAATCCTCGACAATGCTGGGTCTTAGCGAAACAGGTGAACAAGTTTTACAGACAATGAAAGGTAAGCCAATGACACCTGACATTGCTTGTAAATAAACCAGAAACTTCTTGCAACAAACTCCATTAGAACAAGAATTCTGACATAGGCTAATGCAGCGGGGACATGGACACCAAAATTAATTCAGCTTTAGAAAATGAGCTTATTATAAAATGATCTATGAAGAAGAGAAGAGCAGTCCCTTCAACTGCCATGAGGCAGCCATGGGTATGAAGTGCCGGCGATTTCATTTTCTTAGCCTCGGCATATGAGGTCGGGTGGGCCGGGGTGGCCAGTCCTCTCCCTCGCCGTCTCATCTTCCCACCGCTAATAATAAATTGTCATATTTGACATCAGTAGGTTACAAGATGTGCGCTCGCCTGTAATTGAATGGAGACGGATTGGGAAAAGGAAGTCGCGTCTCTCTGTTGAAATGGCCATTACGTCAGAAGGTCACTCTTGATTTCCTCGACC
>OY744616.1:34729120-34911620 GCA_963556255.1 Allolobophora icterica
GCCTACTTTATCAGCCTCTTTAGCGGGTTTCGAAACCTAATTCGCAGCTTTGGGGCCAGAACCTGGCACAGTTGGATCACATGGACCCATTAAGGCCGCTCTTATAGGCGATAACAAAATCATCTAGAAATGTAAACTCCAAGATTTCTTCTCCACCTGCGTCCCTAGCCTACTCAGATATCAATGAGCAGACTGACCGTACACTATCGTTGGGAAGACGAGACGGTGAGGCAGAGGACTGGCCACCCTCCCTCATATGCGGAGGATAAGAAAATGAAGTCGCTAACACTTCATGCCCATGGTTGCCTTAAGGGACTGCTCTTCTTCTTCGTATTCTTTCTTGAGTTCTTGTTATTCTTGTTCTTGCTGTGCTACTTCTTGTTCTTCTTGTTCTAGTTCTAGTTCTTCTTCTTGTATGGCGTTTTGTGACATTAGAACCAAACTCTGTTTGCGATTTTATCATTTAAAAAGAAAATGTTCTAGGGGCGTCGTTAGTACGAAACGAGGGCCTACTTGTAGTATTCTGTGCGTAATCGACGTTTCTGACAGGACATAGTACGTTTTGGAAGTAGGCCTACGTATTGGAAGTGGAATTGGAACAGAAATCCTAAAACTTATTTCTGCCCTGGTGGTGATCTGAACTCCCGACCTCTCGATTAACTGTCCTGAATACTAATCACTAGAATCTAATGACTTCTATAGCGCCGTTAGAATGATACACAGAACATAAATCGGAGATCGCTTCAAGTGAAGTTGTAGACATACGTACAGTACATAAGCCAGGTTGAAATCAGACAAAGTCAAAGAAAGGAAAAGGCAAGCCACTCTGGTGAGCAGTTAAGCTGAAACAGATGAGTTTTAAGTTTAGTTCTAATTGACATTAGAGAACTGTCAGAGCGCATAAAACTCAGCAGTAGATTCACACGCACACACACACACACACACACACACACACACACACACACACACACACACACACACACACACACACACACACACATATATCTTGTAATATGCGGAATGTGCTTTTACCTTTGTACCAGCCTTCGACAACGCCTGCAGAACCCAACTCTGTTTTGGTGTTTTGGTGCGAGGCGTAGAGTAACCGTTGATCATGTGCAAAATCTGATGGCATGAGGATAGTGAGCAAGGAACGGAGAGAGGTCGGATGATTTGAATGCAATGTTGGATGAACTATGAGACAGATTTTAAATTGACTAGACAAACTGATTTAGACTGTGGCGTACCTGCAGTATAGGCTACGCGCAAGATTGAAATAGACGGAAAACATCTGTCCTCTGGCGATTAATGTTAGCAGCGCAGGCCAGAAGATGCATGACTCACGCTCATTCGCATTCACAAGGCGCTCTTTAGTGATAGAGGCCTATAACTGTTAAAGGTTTTTTTTAAACGAATAACGTGAATAATAAATCGTAAACTCGAAAATTTCTACAGCGCTAGTTTAAAAGTAGTATACCGGTCACTCTTCAGCCGAGAATGTGCGCCGTATGTGGCTGCAGTCATGTTTGGCCTTCCTGAATATTGTGTAAGGCGTTGATGAGCACAGAGTGAGTGGCGCCATAGCAAGTACTGTGTGATGATGATGATGATGATGATGATGATGATGATGATGATGATGATGATGATGATGATGATGATGCTGCTGCTGCTGCTGCTGCTGATGATGATGATGATGATGATGATGATGATGATGATGATGATGATGCTGCTGCTGCTGCTGCTGCTGCTGATGATGATGATGATGATGATGATGATGATGATGATGATGATGATGATGATGATGATGATGATGATGATGATGATGATGAGAAAGTGAGCCGTCGAATTTAGACGCCATTCAACAAGCGTCGAAGATGAGCAGCCATATATATATATATATATATATATATATATATATATATATATATTTATCGCTGATGACAACAGAATGGCCGAAACTAATAGCCTTATACTGCTTTTAATAATTACAGCACGTGTTGCAACTTGATTTTATGTAGGGCAGCAAAATCCCTGCGTGCTGTCCCACTTTTCAAACTGCATGGGACCGTATACTGGCCTCAATTGTCCCACGGCCATAATGTTCCGAACTTCCGACGCCAAAGGTAAAGGCACATTCCGCGTATTACAAGATATATATATATACACGTGTGTGCATATATATATATTATATATATATATATCTATACATATATATATATATATAGCCTATAGATAAATTTTATTTTCAGAAGACCGTACAAAGATCGCTCTCGTCCATTAAAATGGGTGTTCTGCTTAAGATTCTGTTCCTGTATCTTACATCATTTATGTCCAGCAACTTAGTTTTCTCGCACTATTAACTTTCTATACTATTCAGAAGGGCGTTGGTTTCTCACACGTAGGTCCCTAGATCAAGCGACGATTTTAAAGTCTGCCTTTGAATCAGAAAACAATGATTCGTAAATCACTGAATCCAAACAGCAGTTTATACGCCTATAAGACACCAGACCTCTACTAAAACACATGCTATGGGTGATGGACCACCCAAGTCCGTTTTCGCACTTGGGCCTACCCCTTATCTTTAAAGGTCTACCCTTTATGGTGTACAGACAAGGAGAGCGTATAAACAAAGACGTTTACACTTGGTCTAAACCCAAGACACATTAAGTCAATATGACAATCACATGTGTGTGGTGTGTGTGTGTCTGTATCGTATCGTTTCTAGGAATTTACAAGGCCTGCGCCTCTCGTAGTATTGACTATTTAGACTATGTAAGTATGTATTTATGTATGCGTGCATGTAGCCTATATATACATGTATGCATATATATATAATATGTGTGTATGTATACGACTCATAATATGTATGCGATAAGCAGGACCCTATCAGTCTCGCTCTTTCGCTGTCGTGGGCCCACCCCTATGGAACTCCCTGCGTGGGACCCTATGCCTACTTGATGGGTTCTCTCTCTCTCACTTGTTTATAGTTTATAGTCTGTTCTGTTTCCGCGAGGCTCACACGTTGAGAGCGCCTCTGAATAGCTCGCACTGTGAGAGGTGCTTTATAAATTCCAAGATACCATACCATATGTATGTATGTACAGTGGCGTAACAACCATATAACGAGGGTGGACAAAGTCCAGGGGCCCCCGAGGTCTCAGGGGCCCCAAGCATTTTTACTGCGCACCCTGTGTCGTAGTCTGCTTTAGGGCCATATTCTTTCATTTTCCCCAAGCAAATTTTTTTTAATATGGTTAATTGTTCCTTCCGATGACACATTTAGCCTACGGTCTTCAAAAGTGCCGCAACCAAGCCCATGTAGGTCTGAGCATCTCTGCAGCCTGAAGTAGGCTAGCCTGTATATATATGACGAATGCTTCATGATATAATTGTATACACCACAGCTTTATGTACGTGTGGTGTCTATATCTAGGCTATAGGTCACCGGGTCGCCGGGGTCGGGCTATATGACCCTAATCGTAGTAGAATCCAGTTGCCTATGAGTCAGATTCTCCCTTTCAGGCGTAACCACTGCATACACTTAAGTTTACGGTATACGCATATCTCACAACTCCAGTCCTAAGAAATGCCTGAAATAATATATGCCTGATTGCACGTCTGTTTATGGCTCTCTCACTCACATGGATCTGCGATGGCCCTATAGCCAGTGGCAGAGCGCTCCTTCTCCAAATTGAAACTTATGCAGATGTAGGCCTATCTTAGATCCACTATCTAACAGAACATGCTTGATGGTCTTGCTCTTCTTGCGGTCGAAAACGAATGTGCAAAACAATTGAATATTAATGATTTGATAGACACATTTGCTAATAGTAAAGCTAGAATAGCCAAATTCATGAAGCAATTCTCTGAAGAAGCGCTTCGCTCTGACGACGGTGACTGGGAGAGTGACAAACAGCACACAAGCAGTAGCCAGTTCTGGGATAGATGACGTGATGTGAGAGCTCAATATGAGAACTACAACAGACATTACATTACTGTGTACGTAGGCAATACATTTTTGGTGTATTCTTGTTTTGTCTTGAACCATTAATGTGACTTGAACTATGGACCATTAATCAGAACGTTTAATACTCTTTTTTTTAACTTAACTGCAGTTTAAAATAGCTATCTCATCATTTTCACTTTTTATTTATTTATTTATTTCTTCCGGATATTTCTATAGCGCCTCTCGAAGTCAACTACTACTCAGAGGCGCTGCCGACTACAGCATTTGATACTGTGCCGGAATTTTCACGCCGAAGCGCCACGAGCAATTGCGAGTGAAGGACTTGCCCAAGGTCCGTACGCAGCGGCTAGAGTGGGATTCGAACCTGCAACCCTCCGGTCACAAGGCGCCGAACTTACCACTGAGCCACCACGCCCCACATGGGTAAGGGCCCCCGAGCTTAGAATGTCCAAGGGTCCCCGGCTAGGTTGTTACGCCACTGTGTATGTATGTATGTATGTATGTATGTATGTATGTATGTATGTATGTATGTATGTATGTATGTATGTATGTATGTATGTATGTATGTATGTATGTATGTATGTATGTATGTATGTATGTATGTATGTATGTATGTATGTATGTATGTATGTATGAATGTATGTATGTATGTATGCATGCATGTATGTATGTATGTATGTATGTTGTATGTATGTATAGAGCCTATATGTCTGTAAAGCACCTTTTACGCACATCACAAGGGTGCCTAACATGACAATCTGACAAATCTGAAAAATGTGCATGTTAAGATGGCTTGAAAATGTTTCTTGAGCTGTCTGTAACGAAATAGTTGGCAAGTTTAATGGTGGACTGTGGCAGGAGGATGGTCCAATGCATGAGAAGGTACAGTGTTCCCATGTGAGCTTCATATGCATTTGGAATTATACGGATCTGAAAGCAGGACATAGGAAGGCGTAGTCCTATATATACTTAATGGGAATATTGCCATATTGGCTTAACATGTTCTACATATGACGTTGCTGTTGGGGAACCTTTAGACCCAGTTTCTTAGGTTCGAATTCTTTAACAATATACTAACAATGCCCTGTGGAATTTTCTCAGTTAAACAATTGTCCGCATTCGTCAACAACATACCAACCATATTCTGTGGAATTTTTCTCGGTTAAACAATTATTCCTGTTTCACTCCCAGTTATCGCTGTCTGTAAAAATTAGTCTGTGTAAAGGTCGTTAAAATGGTAACCGCAATATAGTAAACTCCAAAATTTGCGGAATTCAGGAGGTAGATCGTTCCAACGCTGTGGTGCAGTGTGTTAGGACCTACATGGCTCGGTTGGAAAATTTGAGATGAGTATCGACGGACGTCGAGAAAGACTGAGATCGGATGATGATGGGGAAGAGGTGGGTGGTGAAGAGTTCGCGATGATGCTTGGGCTGGGGATATTGTAGGGAGTTGTAGGCTAGTGCTATGTCTTTGAAGTGGATTCGCTGTGGGATTTTAAGCCAATGCAATCTGAGGATTGGGTGATATGAAGACACTTGGGCTAGTGAGTTTTGGATAAGTTGCAGACGCTCAATCTGGGTGGATTCAAGGTTGATGAAGAAGGAATTGCAATAATCGTTATCGTAATCGTAATCGCAATCTCCAAACTTCAAAAGCGCCACTCGAAGGCCAAGCGCATGGCACCAGCCTATTCACGAGCGCTACGTCAAATCAGAGGGGTTTCCAGAGAGTAGTCCAAAAGAAGTCCGAGTCCAGTTTCCAGAAGGCCAAACCAAATCAGAGGGGGTTTCCAGAGAGTAGTCCGAAAGAGGTCCAAGTCCGATTTCCAGGGTATACCAGGTCAGGAGAGGCAGAGCAGCTGTCAAGGCGGGTGTCGTTTACGGCGAGAATAATTGGAACGCGGAGGATCAGATGAGTCAGGGTAGCAGTACTTGAAAAGGTGAGACTTCAGTTTTGAGTGGAAAGCCGGGGGGTGATAGATAGAGGAACATGAGGAGGAGGAGGAGGAGGAGGTGGAGGAGGAGGAGGAGGAGGAGGAGAAGGAGGAGGGACTGGTTGCAATGATGATGATCGAGCCCGAAATAATTTCTTATATAAATGTAGCATACTGAAAATAAAATTTCCTTTCCATATATTAGCCTATACGTACAGGAGGAGGCGCAAACAAATCCTTTATAATGTGATGATTATATGTAGGAATGAGGTGAGTGTATACTACGGGCTGTTCATTTGAGAGACCTATGAAAGCTGAGACCTGAGAATTGACTGGCTATTGTATCTGTCAAGATACTTATGTGGCACCTTTATTTACACTCCTCAAAAGTCCTAACCAATGTGCACTATGTATGTATGGCTATCTAATGGATCTTACCAAATGCGACTTAATATACTTATGTTGAAAATTGGAAAATTCAAACATAAGGTCAGTTTGATTCAGAGTTTAAACTAGGCCTACTTAGCATCATATCATTCATATGGTAAGATAAATCCATGAAGCATGATAAGTCAGTAGGCTACTATATATTATGGTGTGCACATAATAGATAAAGCATATGTAACTTATAGGCCTATATAACATGCAATATATTGTTTCTTTCTGTCTAATACTGTCTTATGTTACGTCCTTCATTATATCACCTTCTGGCGTGGTATGGCCATGATCGAGTTTTGTTGAGATTCGAATTGACGTTTATGTTTTCTGTGTGCTTGTACAGGAGTCTACGGAAGCCCATGGAAAAAAATCGCATGTCACCCATGGGCTTCCGTAGGAGTCCTACTTGCGAAAACCTGTTTAATAAACACTCCTGATTTATTACAATTAGCAGGAGTTGAAGGACTCGATCGCCAGAAAATAAAATACAGGAACCATAGTATGCAGCAAGTGAAATCTAACGAGGGTGGTACAGAGGAGACGATATGGAGCTTGCATTGCCATAACTGCTGCTTATCTCATTTTAAATACAGATTTATAGTTGCTTGAGACAGAATCAGTCTATGGACTGCCTGCTTTAAGTGACGGAATCGTAGGGCAATAAGACCAAAAGCCTAATGCCTAATGACACTACTATAGAAATCGTGCCTTATAACCAGAGGTGCAAAACCCAAGGTTTTTCAAGAAGAAAAGTTGGTTTTTGGTTTTTGTTTGTTTGTTTTTTGTGTGGGTTTTATGGTTTTTGTTGCTTTGGTTTCCTGTTTTAAGATTTTCGGATTTCGGATCATAGAAATCATTTAAAACAATGGCACGAATAAGAGCTCCAACTCAGTTTAATTTAGTCGTGATTTCCGAATTAATAATTATGAAATCAATGTTATTAAAAATAATTTCCACTAGAATAAGAAATTTATTTAAAAAACAAAATAATCAAATTGTGTGGTTTTCTGTTTTTTTAAGAAAATAAAAAACTAAAAGCAAGAAACCCAACTCTTTACACCTCTGCTTATAACCGATCTTGAAACTGAACGACCAACACTCTAATAAAATACAGCTACCATAAAAGTTTAAACCCTATATCTATAAACAGTTGCGGATTTACTGCAGGACCAACCGAGGCCATGGTCTGATGGCAGTTCTATGGCAATAACCCTCTGGCAATAACGCTGACCCATAAACCCCGGCCAATAACCCATAGGAAAATAACTCCCGGTCATTAACCCCATGGGCAATAACCCCCGAGAAAATAACCAAAACCCCGGCCAATAATTACCACACTTAGCAAGTAAGTACATTAAGAAATGTTGAACATGTTTAATTTCTTGTTAAGTCCAGGGTTTAAAGTGGGTGGTAACGCGTGGGAACGGCGTTCCCACTGCTCTCGAAATTCGTTGCTTGCGTTCCCACTGCTCACAATGCAAGAACCCTGGTAACGCATACGTTCCAATAAAACTCGTCTTTGGAGTTCCCACTGCTAACCCAAACCACTTTAACCAATAACCACTGTTGTTAACTTAGGCTATAACGCAACGTCCGGCCATAGAATAAAGCAGCACACACCAGCATGTAACAATACTGCTAGGCCTGCATGCTTGAGAAAAGTTCATCTTGTAATCTGTTCCATGTTTTATTATTTCAGTTAGGCATAATAAAATCTCATTGTTTCGCACGATGCAATACCACTGAAGCTGTAGTAATAAAAATCGTAATTATTAACTTGCAGACATCGGTTACAGACCTGAGTAATACTAAACAGCATACTAAACTTTCATACACTTACCAAAATCAAACCAATTACAATTTTATGACACAAAGTGCAGTAACTTACAAATCGTAATCGTAAACTCCAAATTTCTAAAGCGCTACTCTAAAGGTAAGCGCAGGGAACCAGATTTATTAACGAGCGCTGCGTCGTATCAGAAGGGTTGTCCAGAGATCGATGACCAGTCAAGGTTGGCGTCCGGTTGCCAGAGAGACCAGAGAGAGAGAGAGAGAGAAAGAGAGAGAGAGAGAGAGAGAGAGAGAGAGAGAGAGAGAGAGAGAGAGAGAGAGAGAGAGAGAGAGAGAGAGAGAGAGAGAGAGAGAGAGAGAGAGAGAGAGAGAGAGAGGAAGCAGAGTCGCTGCTGAGGCGGGTGTCGTTGAGGACGAGAAAGCTTGGAAGGTGAAGGATTGGATGGATTATGGCAGGAATTCTTGAAGAGGTGAGACTTCAAATTGGAATAGAAAGCCTGCGGGTTGATAAGTAGAAGAGATTGAGGCAGATGACAGTGGGTGATTGGCAGTATTGGTGGAGAAACTGAGAATAATTATGTGGAATTCAGTAGGAAGTTCGTTTTACAGTTTTGAGGTTCAGTGTGGGACATGGATCGCTTGGAGAACTTGAGGCGAGTAGTGACTAGGGAACTGGAGAGAGTGAGGTATTGAGGTAATCGGAGAGAGCGGGGTGGCTGGATAATGAAGAGTTCGTGAAGTCACTTTGGCTGGAGTATTGTAGTGAGTTGCAACCGTGCCAGCATGTCCGCATGGAACCCATATAGGACCCATCTTCTCACATGGGTTCCATCTATTGCCCATGGAAATATTGGCAGGGAAGTTAGCGATAGGACTTTGAAGTGGATGCGCTCATGGATTTTCAGCAAGTGGAGTGATTTAAGAACGGGAGTGACAGGGTGATGCTTGGGTGTCCTGGTTACAACTCGGTCGAGATAATTTTGGATGAGCTGTAGACGATTAATTTGGATGGATTCGAGGTTGAGGAAAAGGGAATTACAGAAATCAAACTTGGGGTTGACAATGGGGGTAGCGATAGTGAATGCAGTTTTAAAGTCAAGCGTGGTTCGAATGCGACGGAGGTCACGAATATGTATGAAGCAGGTGCGCGAGAGGTTGGAGAAGAATAGGTGATAACGTTCCATCAGTGATAACTGCTGAACAAATAAAGAAATCGCGTGTCTTGTCCAAAATTGTGAACGCGAATGATAAGACGGTCGTGCGCCAGGCAATTGAAACGAGTCAAGCAAACATCTTCGAAGCTCTGCGAAATCATCGACAGCAGTACAGCGTCCTGATACACAGACTGTGAGGGCAGGGAGGACAGGACAAGACAGACAGACAGACAGACCGACAGACAAACAGACAGTCAGTCAGACAGACAGACTGGGCTCAAAGTGCAAAGTGAATCCGATCATATCTATTTCCGTATTTTGGACCCATCCGTGTTATTATCGACTCTCGCTTGCTGGCTGCGAAGGTTGGTACGTCGACCGAAAAAACTGTCACATACGTCGATAGCCAATCCGCAGGCCTGGCTGTCTTCGAAGAGATTGGCAAGTGTCGCAAGAGATTCGACGTATAAAAGGCAAAAACACGCGTCCTCTCTGTGAAGCTCTTCTGGAGGAACTAGCACTTCAGCAGAGGGTGGCAGAGTTTGGAAGAGGGGCGCTGCTGCATAGAGACACTGGACATCTTCAGACGAACATCTTCAAGAAAGAGAAAGACGCAGTTCGCGAAAAAACTGTTCTCGGTTGTTCCGAAGGTCGAGAGGACGCGTTCATTTCGTAGTACTCAAAAGCAGAAGAAGAAGAAGTAGAAGAAGAAGTAGAAGATGCCGCGAAACAGCATCGTAAGCGACCTGCAGTCGGCGAAGTTCTGGGTGGCGCTGTTGGCCGAGTTCATCGGCACGCTGCTGCTTGTCACGTTCGGTTGCGGCGCCTGTGCCTCCACTCCAACGCAGAGCATCCTCCAGATCTCTCTGGCGTTCGGCCTCAGCGTCGGAACCATCGTCTGGGCGATCGCACACATCAGCGGAGGTCACATCAACCCGGCCGTCACGCTTGGCTTCCTCGTCACGCGCAAGATCAGCATCGTCCGCACCATCTTCTACATCATCAGCCAGTGTCTAGGGGCGATGGCCGGTGCAGGGCTCCTGTCCGTGACCATGCCCAGAGAGGGCAGCAGTAACGTTACCAACCCCACACTCGGCACCTCAGCTCCACCTGGCGATGGTTCCGTCGAAGTTTACAAGGTCCTGATTATCGAATACATGATCACGTTCTTGCTCGTTCTAACCGTCTTTGCCACAGTCGACTCGCGCAGAACGGGATTGTCTGGTTCCGGTCCACTGGCCATTGGACTGTCCGTTACCATGGGTCACCTGTGGGCGGTAAGTGTTGACCCTGCAGTAGACTTACTCTAAGTTAATATGTAACACGTGCTCTAACAAGAGGAAAGACCTCGTATAGAAAATTCTCACTATTTGTTTCAATACTGCATTTTTAAATACTGCATTAATCCTGAAAGTGATTACAATTAGATCCTACGGTGAACTTAATCTGTACATGGTCTAACAAGACAAGAAAACTTATACTGTAGGCTGTCACTTGCACCAATCATGCCACGTGATTACAATTAGGTCTAATAATTTCAATAGATCTGTGATTGTCGAGTACGCCAGTATACCTTCCACTTGAAACTATCAGCTTACTTCATCCGACCACAGAAACTCGCTTCCAACTATAGAAAACTTATAGCGAACAAGTTACAAGTAGCCTTGTAATCAGTGCCGAATTTAGGCATAAGCTAAAAAAAAAGCTACAGCTTCGGGCCTCACATCTCCGCAGGGACTTAAGTAGATTCAGATTTGTTCAAAAATCTATGTGGACTATATATATATATATATATATATATATATATATATATATATATATATATATATATATATATATATATATATATATATATATAATATGTAAAATCTTTTAACGAATTGTGTTGAAAATTCCATCTCGCCTGAGTAAATGCATTCATTTGAAAATATTTGAAATTTTCACTTTAAATGCCTTGCTGTTGAACATCTAAAAGGCATTGTTTTCAAGTTTTGTTAGACCTTCTGGTGTAATTTTTTAATAAGGGAGCCTTCAAGCTTTATACAGATTAGGGCCTTACCAAGTCTAAATTCGGCACTGGTAGGCCTAAGAGAGAAATCTGATATCGTAGCATTCTTCTGCCCTTTATAATGTCTATTCCATCGGCAGTCAGATATGCATAATGAGCTAATAAGAGAGTATTATTTTACTGCTACGTAGACATTGTTATATATAGTGTATTGTAATCGAAGCGACAATCACTGACGCGTCGACTGATGATGAATGCTGATGCAAGTGTTCTGTTACGGTGTCAGCTGCTGCAGTTGATCTGCGCAACAACGAACCACTTGTTGGAGAGATATGAAGAGAGAGAGAGAGAGAGAGAGAGAGAGAGAGAGAGAGAGAGAGAGAGAGAGACAGACAGACAGACAGACAGACAGACAGACAGACAGAAAGAGATAGACAGATATAGAAAGAGACAGAGATACAGACAGAGACGGAGGAAGTCGACAGGCGCATCTGTGTTTTATGCATCTATCAATCTGTCAGGTTTGACGCAGCAGCCAGCCACTTAATCCCCTCCAAACAAACGACTTAAATTCTCAAATTTAATTAAAACCATATGCACATAGTATATGTAAGCCATAGACGTATTTTTATATATTCACTAATAGTTGAAATACGACCACATAGGCTAAATAAATAAATAAACAGTAGAGGAGAGTAGACTTGACTGAGCTATAGAGGGCGTGTGCCGTGTCCGCCTTGACTCTACGCAGAGGCCATAAAACTCTGAGCAGCTTAAATGCAGGTTTCAGTGTTTTTGAGTCGAGTAGGCCTGGATGTTTCGGGGTGGACATGGGACAGTGGGATACACCCAGTGATGGGCAAAAGTTAACCAAAAGTTGATAACTTTTAGTTACCGGTAGCCTACACTTACATTTTTAGTTAAGGATGAAGTTTAACTGAAGAAAAATAGTTTAGTTACAACCAAAGTTTAACTGAAAGCAAAAGTTAATCAAAAGTTGATAACTTTTAGTTACACTTACATTTTTTAGTTAAGGATGAAGTTTAACTGAAGAAAAATAGTTTAGTTAAAACCAAAGATTAACTAATATTGTTTAGATAGTCTATTAAAAATTTAACTAACAAAATCAGCAACTACGCAACTATTTTCCGCAATGAACACTGTCAACAACTCAACGCGACGTTTAAGTATTTATTAACACTGGTGTTGCCTCTGCATAGAATATACAGTTAGGCGCAGTGTAAATAACAACATTGGTGTTTATTATTCTTTATGAGTTGTGATTAGCTATAATGTTAACGATGTCTCAGAGGCGGAGTTCAGAGAATATGGTCATCAGTGTGTCGTATGAAAGAAGATAGTGGTACTATATGCTCGTGAAGTTCTTCGGCAATTGAGGTTTTGAATTCTTGTCCTGCTGACGTTTTTCCAACAGTTCACAACATGTTCAATATATTGGCCACACTTCCAGTTTGTATTGCTGAAGCTGAAAGAGCTTTCTCGACAGTTGAGCCAGCGTTAACTGCTCTCCAGAACACAATGATTGAAGACCGGCTTGACGCGCTACTAATGTTACAGGCTCATCGTGAAATAAGTAAGTAAGTAAGTAAGTATATTCTTTATTTTTACCGGCTGCAAGACGCACTCCGGTGTACATACAACATATAAACAACTGTCATCACGTCAATATGAATAGAGCATTCTACATATAAAAGTTTTTTTCATGTTATTATCAGCCATTGGTAAAATTCTGTCATGAGAACGGGGCCGGAGAGAATATCCCAAAAGTTTTTTTTAGGTGGAAGTAGCTCGTGGAGGACATGGCCAGGATTTCCTAGAACCGTCGTAAACAGACGAATGTTGGCTTTAAGGCACATTTGTTCAAAGGTTTGACTGTCACCGGGGAGGTACTTATGACGAATCAATCTCTTTATTCCAGACTGAAGCTTACCCCTATAATATAATACCAGATAACTGGTCTGTAATCAATTATTTTGTCACTGGTGCTCCTCGTCGACTGGAGCTTAAATGAGATTAAACTGTACATTACTATATATTATATAGGCTTCATCTTACAGTAAACTAGCACCGATAATGCAGGATCCGTACTGTGAGTGGAACGACGAGATTAACTAATTAAACCAAAATTGTTTTAAGGGCATATACCTAATATTAAAGTACACAAGTTAGCACATGACTCTCTTACTAAACGCAAACAATATTTTTGGCCCCCCTCATAAACCTTTTGGATCCGTCGCTGAAGTCTGTAAAAACTTTAAGAACTTCAGTGCGAAATGTCGATTTTGTGCGAATAAAAGGATCTGTGGAAATATTACGTCTACAACTAACTTCCTGAACCACATCAAGGTAACATGTCATTCAATAGGCTATTAATCATTACTAAAATAGTCAATTAGTCATTAGTGTCCTTCATCGTTGCGCCAGAAATAGTAGTCCTACTGGATTATGCCCGGTTTCGCCGGTATGTGCAAGCAACACTTCTAAATTACAATATATACATAAAAATAACTACTTCTATAGTATATAAAATTTACATTTAATTTAGTAATTATATTTGCTCCACTTAGTCTAGTACACATTACATAGTTTCAAAGTGAAATTGTCATTGACGCCAGTGGCGGATCCAGAGGGGGGCGATTGGGGCGATCGCCCCCCCTAAGAGTCCAAAAAATAATTTTTTTATATTTAAATTTAAAATTTGATATACTATACTCTACTACAGGATAAATGTCATGTGATCATTATTACGCATGTACACTGTACAGCGTCGGACTGCAGTTTGAATATTACTTCTACACGCCCTTGCTTTAATCATGCTCTAAACTTTATAAGTAATTTTAATTTTAATTCCTTTGACCTTGGACGTCCATGAAATCGCCCCCCGTAAAGTAAAAGTCTAGATCCGCCCCTGATTGACGCTCTGCATTATTACAGTTCACGTAATCTCTGTTATTGTGAAATTGTTTGTCATAAAAATTTGCTAAAAAGTTGGAAAAAGTTTAACTAACTATTTTTAGTCTATTTAACTTATTTACAAAATCAGTTGCCAACTTTAAACTATTTTATTTTAGTTGAAAAATTGAAGTTTGACTAAAACATAAGTTTAGTGCCCATCACTGGACACACAAGCTTGTTGAACACATTTCTTATTAAGAGACGAACTTCTTCGCAAAGAGACAGAGCGCAGATAAGGATCACGTGACCGAACTAGATGCTGTTAAACGTTAACAAAAGTATTCGATTTCTTAAATAGTTCTGAACTTTAGATTATTTTGTCTAAGTGTTGTTTGTCTGGATTAAGTCCTAGGCGGGACCTGAAAGCAAACTAGTGTCTAATCGTTTACTGCGTTAATGGGCTAATGTATGGGATCAAGTTCCTCTGAGAAAAGAATGTATGCTCAATCGTTAATCTATCAGTAACATTTCGACAAACTGCAGTAAGTTCTGAGACCAGGGTCGTATCAGATCCTTTATCCAAGAGACGCACCTGGGACTCTTCATCAGTCCACCCCTAGATGCTCACAATGAACCTTGTATCCAGCCAACATTAGGTCTAAAGGCCTGATTGTCAGCCATATTCGAAGCCTAAGTTTATTCTTTTTTTATAAAGACAATTAATATTCATCAATATATCTGTTAATTATATAATATATATATAGGCCTAATCTTTGATCAGCCTTAGGGTGCGATTTGCTGGGGGAGCAGTAATGCAAGTGGGTAACGCACAGGGGAACTATAGACTACATGCTTATTATCGTAGCGTTGGTGGGTTCCCTTTTACCCATGAGGTTACTGTCAGCATTTTTAGCATGAAGCCCGCCCGTTTCACTTGCGTAATATATCTTGCATACGAAAAATCGGTGACTACAGATGAAAGAAATGCAAGCGGAATTAAGACAATGATGATGTGCAGGTTTCGTGTTCAGTTAATCACGCTCCTCACTTAGGTGATGATAATGATGACGGTGGTGGTGATGATTTGATGACAATAGGTGACAAAAATGAAAGAAATGCGTCTAAGTTGTATAATTTGGGTCTCGAGTGCATCTTAATGAGGTGCTCTGATTTGATGCTCTGATTTGATGCTGATGAGGGTAATAGTGGTTGTTACGACGAGGCTGTGGTTTTAACTAAACTATTTTTATTCAGCTAAACTTCATCCTTAACTAAAAAATGTAAGTTTAACTAAAAGTTATCAACTTTTGATTGACTTTTGCCCATTACTGGGTGTGTCCCACTGTCTCATGTCCACCCCCAAAACATCCACGAATATACAGGCCTACTCGACTCAAAAACACGGGTACCTGCATTTAAGCTGCTCAGAGGCTGACTGGGGTGATGGTGATTATATGATCGTGATAACGACGATGATAAGGATTTTTATTAATCGATGATGTATATATATGATATATATCATAAATATATATATGGGGCATGGTAGCCAATTGGTCAGAGCGCTCGCTTGTAACGCGGAGAGTACGGGTTCGAGCCACATCCTCTGAGACGGTTACTGTGTATGACCTTGAGCCAGTTCTTCAATCACAATTGCTCAGCGCCATCGATTGATACTTGGTCATTAAATAGTGGTGCTTCAAATGCATACTAGAAATAAAGAGCGAACTTAGCCACTGCTCGTACTCTTGCAGTGCCAGTCCCAAGCCTGGAGAAACGAGGAGAGCGACGCTAAGCATATTTGTTATGACACAGCGCGCGTCTTTAAACAGCAACTAACCAATGATAATTAAACAGAGCAGTATGACGATGCTGATAATGACGACGTAATCTTTAAATATTTAAACAGTTAGTCATCATTTCGCCGATGGAATTCCAACATCGCACAACTGACCCCCCCCCTTAAGACGATGATGGCCCTTGTGGCGGGAGTCCATCAATCGACCTTTAACCCCAGCGCCGACTGTTGTCTTCAATAAACCTTCTAAAGATGCCATTCTCTGCCTCGGTCCAAATCAACGCACATATCAGCTGATCCCCGTTCGAGACGGTTCAAGGCTGCCTCAAGTGTCGTCAGTTGGTTACTTCGGACAGTTGCTAATGAAAGGCATTTTCTAGCAGTCCGTTGGAACATAATTCCTTCATATGTCATAATATTATTAGATGATGAATGTCCAGTGCTAACGAACATTAATAATTCATTGTCGTTTAAAATAATAAATAATTCTTACCGAAGTCCGGTTTCAGTTTGTTTCCCTTTCGCATTTCTGTGTATGTAAAGCCTAATAGGCCTACTCTTTGGGATTCGCTCTCAGTTTGTCCCCGTATCCTGCACTGTAGTGTAATTGGACCTGGATAGGTAGGTCAACGCACAACCGTAGGTTTGCTTGTATATGATGATAGGCTAACTGAATACAGCTTAAACCGTCGAATTGAGGTGAATAAGATTGAATACAGACATCTGTTTGTGGTTCTCTGCATCCAGGTACCGTTCACTGGGGCTGGTACGAACCCCGCTCGAGTCTTCGGCCCAGCCGTTGTTTCTCACACCTGGACTCATCACTGGGTAAGTTATGCGACCGACAAAATAAACGCCTTCGTCAGAATCTTCACGTGATTCTTGTGAAGTTTTTGTAGCGAACTTTCAATTGCCTGCTGAATGACTGCATTTTCAGCTGATCTTAAGTAATTTTAGGTATGTCATACGTATGTAGCCAGGTTGCAGAGGCTGTTAAGATGTGCTATACAAATATCAAGACACATACAGACTCGCCTACACCCACACCCATGGGGCGCGGTAGTTTAGCGGTATGTTCTGTGCAATGTAACCGAAGGGTCGCAGGTTCGAATCTATACCTCAAGCCACTGCGTAGCGACTTTGGACAAGTTGCTCACCCACAATTGTCTGTGAGGAAGGCAACGGGAAACCACCTCACTCATCTCATCCCCGGATGGCATAAAGTCAATGGACCTGCCTTCATCATCATCATCATCATCATCATCATCATCATCATCATCATCATCATTATCATCATCATCATCATCATCATCATCATCATCATCATCATCATCATCATCATCATCATCATCATCATCATCATCATCATCGTACACCTATTTGTGCATTCACTGTATTCAGTAGCAGACGGGACTAGTCTTTCAGCACATCGGGCTCAATGGGTTAGTTGTCGTGCAACATTTATAACCCTGCCAGCATGTCCATCTAAAGCCAATATATGACCTATATTCCCATTTGGGATCAGCTTGGATCCCATATAATACCCACGGTAATGCCCACGGTAGTGCTGGCAAGGCGTGGCTTATGTATGCCCCCAGTGTAATATGAAGCAGTTAAATTGTAATTTTTGTGAAGTCACCTGACGAAAACACTACATCATCCACATAATCCTCTTCACCTGGCCATAAATTTCGCCTCACCCTGCTTGCCCTTCTAGTTCCAACCTCAACCTCAATCTTAGACTTGCAAGGTTTCCGTGTGTGAGCCGGAGTGACACGTCCGATATCTGGGCCTTCTGCCTGTGAAAACAGAACTTTATACCGTCGCTGTTCCCGTAGCCATTACGAACCACCAGTGCCATGTATTTGATAGATTCACCTGATAACTTTAGTCACTACTTGATTTGACTCATGAACACTAGTGAATAGAGTGCTTCCACAGGATGCAGTTAGTGATATTTACTTGACAGTGCACGGCGTTACATTGTATTGTCAAATCTTTCCATGTCTGCTCTCCAGGCTTACTGGTTGGGACCGCTTCTCGGTGGAGTAACTGCAGCTCTTCTTTACGAGTTGGTTCTGGCTGTAAACGCAAGTAAGGCCAAAATTAGGGCCTTCATCACACGTGACTACGACGACGATGATTTCGACGAAGGAGGTCGGAGGCCAAGCGCCCCAAATTCCAGAGGAGACGTCGAATTCACCACCAAAGCCAGCGCATAGTTTCAACATAATATCATCGGCGTTTTCAAGGAGTGGTATCATTTCAAGGGACAGTACTGCTACAAGCGGGCCGGTTGAACTCTTTTCCTCTGTTTCGAAGAAATAGCTGGTGTTGAAAATGTTTTTAACGTGGTAAGGGATAGTTAATTGTTATTTGGGCGGAGTCTAAAATTTCGAATAGGCCTTTAACTTCTGTTGTTTGTAAAACAAGGTCGGCAAAACAATTATTATTATGGATTTATTAAGTGCCACTATATAAATTGGCTGGTATTATTATTTTTCTGTATTTATCAACCTATCACTCAATAGCGCTGAGCAATTGCGAGTGAAAGACTTGCTCAAGGCCCCACACAGGACATGCTTTAATTCGTACTATGCGTTACAAGGTGAACTCTAAAAATATAGTCATTTTGGTTATGACCCAACGTACCAAAGAACAGCTGAAATAGTCTTTCTATTCTGCTTTGCTTTGCTTTGCGAAATGTCATAATTCGCTTTCAGGCATTTACTGCATAGCTAACAGTATTATCAGATTCGCCTGTAGCTCAAATTTCAGGCTAGACTGTCAGTTGTCCGCTTTAAATAGTTATCTTAACAAACAGTGGATGTTTTGGAGTCGTAATCCTAGGTTATTGTTGTATGTTCTCCTAACCCATTTTGTTTCATCGATGCTGAAGAAAAGGGCGCTGTATGTACACGAGTTCAAAAATTCAATGACAGTCGAGATACGCCTACTTTTAAGAAAGATTAACAGATAAGCCTACATACATTGGATGCGAAAAGCCCGAACTCTTACTCGAAATGCCGCTTTTGAGAATGTTTTCCCTAGATCGTATTTTATAGGCAATGTCGTACGTTATTCCGCTGTGTTGCGCATAGTTAGGTGTGCTAGTGGGTATTGCTATAGGTCTATGGTTTTCAGTATGCTTTGAAACATATGATCGCGTCGTAAAAGTAAAAGGTAAAGACAACCATGGGCTCAGCGCCCGTTGGAGAGGCGCTCATTTCCTTTTCTAGGCCTTTGAGCCGGCAATGGACGAATCCCATGGTCCTGGGCACGGGGCCAGTGTTATCGCAGGACTTGCCGTCTACTTCCCAGCTTACCCCGGTACCAAATTATACTGCTTGGGGACAGAGGCATGGTGTGCGCAAACAACTTTGTCGGATGGCGTCGTAGACCTACGAAATTACTACGGCAGCTATGTTTCGTCTTCGTTGAGTACTGATAAAGATACTCCAGCGCTAATCGACATCGCCCACTACAAGCAATCCTTGAACTTCATGTTAAACTGCAAAGCGTAATGTTTGAATTAATTGTAAAATATACAGGCTACACATGTAGGCTGTGCTTGTTTACATGTATGCCACCTGAAGATGACTCTGGCACTACAAGAAAGGCTGCCTAATGGCTACGCACATATTCATGAGCATAAATATTATAGATACTCGTTTGCATGCCATGTTTTGCGCATTGTTAGAAAGATGAGCATTAACGTAAGACTAGATCAAATATATTAAAAATCTGTCACATTGTTCGTATACATGTCATGTTGCTTATATATGTAACACCGTTGCAATGATATAGTTTAACTATATATCTATACTGGTTGCCTGAAAAGGCATTAAACGTTTTGGAATTGTTGAGTATTACATGTTGGATACTTATAATTGCTCGTATCAGTTCAAAAAGTCTTGACAGTGACAGAAACTGAACACACACACACACAGAGAAAGAGAGAAAGATAGACAGACAGATAGTGACAGAAACACATACAGAGAAAGAGAGAGAAAGACAGACAGACAGAAACAGAGAGAGAGACACAAGGAGAGACAGAGACAGAGACAGACAGAGACAGACGAAGAAAGACTAGTGTAGAAATTCGACATCATCCTGTGGCACATTTAGCGATACAAGATCAACATCGTAGCCTAATCCAAATGTAAGAGCTCCGTTGGAACGCTGACACCTTCGAAGAGTGATGAGCGGGTGATGCCATAGGCCTATATGCGTGCGGACAAGGTTGATAGAGAGGTCAAAATAGCTTTTTTGCAAACGTTCTTTACTGTCGACCCAGAAAACAAACGATCGAGCCATTTTCTAACAATACAGGTCCAGGTTTAACTTGACTTTAAGTCTCTTTATTTTGCGCATCTATATGCTTCTAGTTTAGGCCTAACAGATGTGCGATCTTGCACAGATTGAAGCCAAAGCGTCCGTCCCTGCAGCGCGGGAATAGCGAAAATTGGAGGAAACATTCTTGTACTGTAGACCCGTCACAGATTATAACGCGAACAATTGACGCAGTTGTTCATGAGCAATAGGCGACCGAAAGTCACAGAAGTTTGTAGTGTTTAATATTGTAATACCAACTTTAAAAATGTGCTCTATAGGCCTATAATAGTCGTAGGCCTACAAACACACACACACACACACTGCACCTTTCAGAAATCTCTCCGAATTCATGAAAAGCGCTGAAAGCTGTCAAAGGAGACATAATCGCCTGCTAGGGAAGTCAAAGGCAAACTGGAAAAAATCCGAAAACGATTAAGTATCGGTTAACTTAAATTCTTGATAAACTAGTAGCGATAGTTGATGCGGGTCGATTGATGCAAAAATTACACACACACGTGGAATGGCAGTCGATATCGTAATAGAATACACCATAACTCAAGCAAACTTCGTTCATGTAATCACTCGCCAAAGGGCAAAGTCATATTGATATCAGTTACTGTTTATAGTGGGACACGTGGTTATAAAACTAAAGAAGCCTCTTAGATCTGGTCAGGGTTCAAAGTTGTCTGCGCAAATGTTGACAACTAATGGCATAGATTGAAAAATTGCCAATCCAACTTAAATCAGCAGCAATCGGTTTATTCACAGCTCCTTTCAACAAGTTCCCATCTCCACTGTGCAATCACAAAACTCCTTTACAGTCTTAGTTCCTCTCCACCGAGCAATCACAACTTATTCTTTTCCTTCCTCTGTACAATCACAGGTCTTTTTCCACTGTGCAATCACAAACTTTTTCCTATACCTTCGTCTCCACTGTACAAACATGAGCTACTTTCCACAGGTCCTCCTCCTCTTCACTGTACAGTGCCCTCTTAACAGCATTGTAGGTCCTGGGAAAAGCAATGCACTCATTGCACTGCAGCGCGTGGTGGTCAGGCACCCGTTAATTTTTTTAGTCTGTTTAAATTGGGACCCTATAATCGTGGGGCCCCTGGCGACTGCTCAGTATGCCCATGCCTTAAGGCGGCACTGCTACTGTAGGCCCTACAGTAAAAAAGCTGATTTTTACAAGTCTTCTTCACCGTACAATACCTTCAAAACCCTCCTTCAACAGGCGTTCTTCACCAATGTTCACTTACAAAGCTCTTTTCCACAGTCTTCACCATAAAGCAATCAAACAGCTCAATTGTATAGGCTTTCTTCCCTACTGTGCAATCACAATTAAGTTAATTAATAACAATCACGCAAATTATCCTCCCATTGCTTCTCTACACAATAAAACCTGCTGAATAGTACAACACATCTTGATCTGAAACCAAAACTATCGGTCAAGAGTGCTCTGTGGCAGGGCCGGTACTAGGCACAGGCAAAGCGGGTAGTTGCCTGAGACGCCAAAATCTAGGGGCACCATTTTCACAAAGAAATGTGTTTTAACAATTTTGTTTTTCACTTTTTTAAAGCCAAATGTATGCTTTTCTTGGGCAAATGGCGATTTTGGCCAAGTCCGGCCCTGTCCTGTGCAATACTAATTAAAAGAATGTTGTATTAGAATACCCATGAAATGGCTGGGATTATCGCAAAGCGCTTCAATATACAGTTTATACACTTCAAAGTCGTTACATTGAATTTCTTCACCAAGTTCATCTTGTAATCTGTTCCATGTAACACTATTAAGCCTAATAAAATCTCATTGTTTTGCATGATGTAATAAGCAGCCTTGAACGTATGATCTGTAGTAATAGAAATCGTAATTAGTAACTTGCAGACATTGGCAACAGGACTGAGTAGGCCCTAATACTGAAAAACATACTAAATCTTCATACACTCACCAAAATCAATGTCAAACCAATTACACTTTATAACACAAAGTTCAGTAACTTACAATCGTAACTGTAATTGTAAGCTCAAGATTTCTTTGGCGCTACTCTAAGACTAAGCGCAGGGCACTAGCTTATTCATGAGCGCTGCATCGTATCAGATGGGTTGTCCAGAGATCGATATCCAGTGTGCATGGAGGTCGGCGTCCGGTTGCCAGAGAGGCAAGAGAGAGGAGGCAGGGAAGCTGCAAAGGCTGGTTTCGTTGAGGACGCGAAAGCTTGGAAGGCAGAGGATCGGCTGCATTATGGTAGGAATTCTTGAAGAGGTGAGACTTCGATTTGGAATGGAAAGCTTGTGGAATCATGAGTAGAGAAGCAGATGACGGTGAGTGAGAGGCGATATTGGTGTAGGAACTGAGAATATGCGGTATTCTGTTGGAATTTCGTTCCAGAGTTGTGGTTCAGTGTGGGATATAGATCGGTCGGAGAATTTGTGGCGAGTAGTAATTGGAGAACGAGAGAGAGAGAGAGAGAGAGAGAGAGAGAGAGAGAGAGAGAGAGAGAGAGAGAGAGAGAGACAGACAGACAGACAGACAGACAGACAGACAGACAGACAGACAGACAGACAGACAGACAGACAGACAGACAGAGACAGAGAGACAGAGACAGACAGAGAGAGAGACAGCGAGAGAGACAGAGAGAGACAGAGAGACAGAGAGAGACAGAGAGAGACAGAGAGCGAGACAGAGACAGGGACAGAGACAGAGACAGAGACAGAGACAGAGACAGAGAGACAGAGAGACAGAGAGACTTTGAAGTGGATGCGCTCAGAGACTTTCAGTCAGCGGAGTGATTTAAGAACGGGAGTGATAGGGTGATGCTTGGGTGTCCTGGTTACAGCTTGCGAGAGAATTTTGGATAAGCTGTGGACGCTTAATTTGGGCAGATTCGAGGTTGGTGAAAAGTAAATTAAAATAATCAAGCTTGGAGTCGACAATGGAGGTTGCAGTGGTTGATGCAGTTTTAAAGTCAAGCATGGGTCGAATGCGGCGGAGGTCACGAGTATGCATGAAGCAGGTGCGCGAGAGGTTGGAGATGTGACTATAGAAGAATAGTTGAGGGCATCCCATCAGTGATGACCACTGAACAAATACAGAAATCACGAGTCATGCCCAAAATGGTGAACGCGAATGATAAGACAGTCGTGCGCCAGACAACTGAAGAGTCGAGCAAACATCTAAAACGGCAATATTAAGTGACTTTCAGTTGTGCACACCATTGTTGATAATGATGCCAGGTCGAGCGGTATAACACAGAACGATCGCAGGTCAATTCATAATTTATGAAACAGCGTGTTGTAGTCGCTGAAGTCATTGATAAGTAGTTGCGTCTCCATTGGCTAATTCCAATGTTGACATATAGCTGACTCCGCTCCGTCCAATCAGGCTCAGTTGCCACAGGGAAGATTAGCGTGGGTTAGGCTTCTAAGGAAGATTTTAATAGAGCCCACGAGGAGAATTTGACATTCAGAGTCTTGGTCACTGAATCCTTTGAATCGTCGTGACTGGTGAACGCGAATGATACGACTGTCGTGCGCCGGGCAGTTCAAACGAGTCGAGCAAACATCCATAATGGCACTATTAGGTGACTTTCAGTTTGGTACATTTGGTTTTCTGTTTCACAAACTAATGTAAGTTCAGCGCTATAATTTTTATGTCATGAATCTAATGTAAGATCATTGTTACAATTTTTATGTCACGAATCTAATGTAAGATCGAAGATATAGTTTTCTGTCGTGAGTTTGATGTAAACTCAGTACTACAGTTGTCTGGCATTAGTCCAGCTATCATGTTCAACTCGTCCATTTCCTTGTAAGTGAGCTACGTCCCTCCTCCCTAGTAAATTCATCTCTGTGAGGCTAGAATATAACTCCATCTTACATCTACAAAGTTCTGCGAAATCATCGAGAGCAGTACAGGACGCTGAAACACAGATTATGAGAACTTGGAGGAGAGGCCAGTCAGTCAGTCAGACTCTGCCTCGGTTTTGCAGTAACTTAAGTAGGGAACTATCAAGGAGTAATAGAGGTTTTATTTTTAATATCTTTTGGAAGAACCCTGGCGACTCTAGAAATTATTCCAATATTTTTCGCCACCTTTGACGCAATGTAATTTATGTGAGATTTCCAAATAAGGTCTTTCTCTCAGGGGAAGATTGCACGCGAGACCTCGTAAAGTTTTTTCTCTCAGGGGAAGAGAGAGTTAGCGAGACCTCGTAAAGTTCTTTCTCTCAGGGGAAGATTGCACGCGATACCTCGTAAAGGTATTTCTCTCAGGGGAAGATTGCACGCGAGACCTCGTAAAGTTCTTTCTCTCAGGGGAAGATTGCACGCGAGACCTCGTAAAGTTTTTTCTCTCAGGGGAAGATTGCACGCGAGACCTCGTAAAGTTCTTTCTCTCAGGGGAAGATTGCACGCGAGACCTCGTAAAGTTTTTTCTCTCAGGGGAAGATTGCACGCGAGACCTCGTAAAGTTCTTTCTCTCAGGGGAAGATTGCACGCGAGACCTCGTAAAGTTTTTTCTCTCAGGGGAAGATAGCACGCGAGACCTCGTAAGGTTCTTTCACTCAGGGGAAGATTGCACGCGAGACCTCGTAAAGTTCTTTCTCTCAGAGGAAGATTGCACGCGAGACCTCGTAAAGGTCTTTCTCTCAGCTGAACAGACACGCGAGACCTCGTAAAGTTCTCTCTCTCAGGGGAAGATTGCACGCGAGACCTCGTAAAGGTCTTTCTCTCAGCTGAAGAGACACGCGAGACGTCGTGAAGTTCTTTCTCTCAGGGGAAGATTGCACGCGAGACCTCGTAAAGTTCTTTCTCTCAGGGGAAGACCTCGTAAAGTTCTTTCACTCAGGGGAAGATTGCACGCGAGACCTCGTAAAGTTCTTTCTCTCAGGGGAAGATTGCACGCGAGACCTCGTAAAGGTCTTTCTCTCAGCTGAACAGACACGCGAGACCTCGTAAAGTTCTCTCTCTCAGGGGAAGATTGCACGCGAGACCTCGTAAAGGTCTTTCTCTCAGCTGAAGAGACACGCGAGACCTCGTGAAGTTCTTTCTCTCAGGGGAAGATTGCACGCGAGACCTCGTAAAGTTCTTTCTCTCAGGGGGAGATTGCGCGCGAGACCTCGTAAAGTTCTTTCTCTCAGAGGAAGATTGCACGCGAGACCTCGTAAAGTTTTTCTCTCAGGGGAAGAGAGTTAGCGAGACTTCGTAAAGTTCTTTCTTTCAGGCGAATAGTGCAAGCAAAACCTCGTCAAGTTCTTTCTCTCAGGCGAAGAGACAAGCGAGAGCTTGTTAAGTTCTTTCTCTCAGAGGAAGAGAGCAGTCAAAACCTTTTAAAGTTCTTTCTCTCAGGCGAATGGAGCAGGCGAGATCTCGTGAGGTTCGTCTCTCAGGCGAAGAGAGTTTGCCTTTAACAGTTTAACTTACCATCTTGTTTGCTTCTTTTTTGCCTTCTTTTTTGCCTTCTTTTTTGCCTTCTTCTTTGACTTCTTCTCTGCCTTCTATTGTGCCTTTCACTTACCTCTTCTTGCCTTCTTTTTCTTCTTCGTAGCCTTCATCTTTGTCTTTTACTTACCGTCTTTTTTGCCTTCTTCCTTTTCTCCTTATTTGTCTTCTTCTTGCCTTCTCCTTTCCTTTTACTTACCGTCTTCTTTGCCTACTTCCTTTTCTTCTTCTCTTCCTTCTCCTGTGCCTTTATCTTTGCCTTCGTCTTTGGCTCTCACATTTTCTTCTTTATGTTCTTCTTTTCTTTTACTTACCGTTTTCTTTGCCTCCTTCTTTACCTTCTTTGCCTGTTACTTACCGTCTTCCCTGCCTTCATCCTTGTCTTCTTCATTGTCTTAGTCTTTGCCTTTTATTTATCGACTTCCCTGCATTCTTCTTTGTCTTCTTATCAGCCTCCTTCTTTGTCTTCATCTTTACCTTTAACTTACCGTTTTCTTTGCCTTATCTTTGCCTTCTTTGCCTTTTACTGATCGCCATATTTGCCTCTTCTTTGTCTTCTTCTTTGCCTCTTACTTTGTCTTCATCTTTGCCGTTTTCTTTGCCTTTAACTTACCATCTTGGCCTTCTTTGCTTTATACTAACCGTCACCGCTGACTTCTTCTTAGTCTTATAATTTTTTTCTTTACCTTCTTCTTTGCATTCTTCTTTGCCTTTCACTTACCGTATTCTTTTACTTCTTTTTTGGCTTTTGCTTACTGTCTTCTTTGCCTTCTTCTTTGTCATCTTCTTGACCTCTGATTTTGTCTTCTTATTTGCCTTCTTCTTTGCTTCTTACTTACTGTTTTCTTTGCCTTCTTTGCCTTTCACCGTTTTCTTTGCCTTCTTCTTTGTCTTCTTCTTTGCCTTTTTCTTTGCCTTTTACTTACCGTATTCTTTGGCTTCTTCTTTGCCTTCTTCTTTGTCTTTTTCTTTGCCTTCTTCTTTTCCTTTTACTTACCGTCTTCTTTGGCTTCTTCTTTGCCTTCATCTTTGTCTTTTTCTTTGCCTTCTTCTTTTCCTTTTACTTACCGTCTTCTTTGTCTTTTTCTTTGCCTTCATCTTTTCCTTCTACTTACCGTTTTCTTTGGCTTCTTCTTCTTTGCCTTCTTCTTTCTCTTTTTCTTTGCCTTCTTCTTTTCCTTTTACTTACCGTCTTCTTTGGCTTCTTCTTTGCCTTCTTCTTTGTCTTATTCTTTGCCGTCTTCTTTTCCTTTTACTTACCGTTGTCTTTTTCCTTCTTCTTTGTCTTTTACTTACCATCTTCTTTGCCTTCTTCTTTGCCTTTTACTTACCGTCTTCTTTGGCTTCTTCTTTGGCTTCTTCTTCGTCTTATTCTTTGCCTTCTTATTTGTCTTTTACTTACCGTCTTCTTTGCCTTCTTCTTTGCCTTTTACTTACCGTCTACTTTGGCTTCTTCTTTGCCTTCTTCTTTGTCTTATTCTTTGCCGCCTTCCTTTCCTTTTACTTACCGTCTTCTTTGCCTTCTTCTTTGCCTTTTACTTACCGTCTACTTTGGCTTCTTCTTTGCCTTCTTCTTTGTCTTATTCTTTGCCGCCTTCCTTTCCTTTTACTTACCGTTGTCTTTGCCTTCTTCTTTCCCTTTTACTTACCGTCTTCTTTGCCTTCTTCTTTGTCTTTCACTTACCGTCTTCTTTGGCTTCTTCTTCTTTGCCTTCTTCTTTGTCTTTTTCTTTGCCTTCTTCTTTTCCTTCTACTTACCGTCTTCTTTGTCTTCTACTTTGCCTTCTTCTTTGTCTTATTCTTTGCCTTCTTCTCTGTCTTTTACTTACCGTCTTCTTTGCCTTCTTCTTTGCCTTTTACTTACCGTCTTCTTTGGCTTCTTCTTTGGCTTCTTCTTTGGCTTCTTCTTCGTCTTATTCTTTGCCTTCTTATTTGTCTTTTACTTACCGTCTTCTTACCCTTCTTCTTTGTCTCTAACTTACCATCTGCTTTGCCTTCTTCTTTGCCTTCTTCTTTGTCTTATTCTTTGCCGCCTTCCTTTCCTTTTACTTACCGTTGTCTTTGCCTTCTTCTTTCCCTTTTACTTACCGTCTTCTTTGCCTTCTTCTTTGTCTTTCACTTACCGTCTTCTTTGGCTTCTTCTTCTTTGCCTTCTTCTTTGTCTTTTTCTTTGCCTTCTTCTTTTCCTTCTACTTACCGTCTTCTTTGTCTTCTTCTTTGCCTTCTTCTTTGTCTTATTCTTTGCCTTCTTCTCTGTCTTTTACTAACCGTCTTCTTTGCCTTCTTCTTTGCCTTTTACTTACCGTCTACTTTGGCTTCTTCTTTGCCTTCTTCTTAGTCTTATTCTTTGCCGCCTTCTTTTCCTTTTACTTAACGTTGTCTTTGCCTTCTTCTTTGTCTTTTACCTACCGTCTTCTTTGCCTTCTTCTTTGTCTTTTACCTTTTACTTACCGTCTTCTTGCCTTCTTCTTTGCCTTTTACCTACCGTCTTCTTTGGCTTCTTCTTTGGCTTCTTCTTTGTCGTATTCTTCGCCGTCTTCTTTTCCTTTTACTTACCGTTGTCTTTGCCTTCTTCTTTGTCTTTTACTTACCATCTTCTTTGCCTTCTTCTTTGCCTTTTACTTATCGTCTACTTTGGCTTCTTCTTTGCCTTCTTCTTTGTCTTATTCTTTGCCGCCTTCTTTTCCTTTTACTTACCGTTGTCTTTGCCTTCTTCTTTCCCTTTTACTTACCGTCTTCTTTGCCTTCTTCTTTGTCTATTGCTTACCTTCTTCTTTGCCTTCTTCTTGCCTTCTTCTTTGCCTTCTACTTATCGTCTTCTTTGGCTTCTTCTTTGCCTTCTTCTTTGTCTTTTTCTTTGCCTTCTTCTTTTCCTTCTACTTACCGTTTTCTTTGGCTTCTTCTTCTTTGCCTTCTTCCTTGTCTTTTTCTTTGCCTTCTTCCTTTCCTTTTACTTACCGTCTTCTTTGGCTTCTTCTTTGCCTTCTTCCTTGTCTTATTCTTTGCCTTCTTCTTTTCCTTTTACTTCCCGTCTTCTTTGCCTTCTTCTTTGCCTTCTTATTTGTCTTCTGCTCTACAGGTCTTCTTTGTCTTATGCTTAGCATCTTATTTACCTTTTTCTTTGCCTTTTACTTGCCGTCTTATTTGCCTTCTTTCTTTTCTTATTCTCTGCCTTCTTCTTTTCTCTTCTCTTTGCCTTCTTTTTGGCCTTTTACTTACCATCTTTTTTGCTTTTCTTCTTTGCCTTCTTCTCTGTCTTCTTCTTCGCCTTTCACTTACCGTCTTCTTTGCCTTCTTTTTCTTCTTCTTACCCTTCTTCTTTGTCTCTAACTTACCATCTGCTTTGCCTTCTTCTTCGCCTTCTTGCTTTTCTTCTTTGCCTTCTTCTTTGCCTTTTCTTTGCCTTCTTCTGTGAGTGACTAAGCACACGTAATGATGTAAATAAGCTGGTTCGCGCGACTTGGCTTTTTTGTGTGCTGTAGAAATCTTAAGATTACGATTACGATTACCCGTACCCCCAATTTTTGAAGTGGGGCTGCCCTATCCCCACTTTTCATACACCGATTAAAGAATGCCATCACTATTCAGTCGGCTTGGTCTTATTATTGCAGCTGTGCTTGTCCAAGTTTTGCTTGTTCTGTCTCTGCCTATGCAGGAACGGAGGTAGGTATACACAGACCAAAGAGACATCAAACTAGTACACATCGGGTTGTCACGCATGACCCAGGGTTTGTAGTATAAACATTTCTAGTGCAGTCGGCCTCTAAACACAAATAATGAGGATATGCACCTTAGTTTAGATGTTGTGGATTTTTTTTAACAAACTACAATCCTCTACAAGTCGCTTTCGGATGGAGATATGGATATTGGATAGAACTGCTATAAAACGAAAAACAAGTAGGCCTACACTTTGATGATAACCTTGCCGTTTTGGAAGCTAGGGCCTAGCACATAAGCTTTAATCCAGTGTTTAATCTAGACGTCTTTGGGGGGGGGTAAAGTTCCCCCCCAGGATTGATGTTTCCCCCCAGAGGCCGGCAATATTATAATGTAGAGAAGTTTTGGGGAGGCAATTCCCCCCAGGATACATGGTGATACATGGTTCCCCCCCCCCCCAGAGAGACGGATCCCTAAAAAAAGGTCATCAACTTTTTTGAGAGAGTAAATCCTAAAGGAAAATCGGGACGAATGACTAAAAAAAAAAAAGGTCATCAACTTTTTTCGAAAGTCTGGATGAAAGTTGGAAAAGTGTGAAAAATTGGTTGGTCCCCCCAGAAACCTGGTTTCCCCTCCCAGAAGAGGGGGACTAGATTAAACACTGGCTTTAATCAGTCTTACAATACAGATCTTATAGTATAGCTCTGAAAATCAGTAATACCACGGTCAACTTCAATTAGCAAATTTGGCTAGGTTGGCTCAGCTTCCATCCCATTGCGGTAGGTAAAAGAGAAGCATAACTGTGTTTAACACGTTATCTCAATGTTATGACAAGTGGTATAAATGTTTAGACTAATTACTAAATGTAGGGCCTAGAGTACCTTCGCGAGGTTTTCAAGAGAAGTACATAAATGCTGTAGGCCTACAATTAGAATAAAAAGATGACTGGTTTTCATTAACACGGTCCAAATGAGTTCAGGTTCATTTGTCCCACTAGATATACAGTTAAAATATGCACTGCCGGGTGTCGAGACCCCACATTTAAGAGTGGGGGGACACGCTATACAGTTTTCCCCCAGATTTTGAAGAAACATCAAAAATTAGGTAAAGAGATGACGCGCGACAAAAAAATGTTCACCTCTTTTTTGACCAGATCAGTTCAAAAGTGTCCCGTGTCCTGTTAAACAAGATCGCCGCCACTGGGTGTTAGTAGGTGTAATTATCGTTACACATTGGGGCAGAGGAGCAAGGACTTACCACAGTAGTTGATGCTCCGCTGCCGTAGACTACAGATGAATATGCATTCTTCGTATCGAGCAGCTGGAAATTTTCAGTTCTGATTTACATAGGGCCTAATTGACACCGAGCCGTTTGGCCTACAGAATCGTCAACGAAGTATATTCCAATTTCACACACGAAGCCCTGTAGATTCGCTACTTTAGACACTAATAAGTTTAATTAAAGAATTAATTAGTGAATCAAAAAATTGATAATTATAAAAATTTCCGATTCGAAAAAGAACAGCGTTCCGCACAAGTGAAACGTCATAGGCTTATGAGTCATCAACAAACAATGATTAGACCGATTATATATTACTTGACCCAGCGCAGCGCTGTTATTGCTATTAATACGTCGTGCTATAAGCTTATACAATGTAGTCTACACATGGACGGTTCTACTATCAAACTTTACAGGCGTTCATGGTCTCTATAGTGTGCGTCTTGTACGCAATGCGTTCCGTTGAACTTGCGTTAAAATAATATAACAATGGTTTTAAGTGGTTCAGAAGACGTGTGTAGTCTGTGTTACAACTTACAACCACTGCAAATTAACCTGGAGCGTTTAACCAAGCCAGTTTTTCTAGTTTCATCTTAAAAGCTGTGAGAGTGTCCACTGAGACAGTGATGCTGAAACCAGAGGTAGTAGAAGCAATTACAACAATATTACACTCTCGTTACACAGGCTGACTGCTGAGCAAGAATCCATTAAAGAAATCTACCGTAACCGTAATACCCTAACCACTCCACAAATCTACGACTGTTGCGCTGAAGAATTTCTGCCCTAATGTTCCTTTCGGCTTCTTAAACAATTTATGCCCGTGTCCCCGAGTTGCCTTGTTTGCATGGGCGGCGATCCCGGGAGGGTCAATGAGGACAAGACTCCCACCTTTAACAGTGGGGGGACACAATATGGAGTTGTCCCCCAAATTTTGAAGAAACACCAAAAAGATGAACACATTTTCACCTCTTTTTTGACCAGATCAGTTCAAAAGTGTCCTCTGCCCCCCAGCTGTCAAACAAGATCGCCGCCAGTGCTTGTTTGTTGCTAATTCAAAGAACCTCTCCCACTGTAGTGCTTCCTTTCCATTGATAATCTTAAAAGCTTCGATTAGATCTTCTCTACTCTTTCTCTCCAATGTTGTTAGTCCAGAACTTTTCAACCTTCATTCATATGTAGGCCTAGCTCAAATCCTTGTAGCCCCAAATCAGTTTTGTAGCTCTTCTTTGCACTTTCTCCAGTTTTCCATGTCCTCTTTCAGGTATGAATTCCACACATTGTAATCGTAATCTCCAAAGTTCTAAAGCGCCACTCGAAGGCCAAGCGCAGGGCACCAGTCTATTCACAAGCGCTACGTCAAATCAGAGGGGGTTTCCAGAGAGTAGTCCAAAAAAGAGGTCGGAGTCCAGTTTCCAGAAAGGCCAAACCAAATCAGAGGGGGTTTCCAGAGAGTAGTTAAAAAGAGGTCCAAGTCCGATTTCCAGAAGGCCAAACCAAATCAGAGGGGTTTCCAGAGGGTAGTCCAAGAGGTCCAAGTCCGATTTCCAGGGTACCAGATCAGGAGAGGATGGATGCAGTATTCAACTGTGGCCTAACCAGTGATTTATCTGACCTGTATTACCTGAATCTTTCATTCTAGCGGTCTGAACTGCGGTCAAACCCGGGTTTCCACGCATAGATGGGAGTACAACAACTACTACTACTACTACTACTACTACTACTACTACTACTACTACTACTACTACTAGTAGTAGTAGTAGTAGTAGTAGTAGTAGTAGTAGTAGTAGTAGTAGTGATGACGATAATGGTGGTGTTGATGATGATGATGATAACAATAGAAGAAGAAGAACAGTCCCTTTAGCTAGCTTGTCTTCTTCTTTGCATTTTTACTGTATTTTTTGCCTTCTTCTTTGTCTTCTTCTCTGCCTTCTTCTTTGCCTTTCACTTACCGTCTTTTCCTTCTCTTCTTCTTCTTTGCCTTCTTCTTTGTCTTTTACTTACCGTCTTCTTTGCCTTCTTCTTTGTCTTTTTCTTTGCCTTCTTCTTTGTCTTTTACTTACCGTCTTCTTTGGCTTCTTCTTTGGCTTCTTCTTTGTCTTATTCTTTGCCGTCTTCTTTTCCTTTTACTTACCGTTGTCTTTGCCTTCTTCCTTGTCTTTTACTTACCGTCTTCATTGCCTCCTTCTTTGTCTTTTACTTACCATCTTCGTTGCCTTCTTCTTTGCCTTTTACTTACCGTCTTCTTTGCCTTCTTCTTTTCCTTTTACTTACCGTCTTCTTTGCCTTATTCTTTGCCTTCTTATTTGTCTTCTGCTCTACAGGTCTTTTTTGTCTTATGCTTAGCATCATATTTACCTTTTTATTTGCCTTCCTCTTTGCCTTGTTCGTTGCCTCCTTCTTTACGTATTTCTTGTCGTCTTCTTTGCCTTCGTCTTTGTCTTCTTCTTTGTCATCTTCTCTGCTTTCTTTTATCCTTTCACTTACCGTCATCTTTTCCTTTTTCTTGTTCTTTGCCTTCTTCTTTGCCTTTTACTCACTGTCTGTTTTGCATTCTTCTTTGTCTTTTTCTTTGCCTTCTTCCTTGTCTTCTCCTTTGCTTTCTTCTTTGCCTTTTACTTACCGTCTTATTTGCCTTCTTTCTTTTCTTCTTCTCTGCCTTCTTCTTTCCTCTTCTCTTTGCCTTCTTCTTGGCCTTTTACTTCCCGTCTTTTTAGCTCTTCTTTGCTTTCTACTTTGTCTTCTTCTTTTTCTTCTTCTTTGCTTTTGCTTGCCGTCTTCTCTACCTTCTTCTTTGGCTTCGTTGCCTTTAATTTACCGTCTTCTTTGCCCTTATCTTTGTCTTCTTCTTCGCCTCTCGCTTAGTCTTCTTCTTTTCGTTTAACTTACCATCTTGTTTGCCTTCTTCTTTGTCTTCTTCATTGCCTTTTACTTGCCGTCTGCTTTGCCTTTTTCTTTGCCTTCTTCGTTGCCTTCTTTCTTGTCTTCCTCTTTGCCTTTTGCTTTGCCTTTTACTCACCGTCTTATTTGCCTTCTTGCTTTTCTTCTTTCCTGCCTTCTTCTTTCTCCTTCTCTTTGCCTTTGTTTTTGCCTGTTACTTGCCATCTTTTTTGCCTTTGTCTTTTTCTTCGTCTTTCACTCACCGTCTTCTTTGCCTGCTTTTTCTTCCTTGTTTGCCTTCTTTTCCTTTTACTTACCTGATGCTTTTGTATTTGTCTCTTTCTTCGCCTTTCACTTATCGTCTTATTTGCCTTCTTTTTCTTGTTAGCTTTCTTCTTTGTCTTTTACTTACCTTCAGCTATGCCTTCTTCTTCGCCCTCTTCCTTTTCTTCTTTGCCTTCTTCTTTGCCTTTATCTTTGCCTTCTTCTTCACTTACCGTTTTCTTTCCGTGCTTTTTTGCTGTCTATGCCTTTTTCTTACAGTCTTCTTTGCCTTTTTTATCTTCTTGTTTGCCCCTCACGTTGCCTTCTTCTTTGCATTTTACTGTCTTTTTTACCTTCTTCTTTGTCTTCTTCTTTGCCTTCTTCTTTGCCTTTCACTTACCGTCTTTTTCTTCTCTTCTTCTTTGCCTTCTTGTCTTTTACTTGCCGTCTTCTTTGCATTCTTCCTTGTCTTTTACATACCGTCTTCTTTGGCTACTTCTTTGCCTTTTTCTTTGTCTTTCTCTGTGCCTTCTTCTTGGCCTTTTACTTACCATCGTTTTTGCCTTTCTTCTTTGCCTTCTTCTTTGCCTTTTACTTGCAATCTTTTTAGGTCTTCTTTGCTTACTACTTTGTCTTCTTCTTTGTCTTCTTCTTTGTCTTTCACTTACCGTCTTCTTTGCATTCTTCCTTGTCTTTTACATACCGTCATGGGCGGAGTTTATCAGGGGCTAGGGGGGCTAAGCCCCCCATGAAGCCACAGACAGAAATTTTCATGAGACGAATTCCTTAAAAAAAGGTCATCAAATTAATTTTTCGGAGACGAATTCCTAAAAAAGGTAAAGGTTGTTGTAAGGTATGTTTTAGCCCCCCCCCATGAACTAAAACCAAACCCCGCCCATGCATACCGTCTTCTTTGGCTACTTCTTTGCCTTTTTCTTTGTCTTCTTGTTTGCCTTCTTTTCCATTTACTTACCGTCTTCATTGGCTTCTTATTTGCCTTCTTCTTTGTCTTTTACTTACCATCTTCTTTGCCTTCTTCTTTGCCTGTTACCTACCGTCTTCATTGCCTTCTTCTTTGCCTTCTTCTTTGTCTTATTATTTGCCTTCTTCTTTTCCTTTTACTTACCGTCTTCTTTGCCTTCTTCTTTGCCTTCTTATTTGTCTTCTGCTCTACAGGTCTTCTTTGTCTTATGCTTAGCATCTTATTTACCTTTTATATGCCTTCGTCTTTGCCTTGTTCGTTGCCTTCGTCTTTGCCTTGTTCGTTGCCTCCTTCTTTGCGTATTGCTTGTCGTTTTCTTTGCCTTCGTCTTTGCCTTCTTCTTTGTCTTCTTCTCTGCTTTCTTTTATCCTTTCACTTACCGTCATCTTTTCCTTTTTCTTGTTCTTTGCCTTCTTCTTTGCCTTTAACTTACTGTCTATTTTGCATTCTTCTTTTCCTTTTTCTTTGCCTTCTTCCTTGTCTTCTCCTTTGCTTTCTTCTTTGCCTTTTACTTACCGTCATATTTGCCTTCTTTCTTTTCTTCTTCTCTGCCTTCTTCTTTCCACTTCTCTTTGCCTTCTTCTTGGCCTTTTACTTACCATCGTTTTTGCCTTTCTTCTTTGCCTTTTACTACCGTCTTTCTAGGTCTTCTTTGCTTTCTACTTTGTCTTCTTCTTCTTTGTCTTTTGCTTACCGTCTTCTTTACCTTCTTCTTTGGCTTCGTTGCCTTTAATTTTCCGTCTTCTTTCCCCTTATCTTTCCCTTTTTTTTTACCTTCTTTGCCTTTTACTTACCGCCTTCTTTGCCTTCTTCCTTGTCTTCGTCTTTGTCTTCGTCTTTGTCTTCTTTTTGCCTTTTATTTATCGTCTTCCTTTCCTTCTTCTTTGTCTTTTTATTTGCTTTCTTTTTTGTCTTCTTCTTTGCCTTTTACTTTCCGTTTTCTTTGCCTTTTACTTATCGTCTTCTTTGCCTTTTGCTTTGTCTCCTTCTTTGCCTTTCACTTGCCTTCTTCTTTGCCTTCTTTTCCTTTAACTTATCGTCTTCTTTGCCTTGTTCTTTGTCTTCTTCTTTGCCTCTTACTTTGTCTTCTTGTGTGTCGTTTTCTTGGTCTTTTACTTACCGTCTTTGCGTTCTTTGCCTTTTACTTACCGTCTTCGTTGACTTCTTCTTTGTCTTATAATTTTTTTCTTTACCTTTTTCTTTACCTTCTTCTTTGCCTTTCACTTACCGGCTTCTTTGACTTCTTCTTTGTCTTTTGTTTACTTTACTTTGAAGAAATGTTTTTGTTAGAACAGAACTTATAATATTATTTTGTTTCTGGGTCGCCGCGGGGCCCCCTGTTCCGCGGGGCCTTAGGTATACGTCCCTCGCGTGCCTAGGCCTTAAAACGGCACTGGTTGCGGACACTGTTCAGGTCGTCTTCTCTTTAATTTTGCAAACTGAAAATCGCACATCAATCATCACTTAACTAATTAAAAATAGGCTAGACGACTAAAAAAATTAACAATATATTCCATTATTAATACAAATCCAATAATCCAATAAAATTCAAGCATATGATTTAAATTGCGCCGCTTTACACCTAGGCCTATAGGCCTACTGACGTATTTACATTTTTCAGGGCCTATAGCGCAATAGCAACGTCATATAGCCTAGACAGACAAATGAAACCCACTTGAAAATATCCTGTAGGCTAGGGTCGCTCCCATAAGGAGGACATTGAAACAGACCAGAGAATAATTATAATTTAGTTACATCATTCGGACGGAACATAAAACAAAATAATGAAGAAGTCATGGGAAGGATTGGAAAAGAAGGATCGTTAATACACACATTAAGTAAAAGGCAGAGGAACTGGATCGGGCACACGCTGAGAGGGGTCTCGCCTAAGAAATGCCATCGAGGGAAGTATGGAGGGGAAGAGGACAAGGGGAAGAACAAGATAGATGATGCTAGATTGGATGATGGAGGGTTACAGAGGACTTAAAGAGGAGGCTCAAAATCGAGAGGAGCGGCGACGTCGAAGGTTTGAACCTGTCAGAAGGCAGAGAACCAGACGAAGCTATAGTAGGATCGATGGATGGCAGAACTTCAAAAAAACTTGTGACAAGCTGAAAATAAGTGAAATGTGACTGCAATATACTGTAATACACTGTAGTGAAGATAGAAAGAAATTGGGCCACCGGGCCCTGTTCTAGAGCCCAAACCCAATTTGACCCCTTTTCCTTGAAAAAATATCACTTCCTCCATTATAGAGCAGTCATTGAGGGCCTAGAACCTCAAACTGAAAATTAAAAAACTCATTATAACATTGTACTGTACACATGAGAGAAGTGCCCAAACAGTCCAACTACTTTAATTCAAGATGGCCCCCGAAATCCAAGATGGCCGCCTCAAAAACAAACAGTCACATAATTATATCAGCTTAAATGCAATTTTGAAAAATGATAATTTTTTATTATTGTAACAATTACTGTGCTCATAAGTACCAGGATGACCAACTACAACCCAGAACCTATGGATGCTCCGTCTAGTCTGCGGGATAAGGCTCTAGTGCTATGCAGAAGACTGAACAAACTGATTCAAAAGTTTATTAATGGTAACACAGGAACCGATTATCCATCGTAATACAAAACATCTCAAGAGTATTAGGCTGCACCATTACTGCTGAGATTGCAACATTTGACAGGTGATTGTTGTCCATCTTTATTAATAGATTATTTTAATAGATAGATTTATATATATATATACACACACGTACGTATGATACATATGCATCATTAATTCATATGGCCACTTGGCTTCTTTTCCTTTTGCTCATTGGCCCAAAGGCTCTTCTTTGACCATATCGGTTCTTTTCTGTTTTCATTCTCTTTATATATATTTTTTCTCTGTTTTTTTTTAATTGACCGTACAGGTTCTTTTGATGGCCATAAAAGGCTCTTTTTTTCTTTCTGAGCTTCACTTTATAGCCCAAAGGCTTTCCAGTCATGCTTCTTTTGGATGGCCATTTAGGCTCTTTTTCAAAACTTTTTTTCTGAATCTTATTTACAGTTTTCTTACAGAGCTTCACATCTGTAAACATTAACATAAAACCATGTTCATATCATATTTACAGTGTTCAATATATATACTAATAATTGTACAGACCAGTTCAATAGTAAATTACCTTCAAATAAAATGATATAAATCAGTTAATGAATTTTTTTTATAGACTTCAGTAACAAAATAACTATTTACATTGTTTTACTGGAGAACATACATCTCAAATGAACAGGTTGATCAGTGTATAAGCCCATTTAAAAAGAAATTAAGATTGTAACGCAACTACATTTCACGCATCCTTTATAAGAATGCTTACTGACAATTTCATGTATAAAACCCTGTACTCTTGGCCCTATAACTGTCTTCCATAGTCTAGTTTGTCTAAGTTGCATCTGTGTCAACTTAATGTATGAATAAACAAATTTGATTGATTGATTGATTGATTGATTGAGTAATAATAGATTTAGGTAACAGTTAAAATACAGCAGCAGCAAGGACTACTTGGAGCACCAGTAATACTGCCTCAATAAATTTTATCTAATCTAGACTTAATGGAAAGATTTTTTCATACAGATCTACCCCTTCTGCAAGCTCATTGTCAGCAAACACAATTTGGAAGTCCTCTTCATAAGCCTCAACATCATCATCTGTGTATGGACCTGTAGTGCTTGTGTCACTCATAGCATTATCGCATACTGCTCCACAGCAGTGCTTACAAGCAGCAACACACCGCAGACCATGTTTCTTACAGGAACAAACCTGGGAACTGCATGGGCTTTTCCTCACAATTTTGCATTTGCAACTGATGACATTTAAAACATCATCTGGTGCAGGTTTGAGATCTGTTGCAATTGGCACAAGCACACCATTTTCGACCTTCCAACCCCACTCTTCAGCATCTATGTCTGATTCCATAAAGGATCTCCACTGCATAACTTGCAAGTGCACCCTGAGAACATGGTATTGTGCTGCATTTTAAGTTGGTGGCAGCTTTTCAGGATTTGGTAGTGTTTTGCTTGTGGCAAGCTGGCTCATGTAAGTCATGTACCGTAAATGGTTCAACAAATCGCATGACTTACCACCATATACTATTGCCAGAAGCTTTAAGCCTGCTTGAATAATATCCAGACGTGATGCATCGGGTGTCCCTAGCATCTCAGTGAGAGGGGCAGTGTCCTTGTGTTTAACAATGGTCTTGTATATGCTGGCTTTGCCATGCCCAAACAGAGCTGAAGTACTGTCACAGCCACTTATTGCATGGATGACCAATAACTGGCTGGCAGCCTTATCACCTATTGCAGTGCGGATGGTACGAACAGGGGTAATAGCCCTACGTGCTGAACGACAACGGGTGATTTCAGATAACATATAAATATCTGCCATTTCTGGTCTAAAATGATAGAGTAAAAGGACCAAAACATCCGTATCATCAGCAACAACTGTGACTGGCTCATTTCTGTTTGCTATGTCCAGTGCAGTACGTACAATGAGAGTGTCAGCATCATTGTTGGCATGATAAACAGTATACTGACTCTTCTTAAAATGAATAGATAACAGATTAACAAACTGCTGCTTGTTATTGGCATTCATAAGAAACACTGCACTGTTTCTGTATACAGGATTACTCTCGATCACATCAATATCTGGACATGACTGCTTGGTTCTCCTAGCATGCTCATGGTCTTTCACTGATGGCCCATTCACATACCCATCAAAAACCACAGTGCAATTATCACCATAATGGCGTTTCACATAATTAACATAATGTTTTAAAACATCCCCATATGTGTCTGTCTGATGCCAGACAATGCGATGGAGCAAGGAGCCACCATCAACAACATATGTTTGTGGTAAGACAAATTCATCTGAACTACCTAGAGTCTTCCTCAGCTCTTTTGTTAGAGTACTCTTATTGGTTTTTCTTAAACCATGTTCATTGAATAAAGCAGTTGGTACAGTGGTTAATTCGTATTTAAAATACTGCTCTAAGTCATTGGGGGTCATCCGTCCCATTATGAGCAAGAGGCGATTAAATAAGACACTGTTATCAATGATGACTTTGTTTCTGTTTACCTTACTCTTCTTGGTCAAGAGAGCAAGGGTTTTCACCTGTTTAACCTTTTTAAACAACACATCCGTAAAACTCACTCCATCCATTTCACTCATAACACCCTTTCCAATTTCCTCAGCAGTATCACAGTTAATATCTTTACCATCAGACACAGACAAACCAGACGCAATACTTCGGAGGCGTGGATTACTTTCAAGGAAAGGATTGTGGATCTTAAACCATTCCAGAACTTTGACAGTGTCATTGAAATCAGTAGCAATTCTCGAACTAGCCAAGTCCGCATGTTGGGAATCATCAGAGGAGTGCTCAGTATTTGTAAGGGATGACAAAGCATTATAAACACTTGCACATTTGTGGGTACTGCGCACCCACAAAAGACGAACACTTTCTGTCATACCCCTGCCATGAGTCAAACCTCCTCGACCCTTGAGTGCTCTCATCATTACTTGCTCTATTAAGAGATCAGTGGATAAGGCTGCCCAATAGCGGTCAGAACGCCGGACTGTGTGGTAGCCATGGTTCATGAATTTGTCATGCAGCCAAGGGTGTTTCTCTGGCAAATCTTGCATCATTTGTAAATACAATCGACTGCATTTTGCATAATTGTTATGTCCAGTTGCAGCAAACAAGTTCAACATTCTGCCAACAGTTGCAAGGTGCAGGTTCCAATTACCAGTTCGTTCAGCACGAATGAAATCTTTAATAATTTGAATGTAGGTGCAATACTGCAGCCATAGCTTAGCAGTTCGTGATCTTTTGGCTAATGAATCCTTATAGGCAGCTAGTATGACTTCAAGTTTGTGCAGACATTCTGGCATATTTGCTGAAGACATCGTATCAAAATCACATTGTGCAACAGTATCATACAACGACTTCAGGTTTTCAACATCTGCGTGATTTAGTACATTACAAGAAGACATAGATTCATCAACATTATCTAATACTGAGTGCAGAAGGATGGTAGTGAGAGCAGAATCAACTAAGTAATGACCACGCAGTGCTCGAGACACAGCCTTACCTGACAACATATGAATGACTGTATTGGGGCCGTAACAGCATTGCAAAACTTCTGCTAGGCCGGAGCCAGACATGAGGGTCCCAATGCTTCCCAGAAAACTCATTAGCATGTGAAACCCACCAAGTCTGCATACAATATTGTTCATTTGCTCAGCCTGAACAATCTCAACTGCCTTTATCCAAAGAGGCTGATCAAAAGTGACGCAAGCGGTTTCTATATTCAACTTTGCCGACTGGTTGCTAATGAAACTCAAAGTGGAAAAGATACATGATTTATCACCAGGGTTCAAATCGATAATAGGCAATAAGCGAAAATCAGCAGGAGGAGAATGATTGCTAACGTGAATCATTTGCATGAAACCACTCCAGTTGGGTCTTGCATTATGTTCATCTGTAAAAAGCCAACCTGTCTGCCATATCAAATCCAGATTTAAAGAGGGTGGTTGTGTGATAAGTGCTTTCTTGATGTCAGCTATAGGTGTAAACCTTAATGAAGATAGAGGTGGTTCATTGGGTGAAATGTGATACAATAATGGAATGTTTCTACCTGTTGTGAGTTTGATGACTTTAACTCTTGCAAGTCGTTTAATGGCCGTTTCACCGAATGATCCAGAACCAGCACATGATACTGACATAGACATTATTCCCATTCCATGGAAAACCCCTAAACCATTAAGTGTCATGACATTATGGTCAACATTATCTGCTGACCACTGGGTGAAAGAATGGGGATGGTTGTGAGGTAGATCACTGTCATTAGTCTGAACAACTGATTGCTTGTAACGATTAACCTCTTCGGAACTAACAGAAAACCCCAACCGGGACAACACTATCAGTAACCACTTGGAGGCTAAAACATGGTCAAGTGAAACACCAACACCAAACAAAACGGGAGATACAACAGAGCGAGGCCGACTGGCCTGAACTATGCTGTGTCCCAAAGCAATCTGCTTTAGCTCATCACATACTAGGCCTTGAAGAAATAAGCGCAACAGTGGTGGTACCCAATTCTTAGCAGCAGATCTCTGACTAATATCAGCATTTAATGGATACTGTTCACTGTCATAAGTGGCATCTCTTATGCTTGCCTTGATAAGCTGGGCAGCAGCAGACACAATACGCTCACTCTCTATATTAACATCCTTGTCTCTGTCTGCATACCACTGATCGTTCAGTATGCGAGACGCCATGTTTCGAAAACATATAACGTCTGTTCGACCACAAACACTAGCAAACAATATGTGCTCACCATATCGTTTCACAAGAAGATGTTTTACATAACCAATGCAGTAAACCTTACTGGGGTCACCTGCTAATTCGACCATTTTGTCATGCAATTCTCGGACAGTGAATAATTCACAATCCCCATTTTCAACCCACTCACAAACAATATCAAAATATGTCATCATTTCGCTACTTACAGGTCTACCGCCAACACTAGCAGTAGACACAGATGGTGAAGGCTTTTCCCTAAATGTAGTAAAGTATAAGTGACACTTAATATGATAACGTGCATCAGCGGCACGAAAATCGCCGCAAGTTTTCAAATGACCTAAAGTCTCAAACCCCCACTCATCATTACGCTGTTCACAAATTGTCAACATTGTTTGGTTAATGACAGTTGTTTGAACTTCACGATAGCGTTCATCAGCTGGTTTACAACACAGAAAACAGCAGGCCTTGTAATCTATTTTGTCACTTATTGATCTAAGTCTTTTGCTGGAACTTGTTTCTGAAAGAATTTTTTGAATACTACCTTCTTTCGTATACTTCAATTGACATGATTTGTGAACAAAAACCATTAAAGGGTCATTAGACAAACGCTGAGAAAGGTCAGTATCACCGCGCAACAAGCTAAATCTAGTTAGCGTTAGAATTCCATCTGATCTCATTTTAATCAGTTTTTCAGCCTCCTGTCGTTTACAGATAATACAAACTGAATCACTAAACAGCTTTAACTGGCAAGATGCCATGTCTTGCGCCTCCATTTGCGTAATGTTTATCTAAATGTAAATCTGCAAATCTCAGCGCCACATAAAAGCCATGTCAGGGAGACCAGCTATACCGGCGATAAGTAATACTCGAACACAAAACCACAGAAAATCAATGCAAAACTCACGGTAATTATTAACTTCAAACTAATAACACAAGATTTTCAAAGTACAGCAAGAAATTTTCATAATTTCATAGATAATTATGAAAAATAAGCACATCCGATGAACAACCAAAACATCAACAGGCCAATTCACTTAGCGAATTGACGCGAAACCGTCCCATTGCGCCAAGAAAATAGTGCAACGTTAATTACTTTCATACAAAGATAGACATATACCTTTCTCCCTCTATCTTGTTTGGCATATACAAGTTTTAATTTCAAATTATTTAAAATGAAATCTAGCTTGTCACAGGTTTTTTAGAGGTAGATCATATGTGAAAATGTAGTGCTCCTCCTCTACTACGCCATACCTAAAAATAGCTTCATTGTTTCTTCCGGTCGACTTGTTGACATTTCGGCATGCATTAATTTTTGGCACATGATTATTGAATTTATTCTGAAAAAATTAGAGCTTGAAGCTATGAGCAAATGCATACCGGTTTCAGAGCGTCTTAGATGACAAAGACGACCAGTTTTAATCTGCTGACGATGACACTGTTGGCAGTTACCAATTTCTTTGGAATCAGCCTGGTGCCCGATTAGAGCGAGGTCTTTTGGATTCGGCATTGCTGAATCAAGTTGGAGAGGTAAGCTGGAGAAATTGTTTTATTTTGTGTAAATTACTTGATTATTGTTTAGAGTAAATGTATTGTGATTATGTTTATTGTATTGTGATTATGTTTATTGAAAGCCTAGTGCACGGGTTCCCAACCTTTTCTATGCCTCGCACCCCTTGGAAATATTTGATTAATAATAATAATAATAATAGCAGAGATTTAAGTGCCATAGTTCGTAAACAGTCGAAAGGAAATCGATGCAACGATTAGTGCTCGCACCCCCTACAAAAGTCATATCACATTTGAAGACGAATAAGTCAATTTCTATTTTTTGAACCACAGACTGAACCAAATACACTCATGCAGTACTGTGGGTGAACAAACTGAACTAAAAATGATCTTTTAACTCAGTGCATAAAATGCACATATAAATTCACAACGCTACAAAGAATGCACTGGGATTTTTGCAAGTCATCATTTCCTGTTGTGCAAGTGAAACCAAAGCGCACATACTCATCATTCCATTTCTTTCCTTTTGACATGATGAAAAATGAAGGGTTTATCTGTGAACCAGCAAGAGAAAAATATGAGCTAATTTACCTGTTCATAAAGCCCGTTCTGACAAATTTTTCCTGCTCATTGCTTCTTTCAAAATATAATGTCAATATGACATTGCACTCAAAGCAAAAATAATTACTTACAAATGCCGGCACACTGCAAGACACCGGCTGCACTACGATACAAATACTGCTCAGTAAGTTACACACATGCACAGTTTTGCACACACAATTATTACATTTATTAATATCAAGTTCTGTTATAATAAAATAAATGTGACCTCACCTGCAATGCAAACAATTTTTGTAACGAGTTAATTTCGTGACATTTGTATAAACATGACGGATTTTCTATCAGCCAATAAAAAGTTTACCTACTCTTTCTCGCACCCCCTGAAATGCCATCTCGCACCCCATGGGGGTGCGGGCACCCCTGGTTGGGAACTCCTGGCCTAGTGGAAACCCCCTCTGACTTGGTTTGGCCTCCTGGAAACCGGACTCTGACCTCTTTTGAACTACTCTGGAAACCAATCTGATCTGACGTAGCGCTCGTGAATAGGCTGGTGCCATGCGCTTGGCCTTCGAGTGGCGCTTTAGAAGTTTGGAGATTACGATAGTTGCTCATGTGCAATTCAAGTAAATTTATATAATAAAAGTAATTTTATGGAAAATGTGAAGTGTTCGTTGATCAACTGATTGATGAGGAACGATGTGTTCTTCCAACCATCCCATCTAATTCAGATTTATATATTTTTTCATTTCTAGGCAGCAGATCTACACCTGTCGACGGGCCAGTCAGTGCCAGAGGAGTGCCTAGTCATTGTCGAGGTCGGTGTCGAGGTTATGGTGAAGGTCAGCGTCCACGTGATCGTTTCAGCTGGACGTGACTTGGGCACATGTTACAAAACAAGAACGGACAGAACATCTGGGTCTACACTTTGCTGTCGGGGTTGCCGACTTGCCGGAACGCCACGACTTCCGGCCGACTGTGCTCGCTCTTGAAATGCCGTGGAAGAGGATGTTCTGGAGACAATGTTCACGAGATAGCAGAGCTGAATAGCTATGTGCTACACAACCCTGTACATAGGAAAAGCAGGAAGATGACACAGAAAGTATTACAGCTTGCATAGTCTTACTGCTGACTTGATCACACAGTGTGCAAACCCACCTGTTTGACTCCGTTGTGGCAGGTCCTGGTAGACAACCGTTGCTCATTCCCAGGCTACTTGGCAAGCACTTCCCATCTAACTCGCTTGTTAGGTAAATGTGCACAGTCTGTGCCAAGCATAGAAACCCACTCGCACTCGCAGATAAAGACACTAAGACTGTAAAATTGTTCTGAGAAATGTGATGTTCACCTGTGCATTGATCAATGACTGTTTTGAACTTTGACATTCTAAGGCAGCTACATAGATCCAGTTCAGTTCATAAAAACAATTATATCTCAGAGCCAGAAGTACTCCTGAATTAGATAATTATATACTTTGTTATAATTAACTGTAAGCACTGTTGTATTGTTGTCGTTTACCAGCCTGTTATAGTTGCCATACAGAAGTTGCACACACGTGGTACCAGCAACAGGCTTGCCAACACCTAAGACAGACAGTTTTTAGGCACGCTCAAATTGGAAGGCAACTTGTAGGCCAGCTGGTCAACTGGAAGGCAATTTATAGGCATGCTGAAGTCAACTGGAAGGCAATTTGTAGGCAAGCTGAAGTCAACTGGAAGGCAATTTGTAGGCAAGCTGAAGTCAACTGGAAGGCAATTTGTAGGCAAGCTGGAGTCAACTGGGAGGCAATTTATAGGCAAGCTGAAGTCAACTAGAAGGTTATTTGTAGGCAAGTGTCTGGCAAGCAGTAAACCATACAAAGGGAACCAAAAAACCAATATGAATATTAATCTTACTTTGTACTAATAACAATACTTAGTGGTCCTAAATAATGGAATATGACAATTGCCTGCATTTAATTCGAATACATGTATTTGAAATTGGTGATGACGAGCAGAGCTACATATATCCTCTCCCGATCGTGCCAGGTCAGTATGTATGTATGTATGTATGTATGTATGTATGTATGTATGTATGTATGTATGTATGTATGTATGTATGTATGTATGTATGTATGTATGAGAACACTTGATATAGCACATTTTGGTAACTCACAAAGGCGCTGTAATCAACGACAGTGGGTTAACACCTACTGAGCAAACTCTGTGTACAATACAATACACTAGGACTTGCTCAAGGTCTCTATACAGTGACTGCCTCAGTGAAGGCTCGAACCCGTACTGTCCACGTTTACAAGCCAAGCGTTCTATCCATTCAACTACCTTGTCCAATAAGAGCAAAGAAGGCAGAACAAAGTAAGAAAGGCAGAAACTATGACAGAGCCTTAACAGAACACATCACAATGCGATCACTCATCAATGGAAAGCACAAAAACAACATTGAGGAAAACATTTTGTTTTTTATTAAACACAACCTATAACGAGAACGATGAACTTTGCGACTGTCTGTCAATATGCAACGGCAGAGGAGACGGGTTGGTGAGTAACTGGGAGAGAGAGCCAATGGAGGAATCAGTTGGGAGGAGCGACTGTGTGGTGGAGTTTGAGGGGAATTGCTTGGTGATCAGTGACTAGGAGAGGGGAGAGAGAGCCAATGGGAGGAATCAGTTGGGAGGAGCGACTGTGTGGTGGAGTGTGAGGGGAATTGCTTGGTGATCAGTGACTGGGAGAGGGGAGAGAGCCAATGGGAGGAATCGGTTGGGAGGAGCGACTGTGTGGTGGGTTTGATGAGGAATTGGTTGGTGATCAGTGACTAGGAGAGGGGAGAGAGAGCCAATGGGAGGAATCGGTTGGGAGGAGCGACTGTGTGGTGGGTTTGATGGGGAATTGGTTGGTGATCAGTGACTGGGAGAGGGGAGAGAGAGCCAATGGGAGAAGGTGGAAGACAAGCCAGAAAATAATGCCTAAAACTTTACCCTAACCCTAAACCTAAGCCCCCCCAACCCGCCAGATAAAACATTCCCCATACTTCCTTCCCTGTCTTGAAAGCCAGCAGACATCTACAGCCATAACACGGACAAAACAACAAGCACAAGGACAACAATAAACACCAACAATACAACATCTAAATGATTGTACAAGAAACAAAGACAAGACGAGAGATGGCGATGATGAAATTATGACCACACTCTCCCTCTCCACACCACCACGTCCTCCGCTACACCGCCACCACACCTCCGCCACCACACCACCGCCACCACACCTCCGCCACCACACCCTCTGCCACACCTCCGCCACCACAACTCCGCCACCACACCTCTGCCACCACACCTCCGCCACACTCCTCCACACCATCCGCCACACTACCACAGTCCTCCACACCACCACACCACCACACTCCTCCACACCACCACACCATCACACTACCACACTCCTCCACACCACCACACCATCCTCCACACCACCTCACTCCTCCACACCACCACCCCGCCGGGTGTTGGCCGGCTTCGGGTGTTGTCCTCCGGCTTCGGGTGTTGTCCTCCGGCTTCGGGTGTTGTCCTCCGGCTTCGGGTGTTGTCCTCCGGCTTCGGGTGTTGTCCTCCGGCTTCGGGTGTTGTCCGGGTTCGGGTGTTGGCTGGCTTCGCGTGGTGGCCGGCTTGGGCTGGTGGTCTTCGTCAGATGGTGTTCGGCATCGGTGGTGTAGGTGTCGTGTGGTGCCGAGAAACTGTGGCTTGTGGGGGCGCCAGTGTGTGGCCAATCGTAAACCCCAAAGCTAAGCGCAAAGCACCAGCTTACTCAGAACGCTGGGTGTCGTGTCACGAGTAATTAACTGCCCATAGAGCGGCCCAGGGGTCCAGCCTGGTTGAGCGAGAGTCTGAGATTGAGGGCAGAGTAGCCGCCAAGACGGCTTTCGCGAGGATGAGAAGGCAAGGAAGGTAGATGATGGATGAATTTGGTAGGAAATTCTCAAAGAGCAAGGCTTCAAACTGCGGTGGAAAACGTGCGAGTGGTAAGTAACGCCACCTCAGTTAGATGACGGTTTTGGCAGACGGACCGAGATCAGCGGAATTCAGAGAACGCTGTTCACAATAATTCAGGTGCAGAACCCTGGCTAGAACCGGCTGGTGAACTTAGGTTGGAAGAGAGTGGGATAGTAGGCTGATCAAGCAGCGGCTGGATGGCTGGACAGTTCGCAAAGACTTTGGCTGGGAGGATTGTAGTTTGTGTGTTAGTTGTCAAAACTGAGCAGGGGCTTTACTGCAAAATATGCTTTAAGTAAAATAATTGGACAGTCAGGTCTTCAATAATTCATCAAACAGCCAGGGGGAGGTCAAGACCTGACTTCTCAACAGCTTTTCAGTTACTTAGCTGTGGGGTTACAGGAAGTGCTAGGGGGTTGCACTCTCCCCCCACAAAATAATTGGACAGTCGGGTCTTCAGTAATTCATCAAACAGCCAGGGGAAGGTCAAGACCTGACTTCTCAACAGCTTTTCAGTTACTTAGCTGTGGGGTTACAGGACGAGCTAGGGGGTTGAACTCTCCCCCCACCCCCCGACAACTGAAACACTGGTTGTCGGTTAGCGATAGGACTTTGAAGTGGATTTCCTCAGGGATTTTCAGCCAGATGGGAGTCACCAGGACACCCATCCAAGAATCACTAACTCCCGTTCTTAACTGGTTAACGACCATATTTTCTTGAAAGGACTAATATTTACTTCCTTATTTTTTAAACCTTTCACTCCTAATTTATTTTGATTCACGAAAAAATATTTTGTCCTCCGTTTAAATCAGTAACATAACACGAAACACACATACAATGGTCGGAAAGTAAATATTTCATTTTAGACATATTTCTTGTAATGACTACAATGAAATTATCATCATTCAAATGACACACACGAGTACATAATTAAGTACATAACTCCCTTCTTCCAAGGAATGGGCTTCATATTCCCTTCCCTCAAAGATTCTAGTCTTAGGGGCTCCTCTCTTCTTTGGTTTTGGTCCTATCTCACAGACTGCACACAAATGATAACCTTTGGTGACTCCAGAACACACTGGGTTGCTGTCAAGTTTGGGTTTCCCCCCAGAGATCAGTACTTGACCCACTCCTTTACTTGCTTTATACAGCTGATATTTCCTCTATGGGTCCATCCATATATTACGTACGCAAAAATCCGGGAAAATTGGACCCCCTGTTCGCACGCGTACTTTTTTCAACCCCCCCACCTGTGTATGTAGTTAACGCACCCCCTCCCAAGACCAGCTGCAGAATGTGTCAGTTACACAGGTCCAGGCAGCGACTGTCTGCACTTTAGGCCAGACTGAAGGATGAGTAATCCATGGACTCACTGTTGAGTTATGTGATAGTTTAATAATAGCGTTCAGAGGTAAGGTCGCATACAAGCGACACCTCTCCCACAGTCCTACTTCCTCTGGTAGTACCAGATAACTGGAAAGACTGAACTCTAGCTCTTGAAGGCCGATCAATTTGCGTACATACATTATCAACAGACCCCCGCCCCCCCGTTCGCAAACGTACGCAGGCACATGCATTTCGGTTACCCCCTCCATGCGTACGTAATATATGGATGGCCCCTATCTTTGTAACACATTTAACCACTGACCACCTCTATGCTGATGACGCCCAGGCCTGCGTGCATTGGCCCCCTTCTGCTCAGCTTCCCCTTATTGCTCGCATTGATGCTCTCTCAGTCTCTCTCTCATGACCTTAAGCATGGCTGTCCTCAAACCGGCTTTCTTTAAACCCATCAGAGACCCAACTGATTTGGTTTGGCACTCGTCGACAACTGGCTAAGGTTGAACCTCTCGTATCTCAAAGCTTTCCTTCTTATACCTTCTCTACATCTGTCCGTAACTTGGGTGTCATTCTTGATAGTCCATATTTGCCGATCTTACCTGAGACTTGCTCCTAAATACCTCCGAGACTCATTACGTCTTCCTGCTTCAGCTAGCTCCCTTCGCCTCTTCGTTCCTCTGATCGGCTTGACTCATTTGTTCCTCGAGTGAGAACGGCGATGGCCCAGTCTCGTTCCTTTGTTAGTATTGGCCCTTCATTGTGGAATCAGTCCTTCATTGTGGAATCCGTTTCCTCCTTCGGTCCAGTCTGCAGTACTATCTGGTTGTCCTGCCACAGCTTTTCTTTATCATAAAACTTGCCTTCATTCCCAAGGACTTTCGCACTGGGAGTGCCTCTGATTGGTGGGCACTGGGTAGAGGCACTTTATAAGTGTTGTAATACAATACAATAAGCACTTGTAGAGTCATCATTAGCAAGTGTGATAAGTACGAAACAGTTTTTGTCCTTTGACACAGTTGCACTTGATGGACTTCATGCACACAATACTCTGACTGCATCTCTGTTTTGGTTCCGAATGAGTTGGTCTTCCTGATCCATCGCATGAAGTAGGAGTCGATGGCACAGTTGTTCTTCTGCCGTTGCGGTCACTGACGGACATCCATGCTTTCAAACGACTCATCTGGTCTTCAGTTCTCATCTCTGCTTCGGGCTCAAGCTGTAGACGTGCATCTCGTACAATATTCAGAAGTGGTCGCACATTCTGGACCTGAAATAATATATAATACATTCATTTTTATGCACAAGCTCACCGACAAACTGCAGTATGTTACGTTGAAACATGACGGCAAAATTATCAAGATCTTATTGAATGCACTTCTTGGCAGCCGGTTAGGCGCCCACTCATTTTACTGCTCCCCTAGGGAGTGGAAGGCTGAGTCGATCCAGAGGGGCTTACAGGTATCGAACTGCATCTTTCAAGATCTTATGTTCTTCATGCAAGAGTGTTATCATTCATCTATCCCCCTCCCCAATATCAGCTTCTGGTATTAAAACCAGATGTGTTGCCCCTCGACCACTCCTTGTTTTGTGCCACTCCACATCACAATCCATGCATGATCTTGATAAATTTAAAATATTAAAATTAGAAGCAATTGCATCAAAAGTTATTTCTCAGTAAGTGGAGAAACGATTTTAATATTTCCTGTCGAGTCATTGTACAATACACTCATGTTTATGCACAAGCTCACCGACTGCAGTATGCTACACTGAAACATGATGGCACAATTATCAAGATCTCATTGAACACACTTCTTGGCAGCAAAAGTCATTTCTCAGTAAGTGGAGAAACGATTTTAATATTTCCTGTCGAGTCAAAATAGTCAAGCAGAAACAGCATGAAATGTAATCGTATACATGGTTTCAGCCTTTGATGCCCGCCGACTTCAATGGAGTCATGTTCAAAACTCACCTTTTCTCTGTAATTATTTTGCTAAATAACATAACAACTCATCTGACAGGAAAAACATTTAAACAAAAGCAACAAAACAATTATCTCACCTTTGCTGAAGAAGAAATATGGCTGTCAAAGCAAACATGGAGAATAGTCGCGCATGGTCGACGTTGAGACTATTATTGTAGCGCCATCTAGGTAGACGAAATCACGCTAGCCTATTTGAAAAGATCCAGTATTACACTGAATCTAATCTGGGTTCATTGGGAACAAAAGGGTAAAATCACATCCAGTTACTCAGCCTTTGTTTTGATGTTGAAAAATAAATATTTGTGCAAAAAAGTTTTGATTTCACTTTTAACACTTCAGAGTTGTAAAATTCTGGAATCCAGAAATGCTATTATACACGGTGGGCCAGCATAAATGCACCGACTTGGCATCCACATAACTCCGCCAATTTCTGTAAGTTTTTTATACTTAATGCGTCAAATTAAAGAGATTTCGCTCTAGTATTAAGATTCAAACACATTTTTTACTGTAGCTTTAGCCTACATCATGGGGGTCGTCCATAAAGGACGTCCGAAAAATATGACCTACTTTGGATCCCTCCCTCCCCCCTTGTCCGCATCGGACCTTACCCTCCCTCCCTTTCCCTATGCGGATGTCCACATGCCTAAGCCAAGTTTTAATGTCATCATTCTTTTAACAATTATTCCACAGTTCCTGTGCACATTCAAGTGACAGTTTGGGTTTCACATCGCAGGATGTGCAGTAATAAAAGCCTCTTTAAGGTTACAGTAAAGGTTTTAGGCAATCACTTCACTGACATTTTCGTCGTTTGGGGAAGGTTGAAACAAGGTGGTGTTTAAAACACTATCAAATTTAAAAGTTTAGAGGGGGGTTATGACCAGTGCAGACCTCTGCACTGGTCATAACCCCCCTCCCTCCCTTGTCCGCAGTTCGATTACCCATCACTCCCCTCGTTGCGGACGTCCTTTAAGGATGACCCCATGTAGATCGTGACATAACAAAAGTCATCATTTTTGCAGTAACTAGCTAATAAAAACAATAATTCATGACAATTTTAACAGTAACTGCACAAAAAATGAAACCATATAGCCCGAAATTTGACTGCAAATTAACTCAGACACACCAGCAATGTTAGCGGGTGTGCGCCGTGCGTACCGATTCGTGTGGTTTACGATGCAAAGTTCCTGTTTCATCAACTTTCCGTATCAAATGATTCAACGTATTTTTATTCCATCCTCTGTTAAGAAACTCTAATTATTTGAAACGCATGAAATCCCTTATCAGTTCGCAAAATTCGGATCAAAATGGAGTTATATGCATGCAAAGTCGGTGCATTTAAGCTGGCCCACCCTGTATAAAACAGTTTATTTTGGAGTTCTGTTTAGCTATTATATGCAATAGAATTGCCACGGGGCAGCTGGCCCAAACCCTGCACAGGCTGGGTCCATGCAAGTGCATGAGTTTTTTGGGGGAGGGAGTATCTAGATGGCTTGACATTTTCTTCCACTAGTCTTGACTCATTACACCAGTGGTTTTCAACCGGGGTTCCGCGGAACCCAGGGGTTCCGCGGGCGTCGGCCAGGGGTTCCGCGGCAGCAGTCTTAAATTTAAAAAACACCAACTGATTTCACAAAAGGATGAACAAACAAGAAAATTCTTCACAGCTTTCAGGCGTTCATGCTAGACACAATTCTATGTTAAAATAATTAATATTATTACGGGAATGTATATTGTTGCATTTTATAATTGCATTGCATTTTACGCGGGTAAACGGCGGGGTAGGCCAATCAAACGCTCTGATATAGCCAACCCTCTTGGTGTCGAAGTGGTTTAATTACCACCGATCTGTTCCCGGTAGAGGTAGAACGTGCCGACAACAACCATGATTATTGCTGAAATGACCTTGGGTCGGGCCGAGTGCCAACCACTTGGTGCAATTGTGATTGCACCACGTTAACTGACCGTTGTGTAGAACCTCGTATATGTAGCCGGGGCGGAGGGCTGGCACATACCATTACAGCTGGTGGGACTACGAGAGATTGTCACCCCATGGGAGAGAGGCAGGTACCCTAGAGTGAACCGGAAACTGCTATGCGACCGCCTGTAAGCGAATTGTTGTTGGTCCATTGGTGCCGTTCTGTTGCGTGCAGGGCGAAATCTGGAATCCCCGACCCCCAGAGGAGGAAGAAGTGGGCTCACTATAGCCTACTTGGAACTAACGATGGAAGCTATATCAAGGCACTCAGGAGACGATCGAGTGTCCCACTACCCATCAGCGCGGGAGGTAGGTCTGGAGAGGGTAGTGATCAGATACACTTGTCCCCTACCACCACTCCCGTAACAGGGAGTAGGCCTACCCGGAGTGGTCACCTACGTCGTGCCTTGTAAGTCAAAGTGGAACAATTCAAAAAGCTCAAGGGTAACAGCGGTAGTGACTAGTAGGCCGATTCTCTTAAGGATAATTGAAATTGAGCAAATTTTGGAAGTTAATTACTTACAGTCCAGCGTTTCTATAACTCTGTTCTATACTATTTTAAATATTCTACATCTCTCAGAATTAGTTGCCGGCAAAATAGAGCAAAATGTTTGTTGTTTACCGACATTAATGTTTCTGTGCACTACTCTAGAGTGCTAGACTAACGTATGTATATGTAATAGCCTGCACCAGAGATGCAAAAACTTATATTAAAAGTTTAATATTCTAAAATTTAAACATTATCCCAACATTACAAGTTACAATTACTTGAATTTCTTGGAAAATTGGACGGGTGAAACGCCATGGGTTCCGCGAGCAAATGAGTGCTTTGTGTAGGGTTCCGTCACTATAAAAAGGTTGAAAACCACTGCATTACACAATGGAAATTGCTAAGCGTGGAGTCTCGCTCAGACTGGGGTATGACCCAGATCACCAAGCAGTTGTTACTACTCTTGCAACACTGAGTGCAAGAAATCTGTTAGGGGTTTCGTCCATTATGTCAACAAATTTTAGGCAGTTTTTTACCCCCTCCCTCCCCCTTGTCAACAACTGTCAAACCTTCAAGGACCCCCTAACAAAATTATGTCAAAACAAATTTACTCCCCCCCGCCAATATCTTTCCATCGAAAAGAAACTCGAAATATTAGATTTGACAAAAGAACCCAGGATATTTGCATTTAAAAGATTATGAAGCGCAGTTTCTAATAATCTGGGGAACAACAAACAAGAAAATTTTAAACGAAGAAAATATCGCATTTGATTAAATTACAAACAACGAGGAAATGGATCACTCATGAAGACTTTCCGAATCTATGGTTGTTTTTTGATTGTTGACGTCAATTTGCCTTGAACACCCCCTCCCCCCTGTGAAGAACTGTCAAACTTTTTCAAACCCCATTCCTCCCCCATTTTGTTGACATAATTAATGGAGAGTGCCCGCTTAAGTGGCTTACTCAGAGGCATCAAACAGAATCACACAGACAGAAGTAATCCTGGCAAAGAGGAGTTAAAACTCTCATTCAGAGTCATTCTACAAAGGCAACGGTAACAGGACAGAATGTAAAAACTGTTGTGGAATCATTGCTGTTCTGTCTGTCGCATGGAAGGTATTACGACGTGTGCAACCTACCAGATCTCAAGCCGCACCACGAAGTGGTTGTGGCCGGTCTTTTCATTCCCGAGGTCCACAGACAGAGTCCTTCCAAAGAGACTGAGAAACTTGATTTCTTGGAATTTACATGGCACACAGTCAATATTCAATCTGCCCAGACCACAAGCATGGACCCCAGCATACTGCAGAGGAGGCGAGTGCTGCCAGAGGCGAGATTTGACCACATGGATCACACCGTCAAAAGCATTCCAACGCAGAGGACGTGAGGACATAGTGGCACGAAAGTTTCACGCCACTGCAGACACAGTCCCGTTGCTTAAAACAGAGCATACTTCAAATTCAAATTATGATATACGTGCTCACTCTTAAACAGTCAAGGCGGACCGGAAGGTGGAAAGAAATCGAATATTCAAGTTTTCAATGATACAGAGCAAGGCAAAGACATTGAAAAAGCAGACCCGTTAAGAGTAAATACTAATTAATTATTTCATGCAGTGGACAATGTTAAAACCGTTACCGCGGTAATTATCGTGATATTATTTCCATCCCCACGGTATTACCATAAGCCTTTATACTAGGGCAGGGCTGTCCAACCTACGGCCCGCGGGCCACAATCCGGCCCGCCGAATGATCCCATCCGGCCCGCCACGCCTTTCTAAATATTCAATTTTTTATTTCAGAAGTCTGTAAACCCCATGCTTAATGTAAACTTTTTGTAAAGTATAAAAATCTGTATTGAAAAATACGACTTTTGCGTGCTAACATTCAGCCACAGCGTAGTCTAGAAATTTCCCATAAGTCTTTGCTTCACATAACATGAAGTTCTCCTTATTATAATAGCTCTTGGGGGAGTCTTGGGTATTGACGTTCCGATGATAATAAAATGGCAGCGTCTACAAGTGCAAGCAAAAAACGAAAAATTGATTCTGAATGCAGAGTTTTTAAGAATTCGTGGACCGAGGAATTTTTCGTTGTTGATCAGCTGGGAAGTATTATATGTCTTATTTGTCAGGACACTATAGCAGTCAATAAGGAATATAATATTAAGCGACATTATTCCTCAAAGCATGCTGCTAAGTATGACTGTTTGACTGGCCAAATTCGAAGCGACAGAGTAAGCTCTTTGAAACAAAGTCTAACGGGACAACAGAAGTTTTTTAAAGTTGCAAGTAGTACTTCGGAATCAGCGACAAAAGTGAGCTTTTTGATAGCTGAAGCTATAGCAAAGAGGGGGAAACCGTTTTCCGATGGGGAATTTGTAAAAGACTGCCTGCGGATATTTATTAACGCGACCGCTCCAGATAAAATGTCTACGGTTGAAAATACTTGTCTGTCACATCAAACTATAGCGAGACGGGTTGATGACTTAGCTTCCAACATTCAAGAAAATCTTGTTAAGAGACTTGACGAGTGCCAATTTTACAGTTTGGCACTGGATGAGAGCACAGATTTAAGTGATACCGCTCAACTAGCTATATTTGTTAGAGGCGTGACAAAGCGTTTCGTCGTTGTTGAGGAACTTCTTGACCTCTGCCCGATGAAGGGCACAACAACGGGAAAGGATGTTTTTGATGAAGTTAAACGTGTCTTGGCCAAATTCGGTCTCCCTGAGGATAAGCTTTGTGGGTTAACTACAGATGGAGCTCCTTCGATGACTGGAAAATACAATGGATTTATAGCGCTAATGCTGAAATCAGTTACTCATGACATAATTTCACATCACTGTATTCTTCATCAAGAGCAGCTGTGTGCTAAAGTTTTAGACATGAAAGATGTTATGGAGAAAGTTGTCTCAACAGTTAACTTCATCAGATCTCGAGGTCTCAATCATCGGCAGTTTCAAGCGTTTCTTCAGGAAGTTGCATCAGATCTTTCTGACATGATTTATTTCAGCCAGGTTCGCTGGTTGAGCAGGGCAGCCACGTTAAGCAGGTTCTGGTCACTGCGGGAGGAAATTAAAACTTTTCTTTCAAGCAAAGGAAAAGAGATAGACTTCTTGAATGACAATGTATGGTTGAATGATTTGGCATTTTTGGTGGATATTACTAAATTGCTGGCTGATTTGAATGTCAAACTTCAGGGAAAAGATCAGTTGGCCAACAAAATGTATGAGCAAGTCTTGGCATTTTCTCAAAAATTACAGCTTCTTCAAAAACAAATGAGCTTGAAAGAAGTGGTGCATTTTCCAACATTGTTAACCAGGCCTACACAAACAGTGAATCATGCCAAGTATTCAGAAGTACTTGCCCGCCTTTTAGATGAATTTACAAACAGGTTTAAAGATTTCCAAGCGCACTATAATGATATGAAGTTATTTGGTGAACCATTTGGAGCAGATCCTGCTAATGTTACTGAAACACTGCAGATGGAAATTATTGACATTCAAAATGACAGCCACATGAAGAGAGCTTTCAAGGAACATGACCTTCTCACATTTTATAGGAACTATGTATCTCCAGAAACTTTTCCCAATTTGTCCATTCTTGCGCTTAGATATAGTGCACTCTTTGGTAGTACATACTGCTGCGAGCAGCTGTTCTCTAAAATGACCAATATTAAAACAAAATCAAGATCGGTTTTAACCGATGGACATTTAACCGGACTACTCAGAAAACTACATCAACTGTTGATGCTGATATAGACTACATGTGTAAACAAAAACAATGCCAATTATCTCACTAGCAGTGTTTAGCACGCAGCTATATGATACTGTAACTGTGTAACTGTAACTGTTGTAACAGTATTTGTATTTGTAACTAATGTATACCACTATACCAGTATACTGAGTATAGGTACTATAGGAGTATAGGGCTACCGTAGGCGAATAAGAATTCTGTGGTAGTATGCGAATATGTTGTTTTGATTCATAAATGCCAAAATGTTTACTCCGGCCCTTGGAGTCTTAGAAAAATGGTGATGTGGCCCTCCGCCTAAAAAGGTTGGACACCCCTGTACTAGGGCATAACCGGAAATCGCCTCGGAAATTTGCCTCGGCCAAATACTCAGTTTTTCGGCACTATTTGAATCAGCAAATACTGTATATGCAAATAGTTGCTTGTCTGCCTCACAAGTCGGAATTTGTAGGCTCATAATATTAGCTCTGAGCTTCATCTAGCATTTCATTTTGAAGCAGAAAAGTACAAAAAACACCAACACCTGAAGTCCACAACTGATGTCAACAGATGTCCATTTAACTGATTATTTATTTCTAAAATTCAAAATGTATTAGCCAGTTATTACAAGTACAAAAATTTGTTCGATAATTTTTTTATTACATGAAAATGTGAAGCTCCGCATATGGAACAAATGGTACTCGGTTCGTACCCGGATCCGGCAAATAGTACAGCCAAATACTCGGTTGAAAATGTCTACCCGGTTATGCCCTACTTTATACCATCCCCACGGTATTACCGCCGGTTCTTTCCCCATTACCATGTCACTCTCTAATACTGACAGCCATCAAACGACATTGGCACCGTGATCCTAAGTCACTGAGATCAGTAGTTTTGACCTTGCACAGCTGTCGACATACTATAAACAAGGCAGTTGATTAGTAACATTCTGACCCATATGTGCTCAGCGTCATTTTAAAAGGTCACCAAAATATCTCGGCAACAAGCCGAGATATGCATTCACATTTTTGATCTTGATGTACTTTTGTACCCCAAGGACTTAGTGTGTAAAACAACATCAAAAGCTGGTAACTGAATAAAAAGCGGTCAATAACCAGTTAAATCGCATCCACTTCAAAGTCCCATCGCTAACCCTACAACTGCCTACAACTCTCCCAGTCGCAGTATCTTTGCGGACTCTTCCCCATCCCGCTCTACCCGACTGCCCTACTATCCCACTCTCTCCCACCCCGCAATCACTACTCACGGGTAAGCTCTCCAACCGATGCATATACCACCGCTACACCTCAATTCTGTAAACGGACATCCTCTGAAAACTGCAGTCTCACCTCCTCTCCCAAACACCGCATCACCCTCAGGCTCTTTTACTCATCACTCCCAGTCTCCGTTGCAAATCTGAAGACTCCCTCTTCAAGAACCCCTGACCGAATCCATCCCATCATCCACGTTCCCGGCCCCCCCATACTCAACGAAAGAGGCCGTGGCAAGCATTCTGCCCTCACTCTCTGACTGTCTAGTCAAGCAGCAGACATGGTACACCGCTGAACTCCCCCCTTCCCTTCCCTTCGCCCTCTGGACAGCCCCCGTGAGGGACGGCGACCCAACGCTCGGATACGAGTAAGCTGGCAGTGACCTTTGCGCTTCGCTTTGGCTGGAGTTTACGAGGACCACACGAGGCACCCCCTCCCCCCCACAACCCCCCTCAAAGCCACAGTTTCTCTGCACCACCAAACACCAAACACCAACCGACTCCGACCACCATCTGACGTTGATCACCAGCCTAAGTCGGCCATCACCAGAAACCAACAAACACCTTCCCCCCGTCCAACATCTTCCCCCGTCTAACACCTTTCCCCCGTCTAACACCTTCCCCCGTCTAACACCTTCACCCGTCCAACACCTTTCCCCCGTCCAACACCCTCCACCGACCAACACCCCCATCTACCACCTCAACCATCCATCACCAACCACCACCTACCACCTCAACACCAACCACCAACCACCACCTACCACCTCAACACCAACCACCACCTACCACCTCAACACCAACCACCAACCACCACCTACCACCTCAACACCAACCACCACACTCCACCAACCACCAACCTCTCCCAACTACCGTCCTCTCCCAACCGCCGTCCTCTCCCAACCACCTTCCTCTGCGAGCCATGAAATGAAATATGAAATGAATGGATGTGATAACAACTAAAACAAAGATGACCATAGCATGTCTGCTGGAATCCAAGGTGAGAAGGATTCCATTTAGCATAACTGAATCTAATTCTAAAGCCCCCTAACTCATATAGCACTGCTTCTAGACAACATAGCTACTCAGCAGGGCAAAGGGTTCTAGAGAAGAGGAAAGGCCACAGAGAAGACAGGAAAACAGTAGATTGGTGGAGGGGAGGCAAGTTGGAGTATTGTGTAGATGGATAGGTGGAAGGGTGTGGTAGATTGGCGGAGGGAGGCAAGTGGAGGATTGTGTAGATGGATAGGTGGAAGGGTGTGGTAGATTGATGGAGGGGAGGCAAGTTGGAGTATTGTGTAGATGGATAGGTGGAAGGGTGTGGTAGATTGGCGGAGGGAGGCAAGTGGAGGATTGTGTAGATGGATAGGTGGAAGGGTGTGGTAGATTGATGGAGGGGAGGCAAGTTGGAGTATTGTGTAGATGGATAGGTGGAAGGGTGTGGTAGATTGGCGGAGGGAGGCAAGTGGAGGATTGTGTAGATGGATGGATGGGTGTGGAAGACTGATGGAAGGAATAGGTTAGGTAAATGGGAGGAGGATGTAGATAGATGGATGGGAGGGAGAAACTGAATGTAACCGGGTAGAAGACAGGAGCAGGAGATGGATGACGACCAGCAGACGACCAGGAGCAGGAGACGGATGAGACGACCAGAAGCAGGAGACGGATGAGACGACCAGAAGCAGGAGACGGATGAGACGACCAGGAGCACGAGACGGATGAGACGACCAGGAGCACGAGACGGATGAGACGACCAGGAGCACGAGACGGATGAGACGACCAGGAGCACGAGACGGATGAGACGACCAGGAGCACGAGACGGATGAGACGACCAGGAGCACGAGACGGATGAGACGACCAGGAGCACGAGACGGATGAGACGACCAGGAGCACGAGACGGATGAGATGACCAGGAGCAGGAGAGAAGAAAGGCAAGCCTCAGGGAGCCGAACTCTACAAAACAAGAACAATCAGTTAGCACAAACTTCGCTCCCAGTTCTTTACAATACCTGAAACACTTCTGCACTATTATTTCCATCCGACTTTACCCCATTCTCTTCAGGTGCAAAATTATGGAAGACACTCTGTGGCCAGCAATTACAACAGATTCAACTGTGGCAATTTGCAGAAAATTGAAAATTCAGTAATTAAGCTAAATGAGCGAGAATCACTGCTCGTCGTCTTTCCTTCCCTCTTTCCGAAAGAGCTTGAAACCCAATCTGATCGTGATTTCATGTTCTCGCGTCCGAAGTGTTTCTGAGTTTTGGCGTAAGTAGCAAGATATAATTCTCGTGATACTGTAAACCAGAACAGCTTTGACAGCAAATTTTCAGTTAGAAGAAACATATTTTATTACTGGCTCGCTGTAGTTAGTGTCATAATAAATCATTTAAGTAATAAATAATAATAATTTATTTATTGCTAATGCCGCCATACATCAAACAGTTCAATACAATGTACAGTGCAATTAATTTCCCAATGTAATTGTTAAAAAATTTAAAAATCAGTGCATAATTACCTGATCCGAGCTACACCACGTCGTGCTATCGCTCAACACCACCCGGTCCGCCATAGGCACACCTAACCAAAGCGATAAGCTCCTCCTGGCGTAAAGTGTCCAGGCCGATCGGCCGCACTCCTCCCCACAGGAAGAATCCTCGTCCTCGGCCGCCGACTGGAACCAGGAATCTGAAATCACATCAAAAGTCTTTTACTCTGCTAGTAGAAATAAACTCTTCATGGCTTTTTTTTCTTCAACAAAAACAATATCAGCAACGAAATTATCTTCTCGTCGGAAATAATCTTGTACGAAACTCTTCGAAGAAATCCTCAACACCTCTAGTTCAGTTCAAGTGCAATTTGATATTGCCATCCTTCCAAAGTTCAGAAGGACCCTACAACATAACATCGACGGAGCTGACCAACTGCGTGTAAAGGTTTGCTTAAATCGTCCCTACACAATGACCGCCTCAGTGGAGGCTCAAACCCGTACTCTCCGCACTACAGGTCAAGCACTCTAACCTATCGGCTACGGCGCCTAAAATGGCCACATGTATAATTTCACAAACCTGTGTCGCTGCCTTCGGATGCGGTCAGGAACCCGTCCTCCAAGTCCGGCTCCAGGACGAGCTCTGCAATGTAATGCAGTAACTTGTTACTATTGCAAGTACATCATAAACAGTTCAGCAATTTATTCAGTTTATTTATTTATTATTAAACTGCAATATCATAATTTCCTATTCATCCTATCAGAATGTCCTCTGCTAGTTTCAAAATCTAAGTCGAGCAAAATCTTCCTTCTGGAAAAAATTCGTTAGCTGTTGATCACTGAAATAATTACATTTCTTTTGTTTTCACGCCGTTGGTATTAACTGATTTTAAACTCTGCATGGAAAGTCCAAAATCTAGAACTTTCACCATCTGCCTGCAAATCATCACATCTTAGGAAAAAATTAACTTGCCAAATAAATTAAAACCAAATCTGGTACATAATCTTCACACCTACTAACTATATCACCGATCTTATTTAAGATAAAATATGCTAAGCAAATCTCTGCAAGTAAATGTAGGGACAGTGAATCTGAAAGGCTGAGAAAGAACAACTTTTGATGAGAAAATAAATTCAGGATTACCTGGAACATCAATGAAGAAGTCCAGAGAGAGTCCTACCACAGAAAGCAGAATTTTAATACTGCTGCCAAAAAATCATAAACTCTCAAACACTCCAAAATTATGGTTGACAAACCCTCCCCGGCTTAGACACGGCCATTTTAAAACAATTTAATACAAAATTGTGTACATAATTTTCATGATGCAATGCAATGCCTGACAGCACTAATTCCTTCCAGATAAAAGCCACAAAGTTCAGGTGAAGAAAAGGAAGAACTGGACTTTAATGCAGAGGTCTACACAGCTCAACAATTTTAATTTTATTATGCAATTATGCAGAAGCAGTGAAATGACTATAATTATAAAGAATTCAACAGTCGCCTTCCTCTTTTCGTGAATCCTATGTTGCATCAGAGTTTCTCAGTTCATGTACGCTCTTCTTCATGTAATTAGTGAGTTGCCTTTGCATTTCAGTCTGCGAAATTTTCAACTAATGATTGGTCATGTGTGACGTTCGTCGCTCGAGATCAACTAACCCTTCATCAGACGTGGTACCAATTTGTGTCGGTCTTACCCGAGACGCTGCTTCGTCGTCGGGCTGGGTTCGGCTCCAGCCAACTGACCTTCTGGAGTCGCCCGGGTCACTATCCTGTCTACTTCTGCTGTAGACGAGCGGTTCCCTGTCTCCGCTCTCAGTGCCCATTTCTCCAAGAGGAGGTCCCGAGGGTATCGCTTGTTTGCGAACAGTGTCGCTGTCAAGCTCCATCTCACTTTCGGACTCTGCCACTGCCGCGGTCGCCGGGTGGGCAACGTCCTCGTCCTCAGGATGGCCGTCCTTTAGAACAGGGTTCGCTCTCTTGCCGGCAGGAGTCCTCAGCTTCCTGTGAGATCTCTTAGTCAAAGACTTTCTCTTTTTCTCCACCTTAACCGAACCCTCACGTACCATTCTGCATCTCATGACTCTCGAGTTATCGTCAATAGGGGAAAACTCTGAACGTTCTCTTGTCCGAGAGGACAAGGTGTACATCTGACGAGTCGTCACGTCGTGCCGTCTCAAACACGCGAACATCTTGCGATAATATATACACGTGTAATATTAACGCGGTGTACTGGTCTCACGACACTATCTTCTGATAGGACAGGTTCTAGGTCTAAAACCTCCCTAACCGCACGCAGAACTGTGTTCCGACCGGCGCACGAGGTGGGCCCTACTTCGCTTTCGGTCAGTTCTCGGAACTACGTGTTTCGATCACCAAGTTATTTGCTCTGAATAACGATTGGTTTGAATACAAGATTTTCCTGACTCTATCGTTTTCCTGGTCTTACCGCACTGTAATCAGTTGTCGGGCGGTCTTTTTCCGTACTGCGGTCTTTCGGTAACAGTGGTCTTTCCCAGTAACTATTTTTAGTTACCGGGCGATGGAGCCCCTCCAACGCTCCACCGGCGTGTCAGCCATCCAAGTGTCACAATCCAAATGTAACGCTGACCCCGTAAGGTTACCAGAATGTCCTGAATTTCGTTCCCAAGAATTTCCGAATTTTGGTTCCCTAACGAAGGTCACACGTACTCCCACAGGTAACCGGACAAGCTCCAATCGCGGAGTTCTTCAAAACCCAAGAGGGAATTTCCTGCCTGTCGCCAAATTTACCCTTATTATCGTTTTTGTACTAAATTGGTTTTTTCAGGTATCCCGACGGTCACTTCACCGAGTGCCGAAGTCGCGTAAAACTCTCCCAGCCGAAGACGCCGAAGTCGCGTAAAACCCTCCCGGCCGAGTACGCCGAAAGCGCGTAGAACTTCCCTTGTGTCGAGTACGCCGAAATCGCGTAAAACTCGTCTCAGTGGATAAAACCAAACACTGTCGGATCTTGGAGTTCTTCGAACTCCAAGAGGGATTTCCTTGCCCGACGCCAAATTTACTCTTGGTTTCAAGGATTTCAGAATTCCAGAAAATGGCTACCTTAAGAAGGTCACCTTACTCCCATGGGTTACCGGACAAGCTCCGATCGCGGAGTTCTTCAAAACCCAAGAGGGACTTTCCTGCCCGTCGCCAAATTCACCCTGGTTTTCGATCTCACACTGAATTGGTTTTCCTGTGTATCAACGGTATCCTTCCCCGAGTATTACTCAGCCGTAGATTTCCCACGATCGGGATCTAGACCGCTTCGCGATCAACGGAGGGATCCAACCCGCCGGATCGGCGCTGTCGGCCCGTCTCCCAACAGTGAACTTCTTTAGCTGTACTCGGGATCGCCTGATTATATTATTCGGACGCCCCTTTCGTCCGTAAATATATTTGTACTAACCGGAAACTCGAACTCTGACTCTGTCGTAACCAAAATCACTCGCCTACCACACTGAGTGCAGTATATTTGAATCGGTAACTGAATCGCTAACCAACAACGCTGTTTAACAGTATTGCTATGTATGAAGAGTCGAACCAACTCTTCACGTATAAAGCAGCACACCGTGAGGCAGGCTCTATGCATCCCGAATGAACGCGTCTGCTCGCTATGCGCTGGCTTTACACCGTCGATCGGGCTTCCCTATCACGGTCGTTGCTGGACAGTCGCCTATTGAAATTAAATAAAAATTAAATGATCGATGCTGGGTCTTCGCATGTAAAATTAAGAGAAACGATGCTGTTCCCTTCGCATGTAAACTGAAAGAAAACGATGCTATTCGCATAAAATAAATCTTCCCACATACGCACGGTAACCTTGACCGCCACACTCTCCCCACCTTACTTAGATGCGGAGCATCTCTGCCAAAATCGGGGACCTTAATCAAACGTGACAGGAACATCCCCAACCCAGATCCACTTAGAGAGCAAGGAACCAAATGCACCTTTGGTTATAGGGCGGTATATCGACAATCTCGGCACCCTGCACGTACGCCAAACACGATGAGAACCGTGATAGCGACAGCCTTTTTAATGATGCTTTCGATCTCTCGGCACCCTGCACGTACGCCAAACACGATGAGAACCGTGATAGCGACAGCCTTTTTAATGATGCTTTCGATCCGAACCACCACCCTACTGGCAACCTGTCGTACCTGACAAATCGCCAACCTTAACAGGCCCTCTATCATGAACCTGGGCTCTACCGGACCCCAAGGGCCAGGAGAACTAAAGGAGAGAAAAGTCGCCCACTGTCTCCCGATCTGGTAACCATTGTCGATCAGTCACACCCGGTACCACTTCCAAATCGTGAAAGCAAAATAAAAGTACAAGTTATCATATTGTAGAACCAACGCAATGAAGCGTCCTAGTACTGGAATCTTTACTCGTTTCAGTACTAACCACTAATCCAATGTTTAACCGAACACATATATTATCAAAAGGAAACTTAAACAGTCATTCACTGACAATCTGTAAACCCAACGCAATTAAGCGTTGGTGGTAGCACAGGTACTGTATGCTCCCAGATACCGCTCAAAAGAAATACTCTCATCAAAAGGGCAACTGAAACATGGGTCTCGAATAGTCAATGAAACTAACGCAATTAAGCGTTCATCTAGTTGGTCCTAGATACACGTCTGCTTCAGAAGGTCACTAACAAGGACTTCTACAGTCGTAGTCATCCATCCAAGCGAGGTCTTCGTCTCGTCCGTCGTCCAGGTGGCAATTCTGGATCAGCGGTCTCGTCTGGATTTTCTGAAGGTTCCTCTGGTTCATGTTCTGCATTAGAATCTTGAGCCAGGACTGGCCAGTCTACTGTAGGTAACTCAAGATTTCTGTCCCTCTCCGGTAACCAGGTACTCGGAGGTTTACCGTAAAACGGCTTCAATTTATCCACGTGCACAACCATTAGCGTGGATTTCGGACTCTTCTGAATCCGGTACAGACACGGACTGAGCACTTGAATAACCAAGAATGGGCCGGTGTAATAGCGAGCCCATTTTGTCTTCCTTCCGCTTCTTAGCCGAGGGTAGTAATAGTAAACCCAATCTCCTTGAGCGAACTTGCTAGGTCTCACTCTCAAATCGTAGGCTTTTTTCCTTCTTTCTGCTACTCTCTTTAACTGTTCTCGTACAAGCCGATACGATCGTTCCATTTTCTCTTTCTGTTTCTCCACGTACTCTTCCATGTCACTGTAAGACGGTCTCTCGAACTCTGTAACTTGGGCTAGAATCAAGTCTAATGGCGTATGGTTCTCTCTTCCCAGGAACAGGAAATTAGGTGTCCGTTGGGTCGCTTCATGTTCAGTACCTCGATATGCCGCCATTACATATGGTACATGAACATCATAATCCTTTTGTCGTTCCGACACTACCTTTCCGATCAACATGTTCAGTGTTCTGTGGAACCTTTCGATCATTCCGTTACCAGAGGGTCGATATGGAGTTGTACGTACTTTGTCAATCTCCATGCGTTTACACAGCTCTTTGAATAACTTCGACTCAAAACACGGTCCCTGATCCGTCAGGATCTGGCGTGGCATACCAAACCTCGAGAACACGTGTACCATAAGCGATTCTGCCACAGTAACGGCCTCTTGGTTTCTGATAGGCAGAGCTTCAGCCCATCTCGAGAAGTAATCTATCGCTGTCAGTATGTATTTGTTGCCTTTACTTGATACAGGATGCGGACCAGTTATATCAATTCCGAATCTCTCCATTGGTTCACCGACCACAGGAGTCTGCATGTAACCTTGTCTTGGAGGTTTCTCCCTTCGATAACGAGCACAGCGATCGCACCTTTGGCAGAACCGTCTAACATCGTCCTTCCAACTCGGCCAATACGCCCGACGTTGCAACTGAGTTAAACTCTTCCGAATCCCGAAATGTCCTCCGGCAAAGCTTGCGTGTGTTAACTGAAGCATCTCTTGCCGTAGAGATAAGGGCACAACTAACTGAGATCGCTCAGCTTTTCCTGTGTTACCCTGAATCCAGCCTCTGTGTAACACTCCTTGCAGGACTTCCAGCTGATTCCAGTTGCTCACCAACACTTTCACCTCTCCGTTAGCAGGTGATAGTTCTGCCTGTGTTGGATGATGCTTCGACTCCTTCCAATCAAGGACCGTACCAATATTGCAATCGCTCTGCTGTTCTCTTCGAAGAAACTCCTTTGTCCAACGGATTTCCTGGCCTGTATCTTCACTGGTAACCTCGGAGCGCGTTACTTCTCCGATCGGACGTGCCCACATCACGTCTTCATTCGTAACTCTCATGGTAACCACTTTAGGTTGTTCCTCACCCGGACCTCTAGACATCGCGTCTGCGTTACCGTGTTTTGCTCCCGGTCTGTGACATATCTCCATGTCAAACTCCTCTATCATCTCTAACCAACGAGCCTGTTGGCCAATCGGTTCCGGTGTTCTGCGTAACCACTGAAGTGCGGAGTGGTCTGTTCTGAGTAGGAATTTACTACCCAGTAAGTACTGACGAAACTCTTTCAAGAAATACACCACAGCTAACAACTCTCGCCTGGTAACGTTATAGTTCCGTTCCGCCGTCGACAAGAGCCGACTCGCGTAACAAATCACTGTCTCTTCTCCTTCTTGTACTTGCGATAACACCGCTCCAATGGCGTATGCCGAGGCATCCGTATCTAGGATGTACTGGCCCTCGTCGTTCGGTAACCCAAGTATAGGTGCGGAAACCAACTTTCGTTTAAGTTCTTCGAAAGCTCCCTGACATTCGTCAGTCCAATGGAACGGTACATTTTTCCTGGTCAGAAAATGAAGTGGTTGATCTACCACCGCGAAATCATGTATGAAACGTCGGTAATAGGAGCAAAGACCAACGAAGGATCTGACTTGCCTCAAGTTCCGAGGAGCAGACCATTCTTTTACGGCCTTGATCTTGCTCGGATCCGTCGCGACCCCTTCTTCACTCAAAACGTGACCAAGAAACAATACTCTCTGTTGTAACAGGTAACATTTGGATGGTTTCAGCTTGAGATTATACTCTTGTAATCTCCTGAAAATCATCTCTAGACGTTGCATGTGCGTCTCTACGTCCCTCGAGAACACAATTATGTCATCCAAGTAAACCAGACAGATGTCATAGTTTAGCCCTGTCAAGACTAAGTTCATTAGTCGACAAAACGAGGCCGGACTATTGCACAATCCGAAAGGTAACACTTTGAATTGAAAGCTGCCCCTTCTCGTAACGAACCCGGTCTTGTGTTTGTCTCTTGGGTGCAAGGCCATCTGGTGATAACCAGCTCTCAAATCGAACGTACTGTACCATCTGGCGCCACCCAGGGTATCTAAACTCTCGCGGATAAGGGGTAACGGATGAGCATCTTTCCGTGTCTTCAGGTTCAGTTGCCTGTAATCGATACAGAAACGCATACTGCCATCCTTTTTCTTAACCATTACGACATTGGATGCCCATTCCGATATCGAAGGTTCAATGATTCCTTGTCTCAACATGTCTTCTACCTGACGATCAACTTCCGGTAACATGGAAAGCGGTTGACGTCTCAAAGGTTGCCGCACTGGTTTCTCCTGTCCCGTATCGATCTCGTGTTGGATCACCGAAGTGAATCCGTTATCACTTTCGTTAAGGGAAAACGTTGCGCTGTACGTTAGCACAAGTTTTCGTAACCTGATTCGCTCTTCTTCCGAAATGTCTGCTGGCACTTCTTCCCATAGTCGTTTTAGGGTCTGTTCGGCAAGTGGGTTGAGCGTCTGCTCCGCCACACTGGCCGTTGTACTAATCTTCGATCCAAACCGGTCAATCGTACTTTGCTGCTTTCCTCGGCGTTCCTCCGGATAACCTGGGCCCATAGGCTTCTCCGGATTTTCGCTTCGGTAAGGCTCATCATACGATTCCGTTCTGGCTCGATTAACTGTCACATCGACTACGTTCACTCGCTCCAGCGGACATTCAGTCCGTTTCTTGACTAGCGAATCTCTGTCTCCAACATTCAACATCCTGATCCACACTTCCGTGTCTCTTCCTGTCACCAACGTACGTCCGATTATCAAATCTTTTGATAATTCCATTGGAATGGTCGTCCAATCTTCGTTATCTTTTTGGAAATGCGGGTATACTACCCAAGCTGGAACGTCAACTTCGCTCCTTGGAGGAACTATTATGTCCTCTTGCACAGTAACCCTCCGGCACATGGACTCGGTAACGACCTCTTTCAGAGGGATCTTCTCGCTCCCAAGGAAAACGCATCGACTTGCGAAGTCCCATCTTGCCTGATTGGCTTCCAGCCAAGATAACCCCAAGATCACTTCTGTCACTTGGTCTGTAACTAGACAGGGTACAGGGTACACCTGCTTTCCGATCCGAATCTTAAGGTTAGTTTCACCATCCACCTTAATCTGACTTCCATTAGCGGCTAGGAGTCGCTGTTCTGACGGTACTAGCACAGCGTCTAGCACGAAACGTCGTGGCACAAGTGACATTTCACTTCCAGAATCAAGTAGACAGTGTATACGTTTTCCTGCCAGTCTCGCAACCACGTAGGCCACCCTACTGCCTTTGACCAGTCGGTTTTGGGTTTCCTCTTGTATCGGTTCAGCCTTTGTAGGTTCACTGGTACCGGTTGCACCATTCGTCTCAGCGTTTCTCTGAGGACAATATCGCTTCATGTGTCCTTTTCGTTTGCACAAGTAGCATTCGATATCCGGGTTACGCAACCGTGTGGGCGGATAAATCCGTCGCCATCCCACATTCGGTTCGGTTGTCCTCTGATCTCCCACAGCTAGATCAGAACTGTTCTCCCTTTCATGAGGTTTTCTCGGAACGATGCCCAAATTCTGATTTATTGTCACTCGATCAAGTTCTCTTGAAAGATTTTTAATCTTTCGCTCGAGATCTTCTAGACGACGAGACTGTTGCCCCTCAGTGCTCGAGTCTTTTCGGTCTTCCATGGTAACTTTAACTCTCGCGTGTCTCCGGTCTAAATCACCACCTTGTGTCGAAGATCGACCATAGGCATCCAACCTCACCGCATGTTTATACGCCGCTTCGAGGTTAACTGGTTCTCGCTCGCGCACCTTCTGCCCCAAATCTTGGTTTGCCAGTGCATCAATGAAAGCGTCACAAGCGACCGTCTCGACGATATCACTTGTTGGTCCTGGGTATGCCAAAGCCATTAGCCTTCGTACTTCCTGCACTACACTACTCAGCGTTTCTCCGTGAGCCTGCCGGTAAGTGCGAAGTTTCATCCGATATAGGCTAGTTTGGTCATCAGACCCGTACCGGGCCTTAAGCCGCTCAACAAGTTCTCGCCAAGACACGTCCCTCTGTGCACCCATGTCCCACAACAGCTGCGAAGCGGGACCCGTAACAATCTCGGCACCCTGCACGTACGCCAAAACGATGAGAACCGTGATAGCGACAGCCTATTTAATGATGCTTTCGATCCGAAAGGGCACACATTAACTGGTCTGCTTTTTCCTGATCACTCCACCGGTTGCACCGTGCACAAACTTCGAACTTTGCTAGAAAGGCTGCGATCGCTGACTTGCCATCGTACTTCTCTAGCTTGATTCGTATACCGCGATCCGATCGGTCTTCGCCTCTTGTCCGCGTAACAAGTGATCTTCCGACACTCTTCTTGGGATTTCCTCTCCGGTTGTCCTCATCGTTACTCCGGGAATCGTTTTCCTCGTCTGTCCTCACCACTGACCGGTGCCGACTCTGTCCCCTCAGAGTACCCAACGTCTTCCCTGTACGCCACTTAGAATACATCGTAGTCATCTCTCGGTCGCCTGACGTTGCACTGTCTTCATCAGAGATGTACTCAGCCTGTCTCTGACCTTTTCTACGAGGTTCACCACCTGCATAGTCTTTGGACTCCGATCGTTTATATTTATTGCGAGAGCTCTGAGAGTTTCCGTTGACGAACGTAACTCTTCTGTCTTCTTCGCGAATATCTCTTTTTCCTGACTCTGGCGGTCTGTCAGATTCGTCGTACCTAAGACAATTACGACTTCTCGAATCTGGTTTGTGCCCTTTAGAGTACCGCTCGTGGGTCTCATCCCAGGCCAAATGATCTCTGCCTCTTCCCATGTTCGATTCTCTCTCGGTTTCTCTATCAAGTGCCTGTTTTAAACCGCGTCTCTCGTACTCTGGTAGACGTTCCTTACCATACGTCTCCCTTTCAGTTTTCTCATAACTCTCGTGTCTTCCTCGTTGGCGGAGGTTTTTCCTGTCAAAGCCTCCGGTTCTCATGGCCTCTTCTGGACCAACACTATCGGTGTCTGAATCCGAAGAACTCACTGACGAACGTAATTTCGCCTCAACTCTTCCTCTTGTCAACAGACGTTGTCGACTCGATTGCCTTGCCGTTTTTCCGTGTGACTCTCTCCCGCTGTCCTCGGGAAGATAGCGGCTACGTAACTTTTCCGAAGTTTCCGAAAGCGAAACTTCCTCGCGTGTCTCTGTGTTACCTCGACTCCGTGCCGACTCTTCGATCTGCAGCTTCCCTCGGCGATCCATCTGGTAACCTGGGCCCGTAGGTTTCCCCGATGTCTCGCGTCGGTAAGACTTCGCATGCTGAGCAGCAGGAACAGACAGTTCTTCAAGTTTCGAACTCATCATTGCCACACTCTGTCGCAGGTAAGACATCTCCGCTTGCCAATCTACCTCATCGGTCACAGGTCTTGGGCGACCTTCTTCCATGTTGGTAAACGGTACTCGATTACCTTCGTTTCGCTGATGCGCCACGATGTCACCACTCGTTTTCTGCACTACGGCGTCACCCCGCGGTTTCAGGCCTGTCTCAATGTCTCTTGGCCTATCACAAGCCTGTCTCGACTGTACAGGTTGCCTGCCCCGTACAATACTAGGTACTTGAACCTGCACAAGGTTCCCCGATCTATTGTCGACGAGTGGTTTGGACCTGTCAAACCTACTCTCACCAACGGTCTCTCGCCAGTGTGTGAATGTCTCGTTATTCACATCGTTCTGTACTACCTCAGTAGTCTTTGGAACGGTTATCAACCATCCGTTATCCTCATGGAAACCTCTTTCACGCCCACTGCGGGTTCCAGCTTCCGTTTCAAATGCACTGGTTTCGTCAGGTGCACCCGTTTCATCAAGCAACCTTCGTTTGCTTTTCCGTTTACGTAACTTTGGACGCGCGCCTCCGTGCTCACTATGGGGCACTTCATCCGACTCGTCCTCGGTATCTTCCTGACCTTGCCTGGTTCTGTGACAAGAAAACGCTAGAACCCCACTTCTGGTACCAGTTTGTGACGTTCGTCGCTCGAGATCAACTAACCCTTCATCAGACGTGGTACCAATTTGTGTCGGTCTTACCCGAGACGCTGCTTCGTCGTCGGGCTGGGTTCGGCTCCAGCCAACTGACCTTCTGGAGTCGCCCGGGTCACTATCCTGTCTACTTCTGCTGTAGACGAGCGGTTCCCTGTCTCCGCTCTCAGTGCCCATTTCTCCAAGAGGAGGTCCCGAGGGTATCGCTTGTTTGCGAACAGTGTCGCTGTCAAGCTCCATCTCACTTTCGGACTCTGCCACTGCCGCGGTCGCCGGGTGGGCAACGTCCTCGTCCTCAGGATGGCCGTCCTTTAGAACAGGGTTCGCTCTCTTGCCGGCAGGAGTCCTCAGCTTCCTGTGAGATCTCTTAGTCAAAGACTTTCTCTTTTTCTCCACCTTAACCGAACCCTCACGTACCATTCTGCATCTCATGACTCTCGAGTTATCGTCAATAGGGGAAAACTCTGAACGTTCTCTTGTCCGAGAGGACAAGGTGTACATCTGACGAGTCGTCACGTCGTGCCGTCTCAAACACGCGAACATCTTGCGATAATATATACACGTGTAATATTAACGCGGTGTACTGGTCTCACGACACTATCTTCTGATAGGACAGGTTCTAGGTCTAAAACCTCCCTAACCGCACGCAGAACTGTGTTCCGACCGGCGCACGAGGTGGGCCCTACTTCGCTTTCGGTCAGTTCTCGGAACTACGTGTTTCGATCACCAAGTTATTTGCTCTGAATAACGATTGGTTTGAATACAAGATTTTCCTGACTCTATCGTTTTCCTGGTCTTACCGCACTGTAATCAGTTGTCGGGCGGTCTTTTTCCGTACTGCGGTCTTTCGGTAACAGTGGTCTTTCCCAGTAACTATTTTTAGTTACCGGGCGATGGAGCCCCTCCAACGCTCCACCGGCGTGTCAGCCATCCAAGTGTCACAATCCAAATGTAACGCTGACCCCGTAAGGTTACCAGAATGTCCTGAATTTCGTTCCCAAGAATTTCCGAATTTTGGTTCCCTAACGAAGGTCACACGTACTCCCACAGGTAACCGGACAAGCTCCAATCGCGGAGTTCTTCAAAACCCAAGAGGGAATTTCCTGCCTGTCGCCAAATTTACCCTTATTATCGTTTTTGTACTAAATTGGTTTTTTCAGGTATCCCGACGGTCACTTCACCGAGTGCCGAAGTCGCGTAAAACTCTCCCAGCCGAAGACGCCGAAGTCGCGTAAAACCCTCCCGGCCGAGTACGCCGAAAGCGCGTAGAACTTCCCTTGTGTCGAGTACGCCGAAATCGCGTAAAACTCGTCTCAGTGGATAAAACCAAACACTGTCGGATCTTGGAGTTCTTCGAACTCCAAGAGGGATTTCCTTGCCCGACGCCAAATTTACTCTTGGTTTCAAGGATTTCAGAATTCCAGAAAATGGCTACCTTAAGAAGGTCACCTTACTCCCATGGGTTACCGGACAAGCTCCGATCGCGGAGTTCTTCAAAACCCAAGAGGGACTTTCCTGCCCGTCGCCAAATTCACCCTGGTTTTCGATCTCACACTGAATTGGTTTTCCTGTGTATCAACGGTATCCTTCCCCGAGTATTACTCAGCCGTAGATTTCCCACGATCGGGATCTAGACCGCTTCGCGATCAACGGAGGGATCCAACCCGCCGGATCGGCGCTGTCGGCCCGTCTCCCAACAGTGAACTTCTTTAGCTGTACTCGGGATCGCCTGATTATATTATTCGGACGCCCCTTTCGTCCGTAAATATATTTGTACTAACCGGAAACTCGAACTCTGACTCTGTCGTAACCAAAATCACTCGCCTACCACACTGAGTGCAGTATATTTGAATCGGTAACTGAATCGCTAACCAACAACGCTGTTTAACAGTATTGCTATGTATGAAGAGTCGAACCAACTCTTCACGTATAAAGCAGCACACCGTGAGGCAGGCTCTATGCATCCCGAATGAACGCGTCTGCTCGCTATGCGCTGGCTTTACACCGTCGATCGGGCTTCCCTATCACGGTCGTTGCTGGACAGTCGCCTATTGAAATTAAATAAAAATTAAATGATCGATGCTGGGTCTTCGCATGTAAAATTAAGAGAAACGATGCTGTTCCCTTCGCATGTAAACTGAAAGAAAACGATGCTATTCGCATAAAATAAATCTTCCCACATACGCACGGTAACCTTGACCGCCACACATGTAGTTGATTCAAACTCAATTAGAAACACTGAGTTTTGAGCCAATTCTTCCTGTCCTTACAGAAAGCAGCCCGACTCGGTGCTTCAGCTAAAACACTGTTACTTAGTTTGTGGAGTCATTAAAATTAAAGTCACCCGATGACAGACATCCAAGCTCGTCTAACAGGACGAAGTCAGTTTATGTAACACAAAACATAAAGCTTTTTAATCGATTGCATCCCAGCTTCTGTAGCATCGTCAGTAGCAAGCTACTTCTTGGGCGTTTAACCTACGCCTGATAATGCCTGATGTTCTAGATAAAGTTTATATATAAATACGTAATTATAATATGTACATATAATATATTCAAGTAGCTAGCTATACGTGTCAAAATCACAATAATAAATACAGTTTAGTTATAAAGTAATTAAAATGACAATTACCTGAGTCCACTGGGCCAGCAGCAAAAGACAGGTCAGGAAACGATGGAACAGAGGGACCAGAGGAAGCAGAAGCGGAAACGAAGCCAGAGGAAGGAGCCAACCAGGGAGATGCCGAAGAGGAGGAGGAGGAGGAAGCCAGGCCAGCACCAGCTGAAACAGAAAATATAGAGCTTTTTAATTAGCTAATAAGCTACGAAGTCCTTCAATTTACTTATTCCATTGGCGTTTTACTGTAAAACAAATACGACAGAACTCGTCAAACAAGGCAAACAAAATGCGGTTGTGCAATTTAAAACGATCAAACTGAAATCACTATGATTATAAAGAAATCAAAAGTCATCCTCTCATCTTCCTGAATCGTAATGCTGCATCTGCATTAAGTCTGTACGGTCATCTACACTTTACTTCAAGTAAGCTTTTAGTGATTTTCCTTTGCATTTCAGTCTGTGAAACTTTAAACCAATTGACGACTGGTCAAGCATTCGATTTAAGCTCAGTTACAAACAGTGAGTTCTGAGCCAGTTGTTTCTCTCTTTCCAGAAAATAACCCGACTTTGGGCGCTTCAGCTAAGACACTTTAACTTCAGTTTATGGAGTCATTAAAATTTAATTAAAACGTAACAAAAATGACAATTACCGGACGGAGCAGGAGGAGGAGGAGGAACACTGTCGTCCATCACAACACAAACGGGTGAACCAGAAGATCCAGAAGGAGGCTGAGAAGGGGAAGATCCGGTCCAGGGTGAGGCAGAGGATGATGAGGCAGAAGGAGTGACCAACGGAGAGGCTGCGACCACAGCAGCAGCTGTAACAGAAAATAGAGAGCCTTTTAATTTATTGCGAATAAGCAAGTCCTGCCATTTTTATTCTTATTCCATCGGTGTTTAACTGTAAAACAAATATGACCAATTTACGCACAAACACGCACAGCAAACTGCATGACAGGTCTTGTCAAACAAGGCAAGCAACACGCGGTTGTGCAATTTAAAACGATCAAACTGATCATACATATGGATTTCGAGAAGACTGAAAAATTAAAGAATTTCACAACTCCATATAGTAATCAAAACAAAGCAGTCTTTTATATTAATATTTATATTTAACATCAAATTAGTGGATCTGATCAAATCCTACCATGCTGGATGACGGCGGCCACCAGCAGCTGAGCCTCGATGTCGTAGGCCTCTGGGTCTCGGACAGCCAGGCACCCAAATCTTTAAGTCACACAACAAACATTTTTGGTAAAGTTTAAGCACTCGATGTACTGCATATAAAAGAATATATATACATATCAGGTGTCAATCACACTCACATCCCTAGTAAGTAAACAGCCTTTATTTGCATCTGATTAACAAAATTACTGTTAAACAGTTTATACTTAACAAATTTATGGTAGCTTAAAACGATGCTCTCTCTTGCGATGCGAGTACTTGTCCTCACGAAGACGTCGCAAGGGTTCATGAAGTGACCGAGGAAATGCTATTTCTCGAAGATCTTACTGTCTGATCGAGCAGTCAGCTCTTCAAGTTTAAAAAAATTCACTTTTGTACATCAAATGGCAGTAACCCTCGCGTGATGCACAGTATTAAACATCATGTCCGCAGCCAAGTTAACTTTCAGCACCTGCAAAAATGTCGAAAAAGACAACTACTTGCTTGTTAAGACCTGTATCCCTTGTAATTTTCACTATCCATAACGCCCGATTAGTTTTCTACCTTTCTTCGCTGTTAAACATTACTGGTTTTACATTTCCACAAAATTACGCGCACTGCCCAGTCCATCATTACATTTCGTCTTGTCCGCCATGCTATTACTATCATTCTGGGATACTTGGAAAAACTCAAATGTATACAGTGAGAATATTAGGTAAGTAAGTAGCCCTTTAGTAATGCATGTCAAACACATTTTACAAATAGACGTTGATGTGAAATCCTACTGTCGATGCTCGATATATAATATATCATATTATTCATATTATTCAATCACTCATTATTATTCAAACGGTACAACGATACTTAATGTATAAGTTTTTATTCGGCCATTTCGCATAATAATAATTATTCTTCTATCCTTCATAATCGGTACTCCAAGATTCCCAGAAGGCAATGCTTTTGCAATGCGGACGAGATCATTAATCTTTGGAGAGAGTGACCGAAACTCCCATGACGCCCTTCTCGGGCTATGGTAAAGTGTAAGCTGCAATTTCATTGGATCCGGCACTCATCGATCGCGCCAAGGATTGTGGGAGATAGTATAAGCTGCAATTTCATTGGATCCGGCACTCATCGATCGCGCCAAGGATTGTGGGAGATAGTATAAGCTGCAATTTCATTGGATCCGGCACTCATCGATCGCGCCAAGGATTGTGGGAGATAGTATAAGCTGCAATTTCATTGGATCCGGCACTCATCGATCGCGCCAAGGATTGTGGGAGATAGTATAAGCTGCAATTTCATTGGATCCGGCACTCATCGATCGCGCCAAGGATTATGGGAGAGCATTATTAACATAAACAAAGCTCTCTAATAAGCGCCATCACGGCGCATCACAGCTTCTAGAGACAATTATGTATACCTGAATGCCAAACTTTCAATCGATCGTTATTCGATCATAAACTGGCCACTGTTTCAAAATATCAACAATTATTATCCTAGTTAGGCCTACACCATTGGTTTTTGTAAAACCTGTACAGTTTTCGCCTGACGAAATGACCTGAGTCCAAAATATTTCGCTAATTTAATCCACTTAAATAAGAAACTAAAAATCAGTCAATTTACTTTTCGCAAGATATTGCGTTTATTGCCAATCCGAGCATCTTTTCCGCTGGCCCTACTATAATTCATTAGTCAATATTAGGCCTATTTTTGCTTAAACCAGTAGGCTTGTCCTTGTAATCAAATTTAATCTAACATGCATCGGTTTCGTTATTAATTGCAGCTACAAACAATTCAGAATTTTTTTCAACTTACGACCGCCGAAGGCCACGGCCCAAACGCCGCAAAAACCTTCTCACTCGAGAAGCCATCCTAACTAACGCAAGAGAAAAGCGCAATCGAAAAGAGCAAAGGCAGACGACAACGTCCTAACAACTCCAAAGAAACGATCGCAATGACGAGATTTAGAACGAACGCCGCGAGATTCCTGTAGGGGGCCATCCACATATTACGTACGTAGTTAGGGGGTCGGGGGTCGGATTTAGGCGATTTTGCGTACGGGTGCGAACGGGGAGGAGGAGGGGGTGACAAAATGTGTACGTACACAAAATAAATTTCTAATTATGACGTCCACATTAGCCTATTTATAACTCTTTATTGCCCTATAGTCGTCCGATGGCATTTTATTACATTAGGCCTATATAAAAGCCATGTGCAGTTATTCTGTGCTGTGAACGAGACACCTATAATTTGTCTATACTGGCCCTCTCTCATCCTTCAATCTGGCCTAAAGTGCAGACAGTCGCTGCCGAAACACTTTCTGCAGCTGGTCTTCGGAGGGGGTGTGCGTCAAGCGCACGGGCCTACGCGGGGGGTGGTGTGGAAGAAAGTACGTTTGCGAACAGGGGAGGAGGGCAGGGCTGTAGTCGAGGGTATACGCGGGTATACAGCGTGTACTCACCTCTAGAGACCGTTTACTTACCTCACAAAATATTTATATTTATTTATATTAAAATACTGTAACGTATACTCACAAAATACTGTAGCGTATACTCACCTCTAATTTGTTTAGGAAAAATGGCCGTTAGCGTATACTCACCTCTAATTTTACCACTACAGCTCTGGAGGAGGGGGTCCAATTTTCCCGGATTTTGCGTACTTTAATTAGGCCTAATATATGGATGGCCCCTAACTAATAGATTTACGTCATTTCTGTCGTACGAGATATTTGACAAATTGTTACCTCTGCATAGGTAGGCCTACCCAGTGCTTTCTTTTAGCCGATTCGACACCTTTTTCAGGTACTAGAAAATTATTTATTTATTTTAATAATAAAAACAATAATTTAGTTATTTTAATTTAATTTCAGTGTTTTGAACTGTTTTCAGTGTTTTTTGAGACCACTTCCAACCCCAATCCCGTTTTTCTCGAGATTTTAACCCGTCTATAGGCCCTATATAATTATTCCGTTCCGGAACATATATCGTTCCGTTGCGGTAGGGCGCCTACCTTTTTTCCAGAAAAAAGCACTGGGCCTACCCATCCATATGCAATTAAGTATCTAATCTAATCTAAGAACTCCTATAGCGCCAATATATTTTTTAGTTAAGGTCTGAAGGCCAGAACAGACTTCACAGAAGGGACCTTACCCGGAAGAGAGTTACACAGTTTAAATAGGGCCAGCAGCAGAAAAGGTGCGCCTAAATCGCCGTTCTTGTCCACAGCGAAGACCACGTTGGGTAGGCATGGGCGGCGATCATGGGGGGTTGAGGGGGACAAGACCCCACACCTTTAACAGTGGGGCTGACACGCCATGCATCGGACCCCCCAAACACATTTTGAAGAAACACACAAGAAAAAATCATCCAATTTCACGTGCGAAATTTTTTTAAATCTCTTTTTTGACCAGATCATTCAAAAATGTCCCCCTCACCTGTCAGACAAGATCGCCGCCACTGTGGGTAGGCCTACAGAGAGGTTTTTGGAGTTAGCAAGGGCTGGAGGTAATAAGGTTGACTGAAACGCAGATCTACGTAGGCCTATTAGGCCTATATATAGCTTATAGCGCTGTTGTCCAGCAGTCTCTTTCCTGCCAGTGTTCAGTATTCACACGTATAGTATGCGTACATCATTCACCGACTAACCTTCGTGATCGAGTCCTTCCTTGAAGTTTCTTCGGCTTTTATTAATAACCGCATGATCCCGGCCATCCTTCAGGACCCCACGGCCATCGACGACCATCGACGTATGGCTTACTATCTTAGCCTAAGGCCTAGGCCTATGTCATCAACGGATATATTAGTCAGCCGGCCGTAGGCCTACAACTATAGGTCTACATGGCAAAACAGGCCTACTATATATATATAGATCTATAGATATAAGCTTACTCTTATATGGCCTACTTTAGCGCTCGTGAATAGGCTGGTGCCCTGTGCTTGGCCTTCGAGTGGCGCTTTAGAAGTTTGGAGATCACGATTACGATGCCTACACACACAGTTCAGCTACCGTGTTTAAATAGCCTACTGCAACAGTTTTTTCTGAAATTCTGACTGCTTTCTTCTCCTTCGACCGGACTCATCTAAAAGACAATGTTGCCAGGAATGATATGCATTTGGTGAGCATCGAACGTCTCACTTAGCATCGGTTTCTAAATATAATTGGTCTGTTTTATTTAAGGCGGCTTTCGTGTGACGATGAAACGTATTTTTCGAAGTTATAAATTTATACAGTGGTCTTTTTTTAAGAAGAAAAGGTTCCGGAACTGAACAATTATGGAAGGGCTAATCGAGTAGGCCTACGTGCGAAGCTCGAGAAAAACGGGGATGGGGTTTGGGGATAGGTCACGGTGAGACCCTCCCAAGAAAATTTTTGACGTCACATTAAATTAAAATAACTACATTATTCTTTTATCAAAATAACTAAACTATTTCTGAAAATTATATTGAAATTATATTACATTCACAAATTCCTATCACAGTTATACTGTGTTCCTATGGGGGATCGAGCACCTGCAGGAACCCGCCATGATTGAAATGAGAACCGATCCCCTGTTCACGTGATCATTTTGTTTTCGTTCTTGGGGAGAAATTTTTGCTCTATTCGTAAAGACTCGAAAGAGGAATTAAAAGCGATTTATCGTGAAAGCCACAGCGCACATCAGTCGTTGGTTGATCGAACTAATTTGGTACGCTTTTCAAACACGATGACCACAACTAAGTCGCTCTAGGGTTTGTTTGATACTAATGGGTTACGTTTAGCTTTCAACGACTGCAGTGCGCTCTGTTTACATGCTAGAGTCCGCGGCCATTATTGTGGCTCGGCGTAAGTAATGCAGTAAGTGGTAAATGATTGTGATACGATTCAGTAAGTTTTCTAACGATTCTATAAATTGAACACGAACCCTACACCAGAGGTTGCAGGAGTGTGCCTCAAAATGTAACTTAGTAGGTCACGGTCAGTTCAACCTACATGTCTTGAAACCGCCTGTCCCGGATGAAACACTGGAATCAATGCTTGACATGATGTATATTAGTTTTTCTTGGGCATATTACCGTTTACAGGTGTCTTTAAAGATAAATATTGCAACCATGCAGTGAGGATGTGACTGAAAAGTAAAAGTGGTTACTTCCCCTATGCTGACATTGCACATTGTTACATATATTATCTGGTAACAGCAGACTTTATTTGTGATTAGAATGATCTACTGTGTTGACAAACAAGTGTGGCCCAGACAATTTTATAGAAAAAATGTGGGATTGGTTATTGTAAAAGGACTTTAGGGTACGGGGTTTGAAGTGGTTTGAGAAACCATTCGAAATTCTACTTACTTGTTGCAATGATTTCAAGCATGCTCTAGAGTTGGGATATTAGATAATGCAAAGGTTCTGGCCTTGTGCTTTCAGCAGACAAAAGTGCTTTGCTATCCAGTAATGTGAGGTTGATTCCTATAGGCGTGGTGGTACACTAGAAATGCCTGTGTGATTGTTTCAACTTTAGTTTAATATTATTAATATTAGGCCTAAGTATTAATAGCTGTTATGACACTTATTTATAATTAATAATATTTTCATAATTAGTGCATTGTTAGGTTAACACTAGCTTCTCATAGGTTAGTATAGCAAGATTAGGTGTTAATGCTGAATAACAATAATACTTGTTAAGCATTAATATTTCATTATTTAATGCAGTGTAAGGTTTAGTAACAAACTTCTCTTAAGTTAATATATTAATTAGTATTCTAACTGAATAGTAATAATATTTATTAAGTACAAAGGTGCAGTAATAAGAAGTGCAGGTGCATGAACGCTCCAACACCGCACCAGCCAGCGATTGTACTTTACCTAATCTCATGGGATGCAGTGGTGTAGTGGTATGTTCTGTGCCTTGTAACTGGAGGATTGCAGGATCGAATCTACCTCAATCCACTGCGTAGCAACCATGGACAAGTTGCTCACCCACAATTGTCTGCGAGGAAGGCAACGAGAAACTACCTCACTTATCTCATCCGCGGGTGGCTTAAAGCTAAATGGACCTGGTTTTGGGCAGAGAACTCATCATCATCATCATCATCATCATCATCATCATCATCATCCAATCTCACGATTCTATAGCACCGCTTACATAAGTTGCTTAATCTCTATTTTTTAGCCAGCATCTCTGAGTAGGTATCTTGAAGGGTGCCATATAAATTCCTTGAATGAATGAATGAATGAATGAATGAATGAATGAATGAATAATGCACAAGGCATCAGTCAATGGTTTGAAGTGAAATGGTGGTCAGATTGGATCATCTCTTGCAGAGACTCTAGTCAGCCTCTGGTAGTCAAGGAAACAAGAAATTGGGTTACAGTGTAGAAAGATTTGAGTTTGGGAGAAAAGAAAGGAGATGAGTTTAGACTGGAAAGGATTGGGAGGTGTTTGGAGATGTAACAATCGTGAAACTTTTCTTTTTTCAGAAGATGGCCGGAGGGCAATCCACAAATCCACAGCCCTACGCGATCACGTCATCAAAGCCCCTTCAGAGCAGGGCCCCTCAAGAAGTGATCATCATAAAAAGCAGCCCTGCTCCACTTGGGGTTCATGGCGTTAAGAGGAAGTTTGACTGCTTGTCTGGAAACCTGGAAAAAGTACAGAAACCCAGCGAAACTCTGTTGACGCCTTGCTCCTCTTTTTCTGGAAGTCTGGTAACAGAGACTCAAGGGAAAAACATCATCCTTTACAATAAGGGTTCAAAGCCTCTGATCTGCACTCTGCCGAAGTCGGCCGTGCTACAGAATCGCAACCCGGTCACAGTTGTAACCCAGTCAACTGGATCAGCTCTGCCTAAAATAACTTTCGTACACAAGAATAGCCAGTTGATCAGGACAATGAAAGAGGATGTTGTAGACAAGTGTCTATCGCCAGAAGCACTGACTCTACCCAGACAGCTCTGCATTGGCGGAGGTACAGATCCCGGACGTACAAAGCCGACCGGAAAGGGGATCCTCATACTTCGGGGTAAGAAGGTCGATGGAATTAGCGGTAATGAATTGTTGAAACCGGTTGCATTCACCCTCGGTCAGCTAATAAACAGACCTCAGATTCAGTTCATCAGCACCATGTACATTTCCATCGAAAGACTGATCAAAAAATGACTTGTCATTTTCCCAGTCGGCTCAAAATGTAGCCTCAACATTGATGACTGCTGTTCCAGTAGCAAGCAAGGCCAGTGCCACCTGCCAGGACCCGAGGAGACCATCAGAGTCATTTGCGGATATCTCAGTCATGGACTACGCCATGATGAGCTCACTGAAAAAGTACAACAAAGATGAACTCAGGGGCATCCCAATGTTTCGCCAGTACTATGCAATTCACTGTCTGTTCCACGGGGACTTCAACACGTAGACGAAGTATCTGGCGGACGAAAGAGGCAGTGCTGAAGGAGGTAAAACCAGTGGCAACCAGCAAGAGCTTAGTGCTCGGGGTTCTCGGTCATGGTCCGGCACGTGTCCCATTTGCAGCTCATACTGTGTCTCGGTCTACGGCAGCACAGACGAACTCTTCGACCACATGGATGTTCACAAACCTTGGCTCCAGTTTGTAGACGTCGCGTGCCACCTGTGTCCATTGGATGCAGAAGTTGGAGTTCCAGGGATGGTGCAACTGGCGAAACCTGCGACTGTCCGTGCTCGGAGATCATCTATGTACGAGCCACGGCGTCGATTCCATGTACGAACCAGACCCACATGAACAGACATATGATGTGCTTGTCGACCCGGCAAAAGTTGGACCGGCCGATTCAAATTCAGTCCAGTTCGGATGTCCGCTAGAATTCGCGAAGCACATGATGCGCCATTTTCACGTTCTCGTGTGTTTGCTCTGCTTGAGGAAGAACAACGGCTTTGGAGATGTACCAGGCAAAGGGGTTAAGCGACCTAGCCCGACTTGAACAGCACTATCGGCAATTCCACCCAACTGATCTCGACAGTATTCAAATCGTTTTTCAGCTGAGGGTTCGACCAGGCCGACTTATAAAGCCGAATCGAAGAGATATAGCGAGCAAATATCAGCTGCTGTCCTCTGTTTAGTCATGCTTTAAGCCAAAGTTCGACAACGAAAGAGAGCTTGATGAGAGTGCGGATGTAGGTGACGACGACATGATTCCACAGGTTCGATGTCCATTTCGGTCAAGCGGATATGAATTTCGGACGTCAGACGTTGGACATTTGACCGACCACGTGGACTGGCACGTGGCTGCGGTTCCAATTCGATGGCGCGTTTCGTGTCACAAGTGCAGTGCGGTATTTGACAATTTTCTGGATGTCATGCTACACCTTTTGCAAAAAACGTGTTCTAGCGTGACTGTGAAGGTGCATGCTTTTTGCAGCGAGCCAGCCACTGAAATAAGCAGACATGAGAACATCAAAGACTGTTTCTCTAAGCCCTTGGTTGAGGAGGTTACTCTAAACACACAAAATTGTCATACAGTTTCGTCGGATCTTTTGGCTCGGAAATATGTGGATAGTTTTAGGAGTCCTGAAATCGACTTGCCTAGGAAACCAGTGAATCACCACAGTGTTCTTTCCATTGAGCAAATGGGGCTGTTTTTACTTGTTCAGCACCCTGCACAATCAAATACCTTTTCTAGCAAGTGGGCTGTCATCGGAGACAATGATCCTTCCAGTCTGGCTGAGTGTCAATGGCTAAAACTTCTTTCTCAGGTTCAGCTGAAAAAGTCAAGCCCTGCATTGAAGACCAGCTCAGTTGTTCCATCTAAAACAGGTGTAGAGGACGCTCGGACACTTCGGAACGCAAGCAAGACGGACCAGGCGACGCCAAAGGGTAGTGAAACAACCTCCGAGTTACGGACAGTCACTGTTCCTTCGCATGTCTTCAACCAGCTTCTGGGTCAAAATCTGGGTCGAGCAACGTACAACAAGTCAAGTTACTCGTGAACGTGAACAATAACTTGCAGCCACAGATTCAGAAAGTAGCACAGAGCGACGAGACTGTAGCCGCGAAAGCCAAGTGTGGATCGAAGCTGAGGGCTCAAATGCTCAACAAGTCACTCCTCTTGAAAAACAAGATGATTCGCGTCGAACCGTTTCGGGCAAAACCCACGTCGATCGTCGACACGAGCAAGAACCTGAACCGCAGTGCCTACGCCGAAATCGAGACGCTCTTCATCGGGCAGCAGTACGGAATCAACGAGAACGTGAAGGTGATCATCAAGGAAATCGACTCCGACCTTCAGTACCAGTGTCCATACTGCGTTTACAACGTGGCCAACCATCTCGTCCAGGAGCACGACAACACCGATCTCGAGCAGAACGACACCAACTGCATTCATCTCAAGACTCACACGCTGCTCATGCACTGCCGACTGTGCGACTTTGTCACGCATCATCACACGTCGCTTCTCTGGCACCTGCAGAACATACACGACATACTGGATGAACCGCTAACATTGAACGAAGATCCGGTCGAAACTTCTGAGTCTAAACTCGAGTCTAAACGATCTCCGCGCTACAGGTGTGCGAGATTCGACGAATGCGCTTTCGCGAGCGTCAGCGTTTCTGCCGTGGCGCAACACTCGTATCAAGCACACGTCGGCGACAGTAACATGTTTGGGATCGGTCACGTGATGTGAAATAAGGTGTCGTTTGGCATTCGCTACGATGACTCTTCGGACTTCAGAATTACATCGCAGTTTGTCTGTGCGCATTGTCACGTGGTCACGTCGTCGCGGAAAATGTTTGCGGCACACTACTTGTACGAACACGCGAGTCGTCTTCTGTACATCTGTATGTACTGCGAAGCACATTTGAACAGTCTGGCTGCCATCATAAAGCACATCGATTACCGTCACGCCGGGTTCGAACGTCTGATATGTTCCGTGATGTTCATCGGTGATTTGGGAGAGGATGAGACAGCCGTCAACTGACGTGAGCAGTCTCCAAATGTCTTTATTGATACGGCAGCGCCGGCAAGTGGTGTGGTTGTACATCATCACGGACTGGCTTCGGTGTTCAGTGTACCATGCGCAGATGTGAAGCTTGCGTCCAGTAATGCTACAGGGTCATCTGAAGTTCATCAGTCTACCTCTTTCCTCGTAAACTCGTACCCAGCAGGCCAGTTGGTCACTATCGCAGATTCTGGATCGGGCGATTCGACTGTCTATGCCAACGTCACAAAAGTCGAGGGTAGCAAAACTTGCGTTGTGACATACAAGGGTCGTGAACTGTGGCTGCCTTACAGCATTGTGGCACCACTCTTAAAACGACCCTAGTGGGATCTTTAGTTGGTCATGTTTTCGATAAGTTCCACAAACAGAAGATTTTTTAATCTAAAATTCCATTTTTCTTTTTGTTTACATTTAGTTGGCTGAAGATAGCATTGATTTGAACTGCAAAAACATTAAGCCTTTGTTATAAAACTGGGTACGTGGCACTGTAAGCTGGCCATTACTACCAATGACTGTGCAACAAGAACAGTCGCTTAAGCTACCTCTGACTGGTATCGATTGATACAGACTGTTAGCGACCTCAGTTTCTTAGTCTCGGCAAAGGAGGGTCGGTGGCCACTCCTTTCTGTGCCATCTGGGCTTCCCAAAAAACAGTAAACCACTCTGAAATAATTAGTAACTAGTAGAGTGTTGATAGCTAAGGTACAAGGCAGCTGTGAAACAATGCAACTAAGCTGTGGAATGTATGAACTTTGTAACAAAACATTATCAAATTTCACTTGTGTTTTATTGTATTGTGTGCGGTAGTCTAGGGGTTAGCGTGATGGACTGTCAGTTGAAAGGTCGGGGGTTCAAATCCCCGCCAGGGCAGAAAATTTTTGAGATTTCGGCTCCACCTGCACCCCAAGCCAACTCAGTTGTAATGAGTAGAGTGTAAAGAGCGGGAACGAAATGAGATAAGCGATTGAGCAGAACTAACAGATATAGGGAGACAGCTGCAAAGCCACAGATGTAAGAGCACAGAATTCTCCCCGGCTGTGTTGACTTTCTGTTGTGCAAGAGTTGAAGTCCTGAGTTGCAATGTTGCTGTATGAATTATATTACAAAACGTTACAGCGTACACTACTGCAGCAATTAGCTGGCACAAGTTTCATCAGCTCTAGTAAGAATACCACTCTGAAACACAGTCAATGAATCTTGTAATTCGTTCATTCAAGTATGAATTAATACATCAATACCCATTCAAGAATGATATTAATACATAAATACCATGTAGTCGTGGAAAGAATCATTTCATGTGAGAGCACAGAAAAATTCAAAATATCCACAAGATCTGTTTTTGTTAAAAGTCTTGCTTCTGATAACTTTATATCAGAAGCAACGTTAAATGCAACGACAAGCATAATACTCGGTGTAACCACATTTGAAGAGCACCTTTTCTGCTCAGTTTTAAAAGTAAATAAAGTGCTACGCATGCATACACGACTAAAATATTTTATTTCACTGCATATTAGCACAGGTGCAGTGTATTTAGTTATACTAACATGTGCTTTATTAATCTACACCATGGGCAGCAATCCCGGGGGCCGATGGGGACAAGAGCCCCACCTTTAACAGTGGAGAGACACAGTATACAGTTGTCCCACCAAAATTTGGAAGAATACTCGGTGTAACCACATTTGAAGAGCACCTTTTCTGCTCAGTTTTAAAAGTAAATAAAGTGCTGCGCATGCATACACGACTAAAATATTTTATTTCACTGCATATTAGCACAGGTGCAGTGTATTTAGTTATACTAACATGTGCTTTATTAATCTACACCATGGGCAGCAATCCCGGGGGGCCGATGGGGACAAGAGCCCCACCTTTAACAGTGGAGAGACACAGTATACAGTTGTCCCACCAAAATTTGGAAGAAACACCAAAAAAGGTAAACAAATTGTTCGTGAAGAAATATTTTCACCTCTTTTTTTGACCAGATCAGTTGAAAAGTGTCCCATGTCCCCCCACCTGTCAAACAAGATCACTGCCAGTGATCTTCACAGAATAATTAATAATAATAATAATAATAATTATAAAATTCACCCATTTTTTCTTGCAAGGAAAGGGCCTTGTGTTTATTTTTAAAACTGTAAACTGGTTCAAATGTTATCTTTGAGAGTCCTACTAAGAACCTTACAACTGAAGCAGTTGATCGTACTGTTTACATTTAGCCATTAAATGTAATGTAAGGTAAGGCAAATACACATTCATGTTACACCGAACAATTCCATATCAAACATTTATGTAATGTCTTTTAACACTTTAACGACGAGCGTGTACTAAAAGTGACTGGGAAACCAATGCAGTTCGTCGTTAAAGTGTTAAGGAATTCTCTTCTATGGCAAGAGAAGCATAATGAAATTTACTTATTGTGCTCAAGATCAGTACATCTGAAGATCAGGAGCGAGAAATAACTTGTCCAGGGTCGATACACAAAGTCCACACAGAAAGCTCAAACTCCCAGTCGTTGGAACAGAACCAGCATGTTGCTAAAAAGTCTGCCCTTTTGTATGCAAGACTTCCAGCACATGCTTTAAAAAGGGCCAACGTTAACGTTTATGCCTGATGCTCAAACACAGCCCATGTCCAATAATGCAGTTTCATTGACTCTGTGGAACATACAGTATGAGTTTAAAAAAGCAACATCCTAAAACTTATTTATACAATTGCAAAATATTCATAATTTAAATTCAGATAGATTTTAAACTTGACTTGTAATGACTAAAGATATTTGAAATCTTGGACGGTCCCCCCGCTGTGAAGTCCTTTGTGAAGGCACTCGCAAAATGACATTCAGTAAAAACAGCAAAACAGTAACAACTGGTGAGCAAGCATAACTGCCTGCGCCAAAGCCAAAAGCGGACATTTTGAGCACAAAAAATACCTGAATGAAAGAGACAACTTAACAGACTAGGTCATTCGCAAAACTTTATCGTGTCTGAAAAGAACGAGGCCCAAGAGAAAATGAATACCAATAATGGTCCCTGTTATACAAAACGGCAGTCAAAGTAAACAATACTCTGAATAAATTCCTAGCAAAGCCAATATAAGCCAATATATTCAGCAACTTTACAAAGCAACCAAATCTCCATGCCGTTAATACTGCACGATACAATGTAAATACGGCGTAATCTGCAGTTCAAGTGCAAAGGCGAACGGTTCGATTTACAACAACTGTAAAGAATTACAGAGTTCCAGATCTCATGACCATGAACAGAGGCGCGTTTACCTGTAGGCGCACTAGGCGCGCGCCTAGGGCCCCCAAATCTCAGGGGGCCCCCAAACGGATGAAAATAATTATTTTTTAATTATGAAAAATGATATTTTTGAATTATTTTAAATATAACCTATTTTCTATTTTTACAGTTTAGCATTCACATAAAGTATATTATTGTAATTTGTAATTGTTTTGTTCACCTTGGCTAATAATTCATTTTGACTGTGCAAAATAACGTATGAAACTTGTTAGCAAGAATCCGCAACGGCCCTCTGCTGCAGTTTACTTGTTGAAAGTTTTAGTCTTTAAAAGTACTTAAAACTTTAATTAGTATTGTTAACCCGTAATAATAATTAAATTTTTTTATAATAATAAATATTGATTAAATTCTGACGCAATGAAACGAACCTTGCTATGAATCTGGATTTGCAAAACGAAAGAAGCGTGAGCATGCGATGAGTGAGCTAAGAAGACAAAAACTAACTTGATGCATTTGTAACGCTCTAACACCGGTTCAATTTCACAGAATTAATTTTTTCAAGCATTTCTATATTTTATATATTGTAGCTTTTCTGCATTTTCAAGCATTTCTATATTTTATATATTGTAGCTTTTCTGCATTGCATTACAACAAACGAGTACTGTACACTTATAAATATTTTTGCTTTTTTTTACTAAAATCATTAGGCCGAAATCACATAACTTCAAATTCCTTGAAAATAGCTTCTATAACCATAATTACTCTCACAAAAACGGCTTTAAGTTAAACTTCGCTGGTTTTTCCAGATGATAGGCTGAACACCATCAGAGTCTCAGACACTTAGGGCCCCCAAAAATGTTTGCGCCTAGGGCCCCGTTTTCTGTAAACGCGCCTCTGACCATGAACAACAAAGTGTTAGTGATCAGGTTCAATGCAAAGGGTCAAAAGCAGAGGAGGTCGTGTCAAAGGTCATTGTTTCGAATAAATCGGTTTCCTTCCGAGTGTCGGCCATAGTAGACGTAGCGGCACTTCCCAAACGTTGCTGCAGAAACAGAAATCACAGACTTATTTTACTACAAGCTGCATTCCCTCTGCATGTAACTGTAAATACAAAGAGTAGACCAGCCCCTTAAGGTATGAAGTATTAACAACTTTATTTTCTTAGCCTCGGCATTCAAGGGCCAGGTGGCCAGTCCAATCCCTCTCCGTCTCATCTTCCCAACAACAGTTTATGGTCTGTGTGCTCCTTATATCCGAACTTGATAGCGGATGCATGCGGAGCAGAAATCTTAATACAATTTCTGTCCTGGCAGGGATTTGAACCCCTGTTCCACCTAGTCGACAGTCCAGCCTACTGACCACTAGATTAAATCTAAATGAACATGTTTTTCTCTGGCATCCATACGGCCTCTGCTCATTTTTAAATGAAGTGATCGAGTGAGAACCTTCGACACCGCTGCCCGTTGCTATACAATGCCACAGTTTATTATTGAAGACATGGTTTTCAATTAAATGCACTCTCACAACATCCGAGATTTTACAATCTCTTGACAAAAGGTGCATAAACATTTTAAAAAACCCTAAAAATTGTTACCCTCATTTATCGGCTTATGAAAAATGCTAGAGTTAATCTGCTGCAAGTCGTTCCCCATCTCTTGGTTGAGGCAACAGCTTTATCATCATGTTTTATGCTAATTCCAACTGTTTGGAATCGACTTCCCATAGAGTTACGACTCCAGCCTATTGAATTCTTCCGACACCCAACTGTCTCTGTCTACCCAACAGTGGCGGCGCTCCCATGGGTCACGGTAGGTCATTTGACCTGCCTATTTTACACTTGACCAGCCTTATGACCTGCCTATTTTACTGTGTAAAATTCTTTGGAATCTTTAATATTGTTTTTACATTTAAAACATAGCATCTGTCCCAAAACACCACTAGTGCAATTATTACATCTAAACGACTATTTTTACGTTTTATCTAGTATGCCAATAGAAGCTTTTGTTGTAAACTTTAAAATTGAAATGCTTAAGGTATGCTTTAGCCGCCTTTGCATCCGAAATTTGTGGAAATAAATATAATTTCTTCGACCTGCTGAATAACCCCCCATGACCCTTTTGCCCGCACTGCTACAATGCAGCGTCGAGCATTTTCTGTTGTTGGTCCAACAGTGTGGAATGACCTGCCTTCTTCCCTTCGCCTATCTCCTCGTACACACTCGTCTTCCTTCTACACCCTGTTGAAGACTTTTCTCTATGATCAGGCCTGGCTCGGGAGTGCCTCTAAGTAGAACTCTTGAAGAGGCGCTATATAAATTTTATGATTGATTGATTGATTGACCCTGACGCGACCTGCTGCTATTGTATAGCTTGCGCCGCCACTGTTCCACAACAGCCTAAAACCTGTCCTTTTTGCCGAGGTTGGGTTGGGAGTGCCCCCAAGTAGAAACCTAAAAGGGGTGCTATACAAATTTTCTGAATGAATGAATTCTATAAGCTGGTATAAAATAAAACAGTTACAACTGTTATTTATATAATAATCTAAGGAAATTCAAATGGATTTTAATCTTGACTATAATGGCTAACAGTCTTTGAAAACTTGGACGATTTCCAATTAAACAAGATGTCGTTTTTTTGTCATTTGTGAACAAAATACTACAAAAAATACATTCAGCGATAACAAGTCGACATTGTCGAAGCTTGGAAGCAGGTCATTTGTAGCTTAATGCATCAGTATGCTAGTTAAATTGTTTGTTTTCCAACTCTATTAAAAATTTAATTGTTTTTAACATAAGTTCTTATGGAGTTTCATTTTAATTTTGTATTTAATTTTTAATTTTAATTTAATGTAATTTTTTATTTGAACATAAGCTAGTATGGAGTTTTCGAGTACACATCGCGCCTCTGATTAGGTTGTACTGTGAGAGGCGCTTTATAAATGCATAAATACAATACAGTACAACACAATCGACTCTGAGGATGAGAGTTAGGTACCTTTTGGATCAGGATCCTCTCGTAGCTGTGCTGGGAGAGGCTGATAATCGGCAGATTTCGTTTCCTCGCTTGCGTTAGATCCGTTTGCCTGTGAAAGAATTAATGGATGATTATTTAACGAACAAACAAACTGAAATTTCTGGACAGAGTAAGTGAAAGTGAAACTTGGGATTTAACTAAAGCACCCTTTAGCTAAGTACTCCAGCTTTTAAGCTGAGAATGTTCTAAAGAAAGTTCTACTTCTGCACGGTATCACTTCAAGCTCAAAAAACGATGCCCGCCACACAAGTCATTTTCATGCTGAAGTCCATTCATGTTAAAGTGAGTTCATACATGTTGAAGTCACATTCAAGTTAAAGTCATGGTCACCTTAGAGTCCATTCAAGTTACAGTCATGCTCGTGTTAAAGTCTCCACCACTATTTACAGAATGCAGACAGAACAAACGCGTGGAAAGCTTGGCGATTTGTAAGCACACACAAGTTTACAATTAAGCCGACTCTCTGAAACGTTACCCAATAAGTTCGGCATTTATATAGCACCACAACAATCAGCAACCAAACTGTTCTTTTAATACTGCATAACTGCAGTCAATAATTCAGAGTAAAATATTTCTACATGTTTTCCCGAGTCTTCATGTCGAGCAACCTCGAGGATGGTCGAGCAACTTCAAGGATGGTCGGGCAACCTCAAGGATGGTTGGGCAACCTCAAGGATGGTTGACCATCCTTGATGTTGCTCAACCATCACTGAGGTTGCTCAACCTGGGCAACCTCAAAGATAGTTGAGAACCTCAACGATGGTTGAGCAACCTCAAGGAAATGCTTGGTTCAGACATGATGAGCTGTCTGTCAACTTTGGATGGAATTCAACGAATGGGCTCCAAGTGCGTGCAAGGGCCCTCCACTGTTGACTCTTTCGAGCTTTCTGTGCACTGTATTGCTCACTTATCAATGCAATTTCTAATAATGGTGCTATATAAATTTCTACTACAATTACAAGGACTGGTTTTCTGTAACCTTGAAGCACTCGTCCGAAGGTCGAGCAACCTTCAGGTACGGTCCTTTCTTTGCTGCCTCATGCCTGTCGGATTCTCTGAATGGACTGAAGTCCAAGAACTTCAACTTTGGAAGGTTGTAAAGAATGTACAGTCTGAAATTAAATTTAAAAACAATTGGCTGTAGTAACATTCCAGAATCATCAATAAAGCCCAATTTTATGTTATCAGTTTGAATCTAGAAGCTTTGTAAAAAATTGAACTTCATAAAAACAACAGCTCTGTCAATCCCACAACCTAAAAAGCAGAACAATTACACAGACGAAAGTACTCTCTGTACATGTCTGTACACCAAAGTGCGATTAGCAATTGAGTAATAAAGAACATACTTACTTACTTAAGAAGAAGTACAGTCCCTAGCGCTGAACCTGAGAAGTAGTCATCGCAAATAGAGATTTAAATCAAACTTATATAGCACCTCTACAGAGAGACAGACTCATCAGAGGTGGAACATGGCAGCCAAATGGTTAGAGCGCTCTCATTGTAAAACTGAGGGTAGGGATTCTAGTCTCCTGTCAGACAGTAAGGTAGTTTGATAGTGCCACATCCAGTAAAGAGATTCTAAGTAGCACAGACTTTCTGTTTCCTGACTGAGGTTGGTGCTCAAGGAATGTGCTCGACTGAAGTATTCACCAAACTTAGACGCAGATGTCCGCATTGAACATAAACCTTTCCCTATGTCCACATTTGGGTTATCCCTCCCCCCCACACAGACGTCCTTTATGGATGATGCTTATACTAGGGCTGTACCAAATATTCGCTTCGGGGCCGAATAGTGGGCCAAATAGCTATTCGGTATTCGGCCGAATAGTAGCATTCGGCCGAATAGTAGCGGTCGGACCGAATACGAATAGTGGTCATGTGACATCTGTTTCTGCATATGCGGCTGCTATAGCGAGCGGAGTGAACGTTAGGTAAGTGACAATTTCTAAGTTTAGTTAAATTAGTTCCATTCCTAGTTTACACAGACTGGCAGAAGGATGCAAAAATTGCAAGTTGTTAACTGTTTTGTCGTTTAAGTTGTTTAAGCTGTTTACTTTTAGTTTATGTATTAAATTTACTGAACTGAAACTTTTGCTTACATTTGAAATTTTGAATGTTGTCGGTAGACCTATTTTGTACACTATTCGTATTCGGCCGAATAGTTGGTCTAATTATTCATATTCGGCCGAATAGTGATAATCAACTATTCGGTACAGCCCTAGCTTATACAGCACCATACATACTCCTCCATAACAAACAACAGTACAATACCAATTATTATCATTATGCATTTATTAAGCGCTAAAATCATTATGCATTTATTAAGCGCTAACAGCCAGGGCCGCATTAAGGCTAGTGCGGCCCGGGTGCTGTGATTACCTATATAGCCATCAGCACAGGGCCCAATTACAAGTACAATAAAAAAAATTTAATGTACTTCCGAAAATGCGGGCCCCTCAAAACTGCGGGCCCAGGTTCTGCAGCACCCCCGTTAGTGCAGGCCTGCTGACAGCTAACGAGCAACTGCGAGTGAAGGGCTTGATCAAAGTCCCTACACAGTATTCATCCAAGGGGAGGCTTGAACTCGTACTCTCCATGTTACAACACGAGCGCTCTTGAAAACCAATCGGCTACAGTGTCCCAAATCATATATCGACCCCTGTCAACGTTGAAATCACGTGCCTGGTTCGAAATAGAAGGAACAAAAGGGCTGTGTGGATTCACCTGTAACGACGATAGTCATCTTCATCCTTGTCACTGTTCGACAGTTGATCCGGACACGCTTCATTGCCCAGCAAACTCAGGTACGTCAGATCAGGTAGACGCGATCGTATTACGTTGAGCAGCTTGTCTAAATCTTTTATGTACGACGTTAAGGAAATTAAACACAACAATAATGCAAGGTATGGTATGGTAAAGAAAGGTGAGTTTTAAGGTAAGGAACAAAAATAAAACTGTACAGGGCGTTTGTCACTCCAGTACTGATGTATGGAAATGAGTGTTGGTACTTATGGAAGGAGGACAAAAGGAGGATTCTAGTGGCAGAAATGAGCTGGCTTTAGAAGAAGAACATCAGGGGAGGTCAAGACGAGATAGGATTCGTAATGAGGCAATCCGGAAGCAGTTAGGACAGAGAGAAACACTGGTAGACAAGATCAGAAAAAGAAGACTGACATGGTTTGGGCATGTAACAAGAATGGACGACAAGAGATTACCAGCAAGGGCATTACACTGCCACGTGGAGGGAACACGGAGTCGAGGAAGACATACATGGATGGAAAACATGATACAAGATCTTAAAGAACAAGACATGGATTTCAGTATGGCCCTAGATACTATCACAGATAGAAAGAAACGGAGCCATCTTGTACAAACCTCATCGTCTGCGCACACCTGATGGAAGAGAAGAAGAAAAACAAAGGTAAGGTGAGGTAAGGTAATTCCTAATTCACTGCACTTCTCAATCAAAATTACGTCTTGAATCCTGAAAAGAATTTACTGAGATTCATGATCATCAATATCATCAGCCAGTCACTGATTCAGTCAGTTACTCATCTAACAGCCAGCCCACCATAACTCGCTCAGTCACTCAACAAGCTGCCAAACCATCATGCAAACTATTTCACAAGACTACAGCTCTTGCACTGAAGAATTTCAGCCATAACGTTCAAGATGTCAACATATCGGACTGCTAGGCCATGATGAGACTCTGCAAATCTCGATTGAAAGGATATTTGATTTTTATTCAAGCTGAGAGTTTCAACTCCACGCAGAGTCAGAAGGGTTTCCATGTCGTCATCAGTCAAGCCATTCTTGTCCAGAACGACCTCATTGAGTTTCGTGAACTGTTCTAACCCAGACAATGACCTAAAATGCAAATATAAAAATAAATAATGACCTAAAAAACTAATACAAGAAATAAATTCATCAGAATCAGTTAACCATTTGTTTCAACTACCAGCTTACAATGCCCATCATTGCCCGATTTCTTGGGTTCCATGACCTATCAGAAAAGTCCACAAAGAGTTTTTCTGAAAATCTCATTTTTTTGAAGATGTCATTAAGCACATGTCTGGGCAGATTCTAAATTAGAGGGGCAGAATGATGATGAAATGAAAAAAAAACCAATTTAGAACACACAAGTCCCTAAAGTTTATGCTCCTTCATACAACTGTATTTTGATATTGCCCTCCTTCCAAAGTTCAGAAGTGCACACGACCAAACAACAGAACATCAATGGCACTGGGTCGCATATGCAGTGGTTTGAGGTAGATTCAAACCTGCGACCCTACGGTTACAAGGCACAGAACATACCACACCACCGCATCCCCTTGGACTGGAGGATGCAACTGCCTGTATTAGTTTAAAACAATACCGACCTCATGTTGTTATCGCTTAGGTCAATCCTTGTCACGAGCTGGCCATATTTCTTTGCCAAATGGACTGGAACTGCTTCGCAATTACGTGAAACATACGACAGCTGAAATCACACAATTTAAAGCATTGTAACATTACTTGACTACTACTTTAGCAATTGTCACTACAGAAGTAGGAACACGTTTCGATTTCAGTCTCACTGATAGCCATAGTAAGCGGGTTATTATGAGAAATATAAAAGCGCTGTATAAATGTTGTACTCAGAGAGCAATAATACAACTGTATATTGTGCACTTTTCAGATAACTTATCTAGTTTTCTTAGAAAAATTACCTGGCCGTTTTGCACAGTCGGTTCACTATCGGTCATCTTTGATCTAAATATGCCTCTGAAATGCGATAACGGTTTAATGTCAGCAATTTACATTTCTAACTAGAAACAAAAATCCTGAGACTATATAAACGCAAAAGTCAGTCAGCTCATGGGGTAACTTCAATGACTATTATTTTAAGAATAAAATTTACATAGATGAAACCATCAAACCAAAGATGTTAATAGGTCATCAGTAGGCCATCTTCCTCATCTATTAACATCTTTGGATGAAACACCGGTCAACACCGACATCTTTGAGTCATTTAAACGTTTACCTGCGAAATAAAATCTGAAATTTTTAATAATAAGAGTAAACTAAGCAGTTTATAAGAAATTTACTTCTTGAGGTAGAAAATATTCGAGATCACGGGTTTTATGTCAGTTCTTCTAATAATTGTAGTCTTTGCCGTAGGGCTCTTCGGAGCCATGACCTTCCCGGCGGTGTTTGTCACGGTCGCGTGATCAATTTAGAGCGCTAATTTTGGTGACAGCTGAACCAAATTAACAATGTTTGTTTTAGAATCAATCCTAATAAACTATTGGATTTTCATTGACAGAATAAGCCCCAAAGAGTTATCGGCCAGAGCAGATGGGAAATGTAATGTAGTTTATAATAATAATAAATAATAATAATATTCTTTACTATTTCAAACAGACAGACGCAGTAAGATCTTAATTAACCACACGGTTCGGCAGCCATTGCCGCCCTAGAGACGGGTTACGGGAATCGAACCGCGAACCTAATGCTCTCTGGCCATGTCACCATTACTCAGTCCCCCTCCCCAAACCCAAGATTTTGTGAAAAACCCAAGGAGTGGTAATAACCGGAGTTATGCATTTATTGCCATAAATAGGAAATATATAGACCTCTATCCACAAAATGAATTACTTTGTAATTTATGCTTTAAACTTTTAAAAATTGCGTTTTAAATGTTTGTTAGAAACTAAACAGAAAACGAACTGCGTATTAAAACTTCATACTTCCCAACCTACTTACTAGCTTGCAAGAAGTCACAGTGAGACTCATGAATATTCAATGTTTATATTCATATCAATAACAGCGGAAAGATTTAAATTTTGGCTAATTTTTTGTCATATTTGCGTGTTAAGTACTGCATTTGTAACTAAAAGTAGTTTTATAACGTGACTAACGTTTGCAAGAAGAGGTAATGGACTTAAATGCGATACCTGAGTAGTATGAAATGGACGATTAGATTACAGAAAATTGACCGGCCAAGAACACGTGTAGTGGTCAAAGTAGAGACTCTCTGGTGCTGTTTTTGAGTTCAACATTCCGAACTCGTTTCTTCATTACAGCGTTTCACTAACTTCTCTGGGTCGCGACTCACTTGTGACTATCTTGGCAGTCTCGATACTCACTATATAAAATTAAGCATTGTGTACTAACATTTGCTTCGTAAATTGGTATCGAAAAAACGCGGATTTAGGCCTACGTTCAGCGCTTAGAAATTTAAAGCATTAAAAGGAAACTTAGGTAAAAACAGTTTACAATTTATTGCAATCAGCTATTTATAGCCCAATCATAGCCAAATGTTGTTGCTGCAAAAAAATAAATGTTTCTCCAGAGGCCCGGGAAGTGCTTAAAAGTTGGGTGAGCCAACCAAGTCAAACCTATACATACATATATGGGTTTGTACATATATATACAAATAGGCCTATATATGCATAGGTTTGCCTTGGTTATATATACATGTATATATAAGGTGGATAAAATTATCTATTAGGCCTATATCTGATATGATGTAAAAGAATATTTTTTAATTTTTGTCATTTTTGCAACCACTGGAAAAGTTTTCAGGGATGGGCAATCAGTAATTCAATTGATGTCATTGAAAGTATGTAATTTTAATTACAATTGTAATAGGTAATTTGTTGTTCTGTGTCAAGGTAATTTGTAATTTCAAATTACATAGGCCTCTACTGTACAGTAAAATTACTTATTTTAAATTAACCACGTTAAATTATTTGTATAAAAATTACTCTTACTTATTTGACAATGGAAGTCACACATTCAGTTTAAATGTAACCAGTGCAGTCCTCTGGAATTCCTGCTTAATAGCTAGAACGGCTGGGAAGATTGGTGATATCTGTAATCGTCATCTACAAATTCCATGTCCCACAAGATGGAATTCTCTGCATGACCGTTTGATACACTTGCTGAAATTTGTGGAAGCTGTCACACTTATAAATACTTTAGGACTGCCATGCGTTGCGGTTGTTGAGCTGGGCTTCATGTTTGAGTATACCCAGATCCTGTAGCCAATCGCTACTGGTTTGGATACGTTGCAGGGTCAAGGTATATGCTCCCTGCCTTGCAAATCGCTCCGTAGCCATAGAGCTGTTCTGCCTCTCTGGAATTAATTCCCGCCAGAATTGCGACAAATATCAGTTCCTAACTACTAACTCATCAAAAATTCACCTCATCCCATCTCTCCAAAGGTCTCTCACCCAAAACTGAAACATTATACTCTCACAAATCTTAACCGATTCCTGCTCTTTCACTTGCCTGTCTCGCCGCTGCAATTATTCTAAACACCATCCACCGTAGCTGCCTGCCTGCCTGCCTGCCTGCCTGCCTGCCTGCCTGCCTGCCTGCCTGCCTGCCTGCCTGCCTGCCTGCCTGCCTGCCTGCCTGCCTGCCTGCCTGCCTGACCCATTTGCACTTTGACCCCTGCCCATAGATTTTGTTTTGACTGATCGCCTATGAATAATCTTGTTCCCGCGACTTAGATTTTGTGGACGCTGAAGAAATCGCGAGAAAACTCCGGCACAGTATCAATTCTGTAGTCGGGAGCGCCTCTGAGTAGTATAGTTGACTTGAAGAGGCGCTATAGAAATATCCGAAATAAATAAATAAATAAAATAAAATAAAATAAAGATTTTGTTTTATAACGGAGCGCCTGAGAATAATTTTGTTCCCGCGACTTAGCTCTTGTGAGTGCTGAAAACATCGATCAGTACTTTATACCCCGAATTCTCTACAAGAATGCCTATTGACGCTAACGGTAGCTGCTCGTGAGTCAATTCTCTGTAGCTTGTTCAAGTTGCGTTATGCCAGTTTTGATATTCACCAAACAAGTACTCATCGCAAGATAGCGATTGCGATTACAAGTAAAATCTGCGACCAAAACTGTTTGTCAATTTTTCTGATGCTTAGATTTAGGCTGTGGCGAATTGTTTATAAATACACTCAACAGTTTAGTGGTACATACCATCAGATCTTCCAGCTGGTGACTTGGAAAACGACATAAAAGATTGTTTTAATGACTTCACTGGCGGTCCGCTAGACATTACAGCACTTTCTTATCAATTTATTGATTTCAAATTTACTTATTTATTATAATCCTGTGTTCTCGAATAGAGCCTACAATGATGCTATCTCAAGATGAACTAACACTCTTTCTCCTCCCACTCTGAAAGCCCACACACACTAAATATTGTATTTACGTATATATATATAATATACAATAAATGTTTTATTTACGTATATATATACTTATATATGTACATACATACATACATACATACATACATACATACATACATACATACATACATACATACATACATACATATATATACATATGTTTATACCACAGCTGTATTAAGAATTAGTTGTCCTGTGTCCACACTCCTCAGTCTTGTAGGATGATATATTGCGCCTGTCACTATCAAAGCCTCCTATAGAGTTTTGATCAACATAGGAGAAATCCTATCGTTCAACACTCTCACGGCCAACATCAGACCGAGAGGGTAAAGTTTCCAGTATCCACCGTTTCTCTTAGCAGTCGCTTAGCTTACTGACCCGTCCCAAAGGTCAAAGCTGACATTCGCAGGTTCCATTAGGCGTATACTGTGCTCTTTCTATAGTAGGCCATATGTATATAGGAGTCTATGAGTAGGCCTATATCGAGTATATCTATAGTGCTATTTCTATAATATCGAGTGAGGTTTCGCGTCGGCACAAACTCTGTTTGACAAAGGCTCTCATATTTTATCTAATCACTGTTAAAATTTAGGGCGCAAATTATATTTTTTATTGTATCAATGCCCAAAAAGTTGTGTGAGCATGCGCCTACCTCCGCGCCACAGAGCCAAAACTTGTGTGAGCAGCGGCGCCTTTGGCGCCATAGGTTCCCGGGCCTCTGTGTTTCTCGAAAAAATTTCGCGACACACTTGCCAGAGCTTCGCGACCCACACTTTGGGAAACTGTCTTACAACATCCATGTTTCCCACAGCCTGTCCACTAATCTGTCTCACCCTGCCCACTAATCTGTCTCTCCCTGCCCACTAATCTATCTCACCTCGGCAATCATGTACAATCGGGGTGCCTAACCCTGGCCCTGAATTTTAAAGTCCACCTTCCACTCGCAGGTATAGCTTTTTTAGTTGCACAAATACACAGGCTACGCTGACCCTAACCCTAAGCTCTAACCGACTCACGACGCTTACCCTGACCCCAACCGACCCTCACGATGCAAAGACACCCACCCAGATAGTACATAGGCACCCCGATTGTACATGTTCGCCTCTCACCTCTTGGATTCTGATTTGACATGTCCTACAGATTATAGACACGGAATTCTTATTTAACTTTGCAGCGATTGGTGATTGGTGCCTCGTGCGTTGTGATACCAGCGCTGTAGAACTGTAATCGTAATATTTTTTGTAAACACAGATTTATATAGTGCCTCTTCAAGAGAAAAGGCTGATAAAATTCCGTAGAGAACAGTAATTTTTTCAATCCTATGATACATAAAGTATTTTTTAAATTTTGGCAGATAATCCTGTTTCCTTAGGTTGATTGTTCTGCTTGAAGTGTACAGTTCTTCATATTTTTGTTTCCATATTTGAGATAATGTCGCAAGCAAAATGCTCTAGCTTCTGTCTGTTGTGTGGGTCAATCCTATCACGACCGGGACCTTTGATGAATTTGTCAAATGCTGTGATGTAGACTGCACCTACAAATTTCCTGCAAGAGGTACTCATTGGTAAACGGGTTGTTATAATTAAGTAATTAATAAAACAGTACATGTCTGATGGTATGGAAGTTGGGATGTCATGTTACCGTTTAGGGTATCTCTTCTCAATGGTCTGATCTTCTGGATATTGACCTGATTACATCTTGGTTTTTAGTGCGGCAATGGTTGATGCCTTTGGCAGTAGACACTGGTGCTAAAGAAATTGATAATTAATAATTATAATGGCAATGATAACTGTTGCAGAAGATCGGTATGAGGCTGAGTTTTTCCCAGAAACTATCTTTGAGTGTCCAGCATTATTGTCTTTAGAAGCACCTTTCCAGATAGCTTGGAAACTGGGATGAGGCCTGATTTTCCTGAACATTATGGAAGGAGTGGAATTCAATGGCAATATGCGCACAACTACGACAGCTAACTATAGCCCAATCATAGCCAAATGTTGCTTCAAAAATAAATGTTTTTCAAAAACATTTGGCGACCCACTTGCCAGAGCTTCACAACCCACTTTTGGGTCGTGACCCACAGTTTGGGAAACTCTGCCTTAGCCTAACCTGAGAGGCAGCCATGGTATGAAGTGTTAGTGACTTTATTTTCTTTGCCTTGGCATACGAGGGTGGATGGCCAGACCTCTCCCTCATCGTGTCATCTTCCCACCAATAATGTATGGTCAGTGTACTCATCATAGCTGACTTTGCTACGGGGCGCAGGTGGTGCCGAAATCTCAAACCAAATTTCTGCCCTGGTAGGGATTTGAACCCCCGACCTCTTGATTGACAGCTCAACACGCTAACCACTACACTGTCGCACAGGCTTAGTTTTAATACAGCTTTAATTCTGAAATTAGGTGAAGGCTACAGTCTAACAGACTGTTAATCAACTGGACACTTAAAAATTACATTACAAAATTGATGCCTCAGATTATATTAGATTTATAAGAGGCATAATATAGATTGGATTAGATTTTATGGGGAAGAGATTAAACATGAATTCGTTATCTCTGTGATGTAATTCCCGAAATTTCTCCTGTGCCAAACAAGCCAAGTGTTGGGAACCAGTTTATTCATTGGCATTCATCAAAACACAAAATCTGTGAGGGTGCTAGGGTCAAGTTCAGTCACAGGTAATTGTAATTAGTAACTTCTATGGCACCAGTGTCTAATGCACATGCACAAGGCATCAACCGATGGCACACCAAAACCAAACCATGATCAGGTCAATATCCAGAAGATTAAGCCAAGGTCCAAAAGGTAGAAGACCAGATGACTATGGCAAGAGGTGTTTGAAACTGGGGAAACATGAGAGAGAAAAATAAGAATCAGATTTTTAGAAGCAATGAACCGGCGCTGTAATCAGTGACTGCATTTATGTTTTCCAGAGCTCAATGGAACAGTTATTTTGCATAAAAATATCAAGTTACCAAAACGAAAGAAATTTCAGGACGTCGACAAAATGCAAGGCCCGACGGTATGACCTCTGTCAGTTGACCTAAAGATTCTAATATCTAATGAAATTTATGATGTTGAGGCAGTTCCAGCCTTAGGATATTTTGGGCCCCATGCAGAGTATACTGTACGGGCCCTCATAACACAAGTCATATTGTTTTTAATTGCTAATCATTTTATTTTAGTCGATTGTTAACAAGTATAACAAGTCAAATTTTACTACACACGAAAATTCTGGGATAAAGAGAAAGTTGACTTATTTTATTGACAAAAGAGAAGATTTAATCGAAACCATAATATTATTATTAGGTGTCTTATTATTAGGTTTCTTGTTAATTTTCTGTGACATTTTCGGGCCCCCTAAGTTGCAGGCCTCGTGCGACCGCACAGTTCGCACGCCCCCAAGGCTGGCACTGGTTGAGGGTAGCAGATTACTAGTCTGTTTGTAACCGACATCTGCATTGAGAATTCAAATGCCAATGCGTCATGTGTTGTTGACAGTTTCTCGTCATTTATGTGATATAGATGTAGGCCTACGAGTTTAATGTCATATGTTTATGAAATACAAGTTTATCTGCATCATATGCTTGTGATTTGGTGCAACTGTAACTGATATCTTTTCTGTTGAGGTTGTACCAAACAGAACTAGTGTTCTGTTCTACTTATGAACTATTATTTATGATAATTAGTTGTACAATGTTACAAGTTAGCGGGACTTTTGACCCTTTTGGATTACCCTTTTGACGCCAGCACTTGTAAATTTGTAATGCTATAGGCGAAACTGTCATAATTTGATTTGTCTGTTGTTTGGTGCTTCAATAAAAAATTCAATCAATCAATCAATCAAGTTGCGATTTTGTCAGATTGCTTTTGGGAATAAACTAAACTGATTGATTGATTGAGAACATTAAGGTTTCTTTATGAAATGAACAAGTTTAAATTTCATAGGCCCAATTATAAGTCTTGTTTACCCAAGATGTGTCATTGACCTAATAATTAAAACAATTCTGGATATTAAAAGTATCTGGGATGGCTAAACCTCATCTAGTCAAGTCACAAGTTTTCAAAAATAATGACAATAATAGTAATAATAATAATACTAACCATCTGTGCTGATGCATGTGAGACATCATACATTTTCCAACTTCTGGCATTGGCAATTCAACACATCAATGCAGTTTCTTTTGCGACACTTTCTCTGTACCAGAACCTGATGCATAGTGGCTGTTCCAGATGTTTCTCTGTCTGTTAATTGATATTTAAGTCCCCAAGGATCATATGTACCTTGGGGCATAAAAAATAATAAAAATAATTGGGCCCATTCTAGACAAATCTGTGTTTCTAAATAATGTTGAAGTCCCTGAGGGATCCTTTTTAAAAATTAATAATAATAATAATAGTGATAACCATAATATAGTTATCTCTCCTTAATGAGGTTACAACTGTTGGTTGCTTGCTTGATTGATTGAAGACATTTATATATGTACATTCCAACATCTCGTCAGAATGTTGCCATTGTTAAAAGTACAACCTTAAACTGTCAACGTGCCCTCTACGTTCAATGCCATTCCCTGGCCATCAGCTGTATTTCAGCTAGCCAAACGATTTCTAGTCTCTCTAGATTTGTTTATTCTGAGTTCCGACTCTCCAAGTTTGTTTATAAATGACTTCTGACTTGTTCAGTGTTTATTTTTTGTTAGATGACTATTACTTGTGCAAACTGCGGAGTGACTGAGGCCAGATATTTCACAAAACAACTGCGCTCCGCTGATGAGGGGCAGACAATATTTTACAAGTGCCTAACATGTGGGTAAGTTTCGTTCGAACATCTCAGCAGAGCTATTAGGCAGAAGACACAGAAGAAGAGTGGTCCCTTAACACTTAAACGACGAGAGTATACTAAAAGTGACTGGGAAACCAATGCAGCTTGTCGTTAAAATGTTAAGCAAGCTGACCCTGAGCTACAGTCATTAGTATGAAATGTGCTAGCAACTTTGCTCTGCTTGGCCTCAGCATATAAGGGCTGGTGACCAGTCTGTTCCCCTTTCCAGCTGATCAACAAACTTTTGGGTGTCAGCGTACTCATTTTATGACCGACAGTATGCAAGTGGAGCAGAAATCTTGAGATAGTAATAATAATAATACTAACCATCTGTGCTGATGCATGTGAGACATCATACATTTTCCAACTTCTGGCATTGGCAATTCAACACATCAATGCAGTTTCTTTTGCGACACTTTCTCTGTACCAGAACCTGATGCATAGTGGCTGTTCCAGATGTTTCTCTGTCTGTTAATTGATATTTAAGTCCCCAAGGATCATATGTACCTTGGGGCATAAAAAATAATAAAAATAATTGGGCCCATTCTAGACAAATCTGTGTTTCTAAATAATGTTGAAGTCCCTGAGGGATCCTTTTTAAAAATTAATAATAATAATAATAGTGATAACCATAATATAGTTATCTCTCCTTAATGAGGTTACAACTGTTGGTTGCTTGCTTGATTGATTGAAGACATTTATATATGTACATTCCAACATCTCGTCAGAATGTTGCCATTGTTAAAAGTACAACCTTAAACTGTCAACGTGCCCTCTACGTTCAATGCCATTCCCTGGCCATCAGCTGTATTTCAGCTAGCCAAACGATTTCTAGTCTCTCTAGATTTGTTTATTCTGAGTTCCGACTCTCCAAGTTTGTTTATAAATGACTTCTGACTTGTTCAGTGTTTATTTTTTGTTAGATGACTATTACTTGTGCAAACTGCGGAGTGACTGAGGCCAGATATTTCACAAAACAACTGCGCTCCGCTGATGAGGGGCAGACAATATTTTACAAGTGCCTAACATGTGGGTAAGTTTCGTTCGAACATCTCAGCAGAGCTATTAGGCAGAAGACACAGAAGAAGAGTGGTCCCTTAACACTTAAACGACGAGAGTATACTAAAAGTGACTGGGAAACCAATGCAGCTTGTCGTTAAAATGTTAAGCAAGCTGACCCTGAGCTACAGTCATTAGTATGAAATGTGCTAGCAACTTTGCTCTGCTTGGCCTCAGCATATAAGGGCTGGTGACCAGTCTGTTCCCCTTTCCAGCTGATCAACAAACTTTTGGGTGTCAGCGTACTCATTTTATGACCGACAGTATGCAAGTGGAGCAGAAATCTTGAGATGTTTTGTGGTCCTGGTGGGGATTTGAAGTCATAACCTCTAGGTCAACAGTCCAGCATGTTAACCAGAAACTCCTTCACTGCTGCCCATCTTTCCACTGCCTGCAGTATTACTTTAGTGACACATGCAGGACTCTATGGCTATGTCGTGCATGAATGCCAACAATCTTTCCAACGTCTTAGCTGAAACTACTTGTACCTGCAAAGTAACTATTATTACTGCCCTCCTTTCTGAAGTGCATTCTTGACCAGTCGATGGCGCTGAGCAGTTGTGAGTGAAGGACTTGTTCGAGGACTTACAAAATGATCACCTAAGTGAAGGCTCGAGCCTGTACTCTCCATGTAACTGCCAGTATTGTTCCAAGTTAACGATTGCTACAAATGATTAGAAATATTAGTGAGAATTACCTGTGATCTGCGATTTGAGGTTTCTCAAATAGCAAAGTGTCACCTTGAATTTATCTATTGGTGTAAAAGAACAGTTTTGTCAGATAGCTACTTTTGTGTAAAACATATATCACTTGAGTTAAAAGTCTGAGCTGCTAAAATTGCCCTTTCTGGGATATAGATGACAGCCTCTGTGTTCAATGTATGTCCTCTCTTTAACCTGGTTTTTGTTATTTATTTATTTGAGATTATAATGCAAAACACGAGGAGGGTGATAGATGAATGGATGATAAGATCTTGAAAGACACAGTTCGATACCCGTTAGCTATAGGGATAGGTCGACTCAGGCTTTCATTCCCTAGCGGACAGATGTTAAATGAGCGGGCACTTAACAGGTGTTCTATAAGATCTTGATAATTGTACTGTCATGTGTTTCAATGTTACTGTGGTTTGTCAGTGAGCTTGTCAGTAAACTTTTATTATTTTGCCACTTTTTTAGAAAAGAAACGAAAGAGGATTCATAGTGGCGAATTCCATAGTGAAAGATATCTTTTCAGTGGATTGTGTCATCCTTTCTCATTGTTTCTCAAGACAGACATCGAGATGTTTTCTGATCTTGAACAGTTTCAGTTTAGCGATGATCAGACATTGTGTGTAGGTTAAGAAAGAAGAAATTGAAACAAACCATGTTTCTGTAATTTTTGCATAGCACTGGGTTGCAGCTTGCAATACACCTGAAGCCTTAGTACGAAGTCTGTCTTGGAACACATCTGAAGTTGAATAAAATTTGTCCCACTAGTTAAACGGTTAAAATATGCCCTGGTTCAAAGTCTTCTAAGCAATGTTCAGAGAAAACCAAAGCGAAGTTACAGGAGGAGGAATAACCACACGCGGAAGTGACGGGTCAGACAATCTTAAATGAATCTCAATGAACATAATCATGATTGCAAATGCAATCATTACAAGGAACGTAACCCCTTCCGTGTGTGGTTATTCCTCCTGTAACTTCGCTTTGGTTTTCTCTGAACATTGCTTAGAAGACTTTGAACCAGGGCATATTTTAACTGTTTAACTAGTAGGACAAATGTCCCATTAGTTTTAGGATTTGTCCCAGTAGTTTACATGATTTGTCCCAGGTAATACTCTACTTTCAATGTCATATTACAATATTAAATAATTAACCTTCTAATTCGAAATATTCAACGAATTAAACATTATCTGAAAATCGAATTGATGTACGCCATAAATACATAAATAGTTAACACGTGAAACACAAGTCTAGCCACATCTCTGGGATCGGTGCACAGTGCACACTGTCTTACGGACTGGTATTCTGCTGGATATTGACCTGATTACGGTTTGGTTTTGATGTGCCATCGGTTGATGTCTTGTGCATTAGACACCGGCGCAATAGAACTTACTAATTACATTACATTAGGCCTACTCTAGGTTTTCCAGGGGGTGCCATTTTCACAAAGAAAGGTGTTTTAACAGTTTTATGTTTTTCGCTGTTTAGCCAAACGTATGCTTTGCCTGGGGCGCCATTTCGGCTACAGTCGGCCCTGCACTGTGGAATGCTAATAAAAAGACTGTCATATGACACCACCAGTTAAAGTCTTTACATTGAAATTCTTCAACACGTTCAATGGGTTGATTGGTTATCATGTTGGAAGTGATCAGAAGTAATATATGTGTAGTGCCATTATATCAATGCTTTCATGATGAGCTGCATTGGTTTCCCAGTCGCTTTTAGTACACTCTCGTCGTTAATGTGTTAATGCATAAATAATCAATTGATGGCATAATGAATGGTAGAGCCATGAAGGTTATCAACTGGGAAAAACTTCAAGATCCAAGTTACTTTAATTTTCCATGGAAAGGGTTGTAGAAGAACTAGTATTTTGACGGGTCTGCAATCGCAAAGGCCAACATGCTTACACTGTATATTAACTAATAAATTCAGGTATTTTAATTAAAGTGCTGCAGAATTAATCACATACACAACACAGCAGTCATACATGTAATATTAAAACTACTATGTACACAGTCTCAACAGAGCAAGATACCTTAATAAATTATAGTAGTTCCTCCTAAACTGAAGTCGGTCTGGCAGAATCGAGCAAGACAGGTTGGACAACACATTAACAAAGGAAAAGAACAACACTTGAAAGCAAACAAAGGAGAGGGGTGCAAATTGAGCACACAACAATCACTGCAGAGCCCTGCATAGTAGTGCAAATGTTAACGACACACAATGAAGCACAGGCAACGACTAAATTATCTCACGTGGCTAAAACTAAGCGAAGACCGTTAAATCAGAATGTTGTTATAACACCGTCTTTGGAAGCGGTAATGAGAACCACCCTATCACAAGACAAAGTTACTTGCAATTGCTGGGCTACGTTTGGAATCGATGTCCTGACCGAGTTCTCGCCCAAGCATGTTTTAGAGTCTCTGATTTAGTTTAGTCAGTCTGCTTGTTCTCAAAATGGTCAAGTCAGTAATACTTAAGTTTTGTTTCCAAACACCTGGCATCATTAATAGATGTTAAGGAATAATTAAGAATCAGATTTACATGCAATCATAAACCCTGAACTTGTACAGTGTCACACATTACGCTACGCACACAATGCCAAACAATTTGATTCTGCCCATGCACTTTCTGAAAAAATTAAGTGTAATCAATATTTTCGATTCCTTTACGAACAAATGGAAATATAAGACTACAGTAGGTAGCACAGTAACAACAAGGATAAGGGTAAACTTTCTTGAAGGCAAGTGCAAGGCATAGGATTATAAGCTGCAACAGTAAATGCAAATTTGGGCGACACATATTCCGGAGAAATTCCTCAGTTTACATAACTATTCAGTCAAATTACACATGAAGCCGTCTTGCTCATGTTTGCTCATGAAAAAACTATCTGGAAGGCTGGCCTGTGTATGAATGAAAACAAAATTTGCAGTTCTTTCACTGCGCCGTTCTTTTTCTTGTTATGTTAACCCAGGTCAATGCCTTCCATAGTCTTCTACCATGACTAATTCCCTAACTAAAATGAAAACCACCTACACCTATTCTATACCTAATAACCTACTTCAACACAGCAACTCACAAACCATTCCACATTGCTGACATGCCCAAAGTCCTGCAGTTTAAAGTGGTCAAAAATTCCAACCTTATTCCAGAACACATGCACAACACTTTACTGATAAATCTTACAATTTAGCCAACTGTTAGGCTGGTTGTGCTCAAATTCAAATCGTGCTGTGAACTCCATCATCCTGCCTTGTTAGCACACCAACTGTACACCATTTCAGCCTAAACTATGTTATTAGCATGAATTAACACATTGTTGCTCACAAACCAGTACTCTGTGGTCATCCAACCCAAGTGGAAAAGTCAGTTTAGTTGAATCAACCAAAAAACAATTTCCTACACACTACCATGTATTACGTACAGTAACAGTCTGTAACACCATCATGTCATTTAATGCAGTGTTCGAACAGACTGCTAACATCAAGATATTTACATTAAGGTTTAAGTAGAACTCCTAACTTCAAGTTTAATTTACTTCAGTGTTCAGCTAGAATCAAAGTTATTGAAACTCAAATGCCACTAGAACAAAACATCCGTTCTTATGTTTAGAAACAGTTCCGTTACTTTTGCAGATCTAGTAGTAAAGTGCTTTAAAGCCGGTAATACCTGGACTTGGCAACGTTTTCCATTCAAGAACGATTTTTTAAAACCAAATATGATAAAGAACCAGCACAGAAGAGAAGAATGAGATACAGTCATCAAAACACAGGCCGATGTCTGCAGACACAGACTGCGGTCGAGACAACAAAAGCCAGAAACTTCTAAGATACGAGACTTTGACTAGCAGTGACAGTCAAAGAACCAGCTGCCGAGATGCCTGATGTAGACTTCTGTGACAAATTGGACACTGAAGAAAAAAACATGAACAACTTTGACAATAATTTAAGAGTACAGTGTGGACCCACTAACGCGAAGTCATTGGGGGAAAGGCGCCTGAAACCACGCGTAAACCAGACCGTATGTGAACAGACTAATGCTGAAATAACCTACATTATTCTTTCACAAAATCCGGACACAGTGCGTACACCCATCTACCATAACTTCCTTTATTTCGGCATTAGGAAAATACCTTATATGTACTTTGTGACCTAATTTTTAAAAACTAAAAAATGCAAAATACAAAAACTTTTTAACCTTATTAAACAAAATTAAGCAATAAATTGAAATGTAACCACAAATACACAAGCAGAATTTTTTCAAAATTTACACAGACAAAATAAATATATCATCCTGTGTAGGATTCAACTTAATGCCACACAAGTATATATTTCTAGACAATATTTTAGGATCTGGTTTAGATGGTTTTACCTAATATATTTTATGCTGTTTCTGACTCCTAGCTTTAGCATTCTTTCCAAAACTGGCCATTCTGCATAGGTTTTGAATTTGTATGCAAACCATAAGTCTAATATCAGCTGTCATTGTACTAGCATTCAGCAGTTGGCAGATCTCATAGCATTGTTTCTGTGATACCACGATCTCAGGAAGTTTTGGCTTGCGTTTCACATCTGTGTAATCAACCTTTAGCAGCTAGTTCATAATCAAAAATGCGCAACTGCCCATGCTCGACTCAATGGTATGAAACAGGGCTCATTAAAAATACAAAAATGAATAATACGTCTTACAATGAAAGGGAAAGAAAATAAGCCTTATAGAGCATGTTCGTGTGATTTCATTAAACCTACTTCAGATATTTAGATATTAGCACTACACTGCAGTTCTTTGTGCCACATGTTAAATAACACAATACATTCAGCTACAAGTTTTGGGGACACGACACCACTGCAAATTATGCAGAATCACAGGTATAACCAGTAGCTCATAAACACACCCACACCACACCTAGTAAAACCTCAATCAGCAATAATTTAATACTCCTAAAAAATGTTATTCAAGATAATAGATTGTATCATTAACTCTCTGTCATGGTTGGTTTTCCTATAGATAATCAAATTTACCTAATGGAATTATTTTGAGCTTTGATAGTGAATTAAATATGCACACCTACTTTATAAATTGTTGCAGAGCCTCCCACTAATCTTTCATGCGACGTAAATGAGCAATTGGATCAAACCCAGCCAACCTATTCAGTTCTACAATTGTACATGCATCAAATTTGTTTTCTAGAACAGTCAGGTTAAGTGTGCAACCTCCTTTCATACAAGGGCATTCATATACCCGTAAAACTATCTGCAATTCAAAATGTTACAGCTTTATGTATGCATGCTTCCTGGTATTTACTTAACCACTGCTAATGCTGCATGTTCTTCGTAATTACTTCCACTGTTCTCAACAGTTATTTACTTTTTAAACTTTTTCAGAAAACTAAGGCAATGTTACATATCTCTACTGCTGTCTACATCATAATTACCTTGCAGATGAGGTGAGTTGGTAGTCTTGGTTGGAGAGACGTGACCAGGTGCCAATCTGTTCTGCTCTTTCAAAACTAGATCTACAACGAAGATATTTACAACGTCTCTGATCGACACAATTCAAATGATGAAACAGAGTTGTTAATTCTAGAAACCAATTCCCTCCTGAACTACCAACCAGTCTCAAAAAATTGGATTCAAAAATAAAAGTATTTCAAGACCAGGCTCTTAGCCAGAAAAAAAAGAGTAGGGCGTCCAAAATCATTCAAAGTCGTGACCACCCGATGCCATGAGCGTATGAAGTCGCGACCGCCCGATGCCGCGACCTTACGAATCCGACTGCAAAAGTCTGCAACGCCCCTACACTGAATGACTTTTCAGTTTTGATCACAATTGTAACAGTTTGTTTTATATACAACAATACAAACAACAATCTGTTGACTTCAGATTGTAAGTTTTAATTCCCTTATTTGTTTATTATAGCCTAGGGAACAGATGTTACTTGTTATCAATCCAAGCCCCTATAATTATTCATTAGGTCAAGGTATTTATAAAGTCAAATCAGTTACCAATTACCATGAAACAACCTCATCTAATTGTATTGTATTGTATTTGGATATTTATAAAGCGCTTCTAGCGGGAGGGCCATTCAGAAGCGCTCCCAGTGCGAGAGACCCCGAGAGAAACAGCAAGTTTTAAGAAAGGTAAAAGAGGAAGAGACATTACCTGAGAGAATACAAGAATGAACGAACGGAGGAAGCTCATTCCAAAGAGCAGGGCCAATGGAGGCAAAAGACCTAGATTGAGCCACAGAAGTCCTGACCCGGGGAACGAGGAGGTCAAAATGGTCAGATGAACGAAGAGGACGAAGAGAAGCAGCAGATTGAGGGCGATGAATTAAGTCACATAAATATTTTGGAGCGAAACAAAGTTGAGCCTTAGAGACAAGGATGAGGACCTTAAATTGGATGCGGGCAGAAAGCGGGAGCCAGTGGAGTTCTTCTGCCATAAAGGTGGTGATATGAGAGAATCGAGGAAGACGGGCAATTAATCTAGCAGCAGCATTGAGAACGGACTGAAGAGGAGCAAGACAGACTTTACGAAGACCAATGAGGAGGGAATTGCAGTAGTCAAGTCTAGAGCAGACAAATGCATGGACAATTGAAGTGAAAATTGAAGATGAGAGAGAGCGACGGATAGGTGAAAATAGGAAGTGCGAGTGAGTTTGGAAATGTGTTCAGTAAAGGTGAGAGAATTGTCAAGGGTCACTCCTAGATCACGAACGCTAGACGAGAAAGTGAATTGGCACTCAATTACACCTATCCTAGATCATAAATAGCTGCTAGAGAAGTGTATGTTGTGTGGGAAAAGGAACATCGTTACACAGATGAAGGGGAATGGATTATACATTATTGCCTATCACATTTAGGACGTCGCGTCCATGCACAATTTATGGCCGTCAAAAATGACTTTCAGCCGTCCAAAGGATGGCAGGACGGGTGGCTGGCTAAGGGCCTGACCTTGACTCAACTTTAATGAAGCTGCTGAAACAAAGTTGTTATTTCTAGAACCAAGTCCTCCTGGACAACCAACCAGTTTAAAAATTGGATTCTAAGGTATTGCAAGACAGCCCTGACTCTACTCTAGTGAAACTGTTCAATTAACCGACACTCCACAGAAACGTTCAACAAAATCTGGAAGACTCACAAAAGTAGGGATGATCCATAGCCTCACGTGCTGTAAGTCGCTCCTGGTGATCATATCTGAGCAACTTGTCAAGGAAGTCCAGTGCTTCTGGACTGATCAGGTGCTCATTCTCGCTGTGGACAAATCGCTCCCAGCGCTTACGTGAATGTCTGCAATCAAATGAATTTAATTAATTAATTCAATCAGGGCATTTATACAGCACCTCTCAAAGATAACTACTCACAGGCGCTCCTGGCCCAACCTCGGTGAAACAGAAGAGTTTTCAAGAGTTTGTAGAAAGTGCATGCAGAATTCCTTGTTAACACAAGACTCAGGTCCAAATGAAGGAATCACTTCAGGTGAATGGCCAACCAAGAAAAACCACAAAGCTGCATTGTCGAGGTGTGTGTAAAGGAAACAACTAATTCACCCCAACCAGTGGAACAAAGACTTCTATGGCCAGCCAAACCTGAAATGGTGCAGCGCATTTTGTGTAAATAACCCTGGGCATTCCTCAATTGGCATTGCCAAACCCAAATCAAAATGTTATATTCAACATGCTGGGAAACAAGTAGTCAATTAAGAACGTCGTGCATAAAATCAAGGGATGGTCAAATTTTTTTATGCCACCAGCTGCAATGCTGCATGCAGTAACATAAACGATAATCAAGACCTTATGAAGAAATTGTGATACTGGTCCTGGAGACAAGAACAGCCTAATAGGAACTCGGGCTACCCTCCTCCACTAGCACTGATATGCTAGGAACTGTTTTAAACAATACAGTAGCAACTGGGTTTTCACAGAAAATTCTTTTTCCACTAGAATAAAGTTGCATGAATTGGCATCCTATTTAGAATTACCCCTACATGTGCAACTTATACAGATTTCAAAAGGAAAACAAATCATACAGCAAACCATTTCAACTGGCTCAATTTCTTAAATATACCAAAGATTATGTGCCTAAAGATGCTATAATAACAAACATCCTGCCAAAACGTGTACAAAAGTGTCACAGCACAAATACTTGCATGTTTCTATAGAAGTGCTACCTAAATTCGACAATACAGTAAGTTATATAATACTGAATTGTCTTCATGTTTCAGTTGAACTTTGCATTTCAGTATTTCCTCCAGTAAATTTAACAGTCAAGTGTCAAGACATGGACAGACACCAGTTAATGACAGCCAGCAATGCTTCCGACAATGGAAAATAGATGATAAACAAGTCTAAGATAGGGGCACATAACTTAAGTAAGGGTCAATCCATGTGAAATCATCAAATATGTGAAACACCTTGTAACTGACCTATCTCAGATCTGGCTGTAAATTTGCTATTTTGTAGTTTGATATGTTTGTACATCATATTGAAATTTTCAGTAGCGTATCACCATGTATCTGCATTCTATGGCTGACGGTAATGGAGGGGGGTGTGAAGCACTCGCGACATGTCTGAACTTGGTGTCATGTTCAGAGGCCAGTATCTCAGGAATGGGTGCTCACACACTTGCAAAATTTGGTGATTTTGTACAACTTTTTGTGTACTTTCAGATTCTGTAAATCATTCTGAACTGAAACAAATAGTTTCCCACTAATATTGGTGTAAAAGTGGCCAAAAACGCAGTTGCTACTTGAAATCTGCAATATTCATGGCATCGGTGCAGTGAAGACAACAAAAGCTATTGCAAACATTTTACATTTTTGTTATCTACACATAGATCACTCTTTATGTAACAAATTTTAAACTTATTCCTCTATGTCTTCATGGTGATAAGAGTCTACAAAGTTGGTCAGTCCCGTAAACTGCTCCATCTTTGGCTGCAGGTATGGGTATGTGGGATAACAGGTAGAACAATGCTTTTGACACAGCTTTGTAGAGCTTGAGCAGACCTTTCCAATGATACATAGTTTGTATGGTGCATACAAACTATGAGTCCCTCACATAATTGTAAGTGGTTGAAATATGTATTATTTGAACATTCGCGAAGCTGGCTCGTCTTTGGCTGCAGGTATTCACAGGTGGGACAACAGACAGAATAATGCTTTTGACTTAGTGTTGTAGAGCTTGGACAGACCTTTCCAATGATATATAGTTTGTTTGGTGCATCTGAGTCCCTCACATGATTGTAAGTGGTCGAAATATGACATATTTCAACATTCGCGAGTGGCTCACTTAAAAGGTTCAGAATGCTCTGATGTTGCATTTAACTTAATATTAAGTAATTTTAAAAGCGCCACTCGCGAATGTTCAAATACGTCATATTTCGACCACTTACAGTTATGTGAGGGACTCAGATGCACCAAAGAAACTATATATCATTGGAAAGGTCTGTTCAAGCTTTACAACACTAAGTCAAAAGCATTCTTCTGTCTGTTGTCCCACCTGTGAATACCTGCAGCCAAAGACGAGGCAGTTTCGCGAATGTTCAAATATAACATATTTCGACCACTAACAATTATGTGAGGGACTCAGATGCACCATACAAACTATATATCATTGGAAAGGTCTGCTCAAGCTCTACAAACTGTGTCAAAAGCATTGTTCTACCTGTTATCCCACATACCCATACCTGCAGCCGAAGATGGAGCAGTTTACGGGACTGACCAACTTTGTAGACTCTTATCACCATGAAGACATAGAGGAATAAGTTTAAAATTTGTTACATAAAGAGTGATCTATGTGTAGATAACAAAAATGTAAAATGTTTGCAATAGCTTTTGTTGTCTTCACTGCAACGATGCCATGAAAATTGCAGATTTAAAGTAGCAACTGCGTTTTTGGCCACTTTTACACCAATATTAGTGGGAAACTATTTGTTTCAGTTCAGAATGATTTACAGAATCTGAAAGTACACAAAAAGTTGTACAAAATCACCAAATTTTGCAAGTGTGTGAGCACCCATTCCTGAGATACTGGCCTCTGAACATGACACCAAGTTCAGACATGTCGCGAGTGCTTCACACCCCCCTCCGTTACCGTCAGCCATACAAGGCAGATACATGGTGATAGGCAACTGAAAATTTCAATATGATGTACAAACATATCAAACTACAAAATAGCAAATTTACAGCCAGATCTGAGATAGGTCAGTTACAGGCCCTCGGTGATTTCACATGGACTGACCCGTAAGTAAAGAACAGAGGCCAAGGATACACTAAGAATGATGCCTTGCAGTTTTAAGCTAACACGGATACTAAAGATATTTTACAAGCTGACTGTAAACAGAATCACAAGTTTACTGACCTTCCTAGAATATCATTGAACCTTGGGTCAAGGTCAATTTGATACTTGTCTATATACTCAAAAAGTTCTTCAGTACCTAAAACTTTTGCGATGCGAACCAGCTGGAAAAAAATACAGCAAAAAACATAAAACATACTCATCTCGTGATAGCACAAAAAACACGATTTACACTGTATTTGTAACAAGCACAACTATAGTGAAAAGAAAGGCATTGCATCATCATCATCAGTCAGAAAAAAGCCAAAAGCAAACATACTAAAGACATCATTAGAAGTGTCAGAAGTCTGGAACAAATATAGCCCGGGTACCCGAGTCCGTACCCAACTACCATCACTCACCGTCACAGGATATAAATCAACATCCTATGGGTAGTATGTGGGCCATTATATGCATGTAGGCCTACTTCAACTTATTTAAGCAGTCACCTTACCCATGAGGCAACGATATTTTTCAGCCAAGATATCTTTCAGCTTAGCAGTATGAAAGTGTACTAAATTCTGCTGACTGCTATACTACAGAAATTTGTTATCCTATATGCTTTGCTGAGAACTGTTCACAGCAACCACTCCTATTTCAACTTCACACATCTTGGCTTCACAAGCCACAGCCAGCTATCATATAATGATGCATGTCCTATGCAAGGCAAACTATGCTTATTTATCATTATTTATACTGTCAGCTAGTTGCTGTCCATGCATTAGTAAAAGACACGGGAAACTACAGGAATACCTGGTCATAATTGTCATGGCCATGGAAGAAAGGCTCTTTCTTGAAGATCATGCTTGCAAACATGCAGCCTAAGCTCCACATGTCCAGCGAGTAATCATACAGCTGTTAAAAACACACAAAAGCAGTCTTCTCTACATCAAATCTCGAGTTCACTTCTGTGCATATCCTAGTTATCTTAAAAGATACTATACTGCTCATATCTGTCAATCAGCTACAAAAATAGCAAAAGAGTTTAACCAAATTCGTTCGTAATGACAAAATATCTTACTCATCATAAGGATAGTGCCACACAGGTATCAGTGAGATTTTTTAAACCCTTTAACGATGAGGGTGATTAGTTTTCCATGCATTTTAGCACACGCTTGTCGTTAAAGTGTTAAGGCAACTCAGTGCTCATATCTGTCAATCAGCTGCAAGACATACTTGTCTTAAAGGATGTTAAGATACACTCTGCACAGAGGCTACTTCAAATTTCAGCATCAATTCTACTGGTAAATATTATACAACCCAGGATTTTCCTTTGCTATTCAAGTACCTACAAGCAAACTACCTCAATATCCCTCAAAGTACCTACAAGCAAACTACCTCAATATCCTTCAAAGTACCTATAGGCAAACAACCTCGATATCCTTCAATATTGAATAACTAACCTGATAATCCAGCAGCAATTCTGGTCCCTTGAAATACCTGGATGCTACTCGGACATTGTATTCTTGCCCTGGGTGATAGAATTCGGCCAATCCCCAGTCAATCAGCCGCAGCTAGACGCAAAATCAATAATCAGATGATAATTAATTAATGAGAAGTTGAAATATGCTGCTTGATAGCACACTATTCATATATCTTTTATGCCTTACATGAATATTGTGTAATCAACCTATAAACAGTTTTATTGAAACATTCAGTTTTCACTACATTATGTATAGATACTTCTGGCTACTGCGACTTTCATCATTTTCATCACACTGTTGAAGCAGAGTTAACAAAACAAAACGTGAAAGAAACTTAATCTGATTAGAAAAGATTGAACAGATGAACTCACATACCTTTCTGTTCTCATGATCAATCATGACATTGTGTGGTTTGACGTCTCGATGCATGATGCCCATGCTGTGACAGAATTCTAAAGCCTGTAACAGTTGCAAACAGTTTCAACCAGTGTTTGCACAACAACAAAGCAGGACTTGTGCATGATAGCATTTCCAGATCATTAGACGAACGATGCAAATGAAAGATTACAATTATGCAAAATCAATATGAAAGAGTGCAAACCAATTAATACGTAAACAATACAAGTCGATCAATTACCTGCTGATTATTAGTTATCTTTGTAAAATTTTCTGGCCACAAAACTACATTAAAATGTGGGGCATAGTGATAGTTAGAGGGCTTGGCCTGTAATGCGGATAGTACGGGTTCCAGCCTCACCCGAGGCAGTTACTGTAATGGACCTTGGGCAAGTCCTTCACTCACAATTGTTCAGCGCCTTTGACGTTCTGTCGTATGGTCGTGTGCACTTCTGAACTTTGGAAGGCGGGCATTATCGAATACAGTTGTATTGTATTATCAATTAATTATGCATCTTTTCCCTTCATTTATCATGCCTCCAATAACTTTATGTAATGTAAGGTTAAGTTATCTGGTTTTAACTTTAATGAGCTGTTTGAACTGAAAGCACACCACTCTGCATACAAGCAAACATATACACGTCATGAAGACAGGAACATCAGCCCACTCACCTTTAGTACTTCAAGAATGTAAAATCTAATGTCGTAATCAGAGAACGTCTGATACAGCTGCTGCAAAGTTAATATAACAATGTAAAAATTAAGTGCACATCACCCATCAAAAGCATTTTACAAAACAAAAATCAATGGCAATTTTCTTCACTAGATATATTGGTATGTCAATAACAAAACTAGTGTTTAGAATCACAAAGCTTTGTTACAAATGAAAGTCGTTATTTCTTGGATTTGAATCTTTCAAATTACAAACAAAATGTTCACTACAACGCATCCCATTTACTTCATCCAACTTAAGAACTTTATTTTTTCTTGTTCTTTTCCAGAACAGCATTTAAAATATAATAAAGATTAGAAGAGGCTGAAACCATTGCAAAATAGAATATCCAGTTTGGAGCAAAATCTAAATTAAGGTCTTATAAAAGAACATTTTAAAAACTTAAAATAATATTTGAATCTCGGGCCAGCACGGTCCATACATGGGCACCTTAAATGGCGTGGTGCCCATTCAAACGGGCAGAAGTGACGAAACGAAAGATCTCACCAGATCAATTCACTGAAAAATGAGCAAGGTCAAGGCAATATGGTCGTTATATAAAAATGTGTACATTTACATTCATTATATTGCACTGCACTCATAGTAGGACTAATTAAAAATTGATTAAGCAGTTACTCTCCCCACAAGGCCATCAGGTCTTCAAGGCCATCAGGTCTTCAAGGCCATCAGGTCTTCCAGCTCATCATGACAACAGTACACTAATTTGTATTGATAATTACTAGAGACTAACAAAATTTGTTGCTCTAGATGCTGAACCATCGACTGCAACCCAAAAACTCTCATTCCATAACATCACAGGCACAACTGCACATTTCTGAAGCAGTGAGCCCAGGACTAATCCAGCAAGCTGCTTAAAATAATCATTATATTTACGCCTCTGTTTGGGTACTTACATTCACAATCTGCGTGCCACCTTTTGCTGGGTGCCAGGCTTTCAGGTGCCCACTGACAGGTCTTACCACAAAAACACAAGTTATGGTTTAAGTACCTGCCAGGACATCAAGATATTTAAGTTGTCTGTTTCAGCAAAGCCCTTGAGCAGACTTAGTTATAATGAACACATTGACTGCTGCTTGTGCAAAGCAAAATCAGACAGCAAAGCAGACAACTAGCCACCATCCACATACATGCTTCACCCTAGGCTGTCTCTTGAGGGTCCCTTACCGGAACTAATCTTTTAGTTGTGTTAATTAATCCAATTACTAATTAATAAACAACACAAATACAATGGGAAACTAACCTTAAAGTCGGTGTTGTTCACATATTCAAAAATCAAAGATGGAGTCCTAGACTGTAATCAAGAGAAAACAAGAAATTATATTCAAGGTATCCGGATTTCAGAGGCAACAAAATACTTCGGTCAGACAATAGTCTAATGGTTAGCACACTGCTCAAACTGTCAACCCAGAGACTGGCTGTTCAAATCCCTAACTTACAAACTGGGAGTTTAAATCCTCACCCGGACAGAAAGATGTTTCAAGATTTCTGGTTCAACAGTAGACCCTTAGCTTTAAAGCGAGTGCACAGACTACACAATATCAGTGGCGAGATCAGAGGCAAGGCAGAAGACTGGCCACCCACACTCACATGCCAAGGTTGAGAGAGTGAAGTCACATTTCAAACAGATTGTTGGTTTTGGGGCTAGCTTAAAGGACTGCACACTTCTTCCTCTAAATTACCTATAATTCATCTATAAATTAGGGGGTGCTCGATACTGTAGTGGTTAGCATGCTGGACCGTCAATTGAGAAGTCAGGGTTTCAAATCCTAGTCAGGGCTGAAATTTGGTTCAAGATTTCTGCTCCATCTGTGCCCGCAGGCCAACTCAGTTATAATAAGTACACTGACTGCACACTGTTGGTAGGAAGATGAGACGGTGAGGGAGAGGAATAGCCACCCACCCTTATACACCGAGGCTGAGAATATGAAGTCGCCAATACTTCATAGCCATGGCTGCCCCAGGGCTAGTCTAAGGGACAGCATTTCTTGTTCATCTATAAATTATACATATTCAAATTCATACGATGTCTGGCAATAAATCGGTTTCATTTGGTTGGTTGGTTACAGGTTGGCTTTGTAGACCATGACATCATCCTTGCTTTACCTTATGTGATGGTTCAAAACAATTTTTGCATCACATGAGTAAAAACCAGCAAGAAGATAAGGAACGCTCACCACTGGATCTTTAACAATTGCCAGAAGGCCGATAATATTTACTCCTCCTTTAAGATTCTCCAGAATCTTGATTTCTCGTTTAATTTTCTTCTTCTTTACCGGCTGAAATTTACACCAGTTTCAAATATAAATCTTTGCACAACAGAATACAGAATATTTTTATATCTAAATATACCTAAACCTAGGTCCTAACATATTCAGGGACCACCGACAAATCACCAGACACAATGAGCGAACACACCATCACCAATCAATAAAATCATCAAGGCTAGCAAATTGAGACATGTTCAGAATGTTTGGCTCACCAAGCACTGAAGATATTCTTCAGAAGCTAAATAATTTACAACTAAGTAATCATCACAAAGTCTATAAAACAGTTTAGATTTCATATTTTGATGCTATAGTTTATTTCAGCTTGCTAACTTCCTGCCTCAGCAGCCATTACTAGATACTTCAACATCACATCTTCCAAAATCCCAAGCCACAGTAGCTCTTGCTCTTTGGATATGTGCTTGTTCTTCAAAATAATTATCCAATCACAATATCCTTAACCCATTCATAACATACTTTACCCATTAATAACAGGCTTTGCAAATTCACAATATCCATAACTCATTCAGTTGACACATTCACAACATCACCTTTTACATTAATGCCAATTTGCTTTGTTTGCCTCTTCAAATTATTTTGCCAGCAGTGCCCATTCGTCACTTTTTCAAACCTGACCAGCTTGAAAAAGAAATTTAAAAAACAGTTTGACCAAAATTATAATAACTGCAGCAACTGTACCTTAAGAATTTTGATGACACATTTCTCGTTATTCGTAACGTTCATTGCTTCAAATACTTCACTGTATTTTCCTCGACCAAGTTTCCTAACTGCCTGGTAGTCATCCTGCTCTCTGTAATTATAAGACATGATCTATGTAATACACATACATACATACATATACATATTTACATATATGCATACACAGATACACATATCATTGTATGCACATATCAAATACAAGTAACTTATATAAAGTCAATATGATTGTCACAAACACATGTAAATATATTCCAAGAGCATTCACTGGAATCTTCATTTGCAGTCATACAGATTTTCATGAAATTTTTGAACAAATCACTATTCTGTAATTTAAAATGTGGTTGGAGGTTCAAATTCTTTCAGCCACATTTTATGCAACAGAACGGATGCAGATGGAACATGTGATATATTAATTAATCTTCGTTTAACATGATGATGGACCAGCAGGCCCTTAGCCACAAATACAGAGTAGCCCGTCCAAAAGCATTCGAAGTCGTGACTACCTGACGCCGAGAGCGTACAAAGTTGCGACCGCCAAAAGTCCCACTGCCGTATGAGTCCAACTGCAGTGCCCCTATGCTGTTTACAGAGCCTAATATCAACCCGTGCTCCTGACAGAACTGTCATCTGAACGCTTGCAGTGGCTCTAGAGAAGAAGCTTTCTATCTCTATCTATCCATAATATCAGCGCTTCTGCATGGTCCGCCCGCTAGAAGCGCTTTATAAATATCCTAATACAATAATAACCCGACCCAGGCCTGGTCAAAGAGAAAGGTCATAAGAAGGCCATAGAAAGTACCTGAGAGGTCCCTAGGTAGGGAGGGAGCAAAGGGAGAGGGAGGTCATTCCAGACGGTAGGACCCACCACGGAGAATGCCCTACGATGCGCCATAGCAGTACGAGCATAGGGGTCAACAAAATCAACCGGGAGGCCGAGCGCAAGGTATGGCGCCCCACACAAGCATAAGTTAAAGTAAAGAGCTCGCAGAGGTAGGCCAGGGCCCGCCCCAGGACCCAATGCCGCACCATGGTGGAGACCCGGTAATGGTGGTGGAAGGTGCAGGAGGAGAATCATGCACAAGTTATGCCTGTCCAAAATAATGTTCACCCGTCCAAAGGACGGGTGGCTGGCTAAGGGCCTGTGGGCCAGTATAACTGATATATGTACACAATAAATACATGTGTAAGCAGAGAACATGTGTTAACATTAAAGATTTCTTCAACATAACATTTTCAGTGCCCTCCATTCAAGTGATTTGTTCTGCACTGAAAAATGCTATGTTGAAGAAATTTTCAGTGTTAGAAACTTTACATGTACACAAGAATACATAATTTGCCAGAAGCAAATGCTTCAGGTGACAATACACTAGTTCATGCAAAGACAATCAGCTCATTTGGATTCGTATGATGTAAAATATGCAGTCCATCTACCAGCGACCAGCACAATTACAGGTTACTGCAGTGTGGATACATACTCCTGCTGAGTCAGAGTACACCCGAGCAGTATCGCCTAACTCCCCCACCTGGAATGGGAGAACAACCCCCCACCCACTCTGGCTGACTTAAATACATAAGACGCTCAGAAGTCACTCAGAACTGCAAAGCATCATGCATAAGTCCATAGCAAAAGTTACTAGAAGCTAAAAGCTGAAATAAGAAGTTATTATACTATGAATGTTCATTAAAACTGTGTTCTGACCAGAACGTTAAGCCCCCCTCCTCTGGCAACTGTGGCAGAATGTTCTTCCAACCCTCCCCATTGGTAGACGCCACTGCACCGGATCACTGCATGTGATAGATCAACAAAGATATGCTCACCCCCACGTCACAACATGTGATTCATAATCCCAGTATTCTCTTGGTCTTTGTGTATTAACATCAGCATAAACCCGTGCTCTGCTGTTGGCCGGCATCTTCTGGCAATCAGCTCTGTCTACAATTACAATTATATGCCACTAAAAATAACTATCACTTAGCAACGATTTAGCAAAGTTTACTCGAAGCCATTAGCAAATGCTACTAAAGAAGTGAAACACATAGGGTATAAGAAAAAGCTTATATCATGTTTTTCAACATCAACCCACGTTTGCAACACTTCGACACTTCAGAATGAATCCTTGGTATCAAGTTCATTCCAAAAATCCTCAATTGCCCATATTTCATACAGGTCAGTGGCAGGCCTTCTTGTGTGAAATTAGTTGTAATTGTAATTGTAAGCACCACTCAATGATTCAGAGGCACTCCCAACCCAAGTCAGTGTTATCCCTAACAAATAAAACAGACTTCAGGCATTTCCAGAACAGAGGAAGAGACTGAGGAGCTCGAGGTGCAATTCCTGCAGAACACAGAACTTTCCAACTAGAGGAACCAACATAGGCAAAGCTTCTAGATTGAGCAGTAGCCCCGTACACGTGGTGGGACAACCAGAAGGCCTCTGAAGGATGAGCGGAGAGCGGAGTGACCAGAGAATGAAGAGACCAACGTACAGGTCTTGCGGTATGAAGGAGCTAACCCAACCAAACAGTTGTGCATGAGTTAAAATTTTGAACTGCATGTGCTGGGGCACAGGAAGCCAGTGGAGAGCATCCCGAATGAAGGCAGATATGTGGTTGGGCAAACTTTGGGAGACCACCAATAAGTCCCGCCGCCGTACAAGCCTGACTGCAGTGCCCATATGCTGTTTACAGAGCCTAATATCAACCTCTGCTCCTTACAGAACTGTTGTCTGAATGCTCGCAGTCGCTCTAGAGAAGAAGCTGGATGGTGGTGGAGGAGAATCAAGCACAATTTATGCCCGTCCAAGATCATTGTGGATGGGTGGTTGGCTAAGGCCCTGCCCATAAGGTGGGCAGCAGCAGCAGCATCAAGTACTGACTGAAGCTTAGAAAATTTTGTGAAGAGAGACCAGAATAGATGGAGTTGCCGAAGTCAACCCTAGTGCAGATCAGCGCATGGACGAGAGTGGTGAGGGAAGAGCGAGTGACGGATGGTGCGGAGTTGACAATGTTGACATAGATGATAAAGGCATGTTAACAGAACTCTTAAGCATGCTACTGACCAGAAAGAGGACATGTGAAAAGAAAGTGGAAAGCACAGCTATTGAAATGTGTTACAAAGTGAAATCATGCCCTCAGGTCTGTAAGGTGCTTGATCAAGTGTCAAATAAATTTGTACTACACCGTTTTCGGGTGGTGAAAGTGCCAAGCCTGGCTCAAGGAGACGACAATCAGCGTCGTTTTAAACAGAAACTACCCACCTCGAATTAGCTTCGAGTCCACGACAGTGAAACTTTTCAATTAGGTTTTGGCATCATTAATTACCAAGCACCATAGAGGCTTGACAATACAACGAAGGGTCTAAACAATAACATGGGAGTTAAAGTCATGGAACCAGCTTGATAGTTTGACGGACGTGAGGTGGTAAGCCTCTCATTTATGTCGATAATTCTAAATATACCGACAAGTCGCGTAAAAGATGCGCAGCAACCGAATGAATGACTGACCGGCATTTTCACGCGTAACATTGGAAACCAACAGTAACAGACCGATTACAACTTCTGGAAATCTTCCAAAAATCACAGTTCAATAAACCAAAACTTCACAAATACGCCACTAATGTTCACCATAAAACAAAATACGCCAACAGTTTGAACGGTGTTACGTAAATGGCAAAAATTCTCACCAGAGAGTGATAACTAATCAATTTTTCGCCTCCACATCTCCTTCCTCTCTCTTCAAGGCTTAACAGGAAACGTCTTCCTTAACCACTTCCGGAGTTCTGCGCATGTCGTGGTCATTACTTATTGACAAATGTTTATTCTTATTAAAATTTACTGAATAAACCGGCGCTATAGAAACTCATCATAAATAAAGCTGTTAAAAAAACTCGAATGTCGATGGTCGTGTGTATGCATCACAACTTCAAGTCAAACTACAGGTTGTACAAATCGCTGGTTAGGCCACAGCTGGAATACTGTATCCAGGTATGGAATCCATACTTGAAACAGGACATTGAAATCTGGAAAAAGTGCAAAGAAGAGCTACAGAAATGATTTGGGGCTACAAGAACTTGAGTTATGAGGAAAGGCTCAAAAGGTGTGGACTAACAACATTGGAGAGAAGAGGAGCAGATGAGATCTAATCGAAGCTTATAAGATAGTATAGGCCTAATCACTGGAAATTAAGGAAGCACTGCAATGGGAGGTTCTTTGAATTAGCACCAAACAAGGCAACTCGGGGACACAGGTAGGCCTATAAATTATTTAGGAAGCCGAAGGGAACATTAGGGCAGAAATTCATTAGATCAAGAGTTGTAGACCTGTGGAATGGTTTGAACGACTATAGTACGTACTGTCTCAGTGGGCACTATAACAGCTTTTAAGAAGAAGCTAGGAAAGTTAATTGGGCTATTAAGCGTTCCAGGTATAAATACGGACTGTGCATGTGGGCTATTACATGAATAGTGATCTAGTCTATTACAAGGCACATATCGTTATAAGTAAATCGACCATGTTAACAATCCGCAACAAATGGTCAAGTATTAATTAGATTACTCACCTAGGCTATAACGTACATTAATCCAGCTCTCGTGCGCCGATGATACGAAAATGGGCAGAGAGGTGGACACGGAAGAAGAAGCCGATGTACTGAGGAACGACATTAAAAGACGTGGGCCGAGGATTGGCAGATGATGTTCAACACAGAGAAATGCTCAGTAATACACATGGGAAAACCAATAAAAAATTTCAATACAAAATGGGAGGAATATTACTGAGGGAATCAGAAGAGGAGAAGGACTTAGGAGTGATCATACACAGAAGTACTAAACCCTCAAGACAGTGCGCAGAGGCTGCAAAGAAGGCGAATAAAGTATTAGGAATGATTAAAAGGACAATAATCAGCAGAGAAAAAGAAATGATGCTCGAATTATACAAATCATTGGTCAGACCAAATTTGGAGTATTGTGTGCAGGTGTGGTGTCCATATTTGAAACAGGATATAGAAAAACTAGAGAAGATACAAAGGAGAGCAACGAAAATTATCAAAGGATTCGACAAACTGACATATGAAGATCGAAAGACTGAGGCGATGCAAGCTGACAACATTGGAGAAAAGAAGGAATAGAGGAGATTTAATAGAGACATTCAAGATAGTGACAGGAAGAGATAAAATACCAGCACAAAGGATCTTTAATTTCTCAAGTAACAACAGAACTAGAGGGCACAGCTACAAGATTGTTTAAAAAAATCAGCTGGGACAATAATGCAAAGATTCTTCAGTGCCAGAGTAGTAAACAATTGGAATAAGTTGGACGAGGGGACTGTTACTGCATGCGGACTCGGTTATTGCATTTAAGAAGAAGCTCAGTGAACTTGGATACTATAGGAGGTGCAATTGCGAGGAGGATCGAGAGAGTGACTCTGACACAGATGCAAGTCTACTGAGCCACTTAAAACCTTGTTATATTATGTTATGTTATGTTATGTCATGTCATGTCATGTCATGTCATGTTATGTATGTATGTATGTATGTATGTATACGTATGTATGTATGTATGTATGTATGTATGTATGTATGTATGTATGTATGTATGTATGTATGTATGTATGCATGCATGCATGTATGTATGTATGTATGTATGTCTATATGTATGCAGGCCTATGTATGTATGTATGTATGTATGTATGTATGTATGTATGTATGTATGCAAACATGTGTCTGTCTGTCTGTCTGTCTGTCTGTCTGTCTGTCTGTCTGTCTGTCTGTCTGTCTGCCTGTCTGTATGTATGTATGTATGTATTCATTCATTCATATGGAGAATTTATATAGCGCCTCTTCAAGGCTATCTACTCAGAAGCACTCCCGACCCAACCCCGGCTGAAGAGTACAGTCTTGAGATTTGAATAAAATGTGGCGGAATGGGTGCTTGGGACCAAGCGAAGCGCTACAGGGAGCCCATTCCAGATTGCAGGGCCAGCGATGGAAAAATCACGGCGCTGCCTAAGGGCGGTCCGTGAGCGGGGAACTAGAAGCTCAGCCTGCTTAGAAGAGCGCAGAGAACCACGGCGCTGGATGTTCAGGGTGGAGCGGCAATGCTCTCGCAAATATGTATGTATGTATGTATTATATATGTGTGTATAGGCCTACAGTACGCAAGCATGTGTCTATACCTCTATATGTATGTACGTATGTATGTCTGCATGCGTCTGTCTGTCTGTCTGTCTGTCTGTCTGTCTGTCTGTCTCTCTCTCTCTCTCTCTCTCTCTGTGTATGTAGGCCTATTTATCAAGACACTTAATTAACATAACGCCTAAATTGATTTAAACAGTGCGTGTTTAGACAGTTTGAGAACGTTCGCTGGATAGAGTCGAATGCAACACGCAGAGCGGAAATGCAATGGAAGACTATTCCAGAAGGATGGTCCAATACATAAGAACTCGAATTGAAATGCGGAACCGCGGTACTTGCATATCTCCACGGCTAGCAGAGCGCAACGATCGCCGACCAGGTTGCCTTGCGACTGGAACACAGATCCTCCGATGAAGCACGTGCCAGCAAGATGATCTTCAACGAAATTCGCTCGGCAACAGGAAGCCAGTGCAGCGTCTCTCGCATAGGTCCATATATATTGCGATATATACGAATATTTTGGCTATTGGCTACGATCGACTCGGACAGCACAATTTAGGACGGGCTGGAGTTGAAGCTGGTGCAAACGGGATCGTGGGAGGCCCACAAAAACTGAATTGCAATAATCCAGGCACGTTAAGATGAACGAATGCATGAGGGTCAATGCTGAGCTGAATTTCGTCGTAAGTTGGTAGACGAGCCTGCAAACGAAGTACAGTGCAAAGGTGATACAGAAGCAAATGTACATATCGGTGATGGCGATTTATGCCATATACTAAACCTGTTGTTATTGCGTGCAGTCTCGAGCGATAGGCCTATAGTAGGTTGAATCTTTTCTGCTACAATTTTACATGTGTAGGCGGTGTTAACTGGGTCTCGCTCCATCTTAGGCCTACTTGCTGGACCTCTTCCGGCCTGTTTTGGCCTCTCGGACTGCTCGCGTCCTCCGCTCGGCGGGGAGGGGTGCTCTTCGTCTTGTTTGCCCATACTGCAATTATGCAAACCCGCGCCTTCTCGGTGGTTGGCCCAGCCATATAGAATGGCCGCCCTCCTGAGTTGCGCTTACTTCCTAGCTCTTCCTCTGACACTTTAAATGACCGTCTGAAACTGTTCTTTTTGGCCGTGCTGGAATCGGGAGTGCCTCTGAGTTGTTCTCTTGAAGAGGCGCTATATAAATCTATGAATGAATGAGTGACAACCACGTTACAAGTGGTCCCACGCTGAATCCAGATATCTGGTCCGGATTCTGACCTAGCACCGTAAAGGACAAAGCAGCCTGGCTATTGCGGACTTGATTTGATATAGCGCCGGTTGCCTAATAAGCTGCGCAGTCTCCCTGACGCAGCTTTTGTGTGGCGCTGAGAAATTTCGAAGATTACATTTACATTTACATCAGTGAAATATGTTTGCGTAAATTTAAACTTTGCATCCTGAATTGTCTCTGGACCCAGCGCAGACTTTTTAAATCACCGCTGGAGTGCTGACTTTAGGACTAGGCCTAATATGACCTACTATAAGTCTCCCAGCATGTTGGCCCTGTGTGAATCTTATAATAAAAGGCCTACCAAACAAGAATTGATACAAGGATATATTGGCTTTTTATTCCCAGTCTCTCGCTACAATAGCCTACTTTAAACATAAAATATTGACCTCATGCATGGGCTAAAGGCCTCTCAGCATTTACCCACAGTATAAATAATTACAATTCTAAATACTTGTAATTATTTATACTGCGATTTACCTCAGCTTCAGCCAATTAAATAATTGACTGCGGTCAGTTAAGAGGCAACAGCCGAATAAAAGCACAAGATTACGCCGAGGCCAGAATAATAGGTTTTCTGTTGACATGGTAACATTGCGCAAAATATACGTCTCATATCTCTAAAGCCAATAATTCATCTATTAGGATTTGCTGGTAATAATTATTCCTGATCGATTGTGACGTATTTCACAATAGTGACGTCCAAAATCAGTTTAACCGGGAATTTCGTAATGCTTATTATAATACGACGAGGATTTGAAATTAGGAGCGATTTGACAGAAACTGTGTTGACATTTCGCATCAGTTTAGAGCTTTAAATGCGCTAGGCCAGGATCCCCCGACTACTCTGATGACAAGTTTAGCGTCCGAATGGTTTCTCGTCAGTCGCAAGCAAGGATGAATAATAGTCAGATAAAAGCAACTAATCCTATATCCTTTCAGCTGGCCTTTTCTCATCTTGAAATATTTGCTAATCAGCTATGGAGGACATCTCTGCCGGACAAAGTCGATTTCGTCTACGGCCGAATTTGGTTGCACACGCTGGAGTTAGCGCATCGATGGAAACAAACGACTGCTGAAGATGTTCTGGCTGGGATAGACTTCTCATTCGACGACTCGCACGATCAGAGTGTAGATATTTCGTTTTCTTTACAGATATAACTCTCACAACATAATAGAAGTGATAACGAGTACCTAGTACAATGCAGTATAGTTAAACAGACATACAAACAAACATACAACAGACATACAAACATACATACATACAAACAGACACACAAACATACAGACAAACAGACAGAAAGACAGATACAGACAGTGAGAGAGAAACAGAGGGGACAGAGAGATCTAATAGTTACCTAGGCCTATCGAAATTCAAACCTGGCTTCTCCAGCGAATTGACTTTTGATTAAAATTTCACTTAAAGGGACTAGCGATTGATGCCGTAGGAACGGCGTTAGGCCCTATATCTAGGTGTCATCAAATTTGGATTAGATGGATGGTTTACGGCAATGAACTATATGCTCATAGCGCTATAGTTAAAAAGTAGGCCTACTTCTGTATGCTGAGGTATTTAATTTGAGGCCAATACTAATAAAGCCCTATATATTCAAATGTGTATTAGATTATAAACTATATAGGCCAACTATTAGGCTGCGTAAAGTGTGTATACCTCCTTAACAGGACCTATACTGACGTTCTTGATTAGGCCTACAGATCGATTTTGTACGACCTCGGAATGAGTTAAAGTTACCAAATCCCACTCTATAGAGTCTATCAGTGTTTTGGTCAATGCAGGTAACAAAATGTATAGACCATAAAATTATATAATAATAAGATATAGGTTCAAATGAAAACGGTTCGATTGGAAAAGTCGATATTTCGCTATGTCGTTTAAATTATAGCGGCTTTCTGAGTTCGGCTGTGGCAACTCGTCTGATAACGACAGCGTTTGGAGTCACCCAAGATGGCGGCCAAAACATGTGTCGGTGATGGAAACATCGGAGAGGCGTGGCTGTGGGGAAGGTCAGTTGGACAAGTTGCTCGAAATTCGTGATGGCGGCGTGGAGAAGGAAAAGCTCAAAAACTTCGCGAAATCTCTTGAGAGCCATGGATTGCCGCCAGGGCATCAGATGAACTGGGTCACATGCGATTCAAGCGACCCTGCCCTTCAGAACCTGACAAAACATCGCCAGTTTGTATCTGTTTATTTATAAATTTAGCGCCTTTAAACTTATTTTAAGGTCTTTTCAATACATGTTTTATGTGTGAAGCTCACTTTCACGTTAGATATCTGTGATAAATTGCCCGTGTGCCATAGATATTCTAGGTAGTATTGATTGCCCTGCCAGTTTGCGCACATAAGCCCGTACATGATGTTCACGCTCTATTATATGGGACCCTTATAGGCAGGGGCGTAACTTTGGTCTAGAAAGTGGTAGGTACCAAATTTCGCGTCGTTTCCCCTCGCAACTGTTAAATAATTATAACGGCAGCATTTATGCGCCATGCCTAATAAATATATGGGGCGTGGTGGCTCAGTGGTAAGTTCGGCGCCTTGTGACCGGAGGGTTGCAGGTTCGAATCCCACTCTAGCCGCTGCGTACGGACCTTGGGCAAGTCCTTCACTCGCAATTGCTCGTGGCGCTTCGGCGTGAAAACTCCGACACAGTATCAAATGCTGTAGTCGGGAGCGCCTCTGAGTAGAAGTAGTAGTTGACTTGAAGAGGCGCTATAGAAATATCCGGAATAGAATAAATAATAATAACAATCAGGCGCGGATTTAGAGGGGGGCGGAGCCGGCGTACGCCCCCCCTAAACCTGCAGCAAATGTTCTCAAACTAAACTGACAGCCGCTCCTGTCGTATTATGTATCCAAATATTACCACAATGATTCACATTTTGCTGCTCACTTCTGTCACGGCTTGCAGTGTTGAACGAGCAAATTCTAGTCTGCGATTTGTGAAGTCGTGTTTCCGAAGTACAATGAACGAGGACAGATTTAATGCACTCATTTTATTGTTTGTCCACAAGGACATCAAGTTAGACATTGATGACATTATCAATGCCTACGCCAGAAAGCATCCAAGGAGAATGACACTGCTTAATCCACTGGCATGTGACACTTAATTATTTTCTTTTTGGATCAAGGGTTGCATGATCAAAACCGATAACTGATTTATAATCGTTTCACTGTTAACCTTCAGTGGAGACCAGTTGTTTTATATGAGAAAATATATACTTTTTTAAAGTTCCATAACATTTTCTATAAAAAGGATCATTATAGTTTTGCGTGATCTAATTTCATATATATTTCGTATATATATATATATATATATATAGTTTTGCGTGATCTAATTTCATATATATTTCGTATATATATATATATATATATATATACGAAATATATATGAAATTAGATCACGCAAAACTATATATATATATATATATATATATATATATATATATATATATTTACGGGATTGGATTGGTAGTATTTACGCCCCCCTAACCAGAAATCCTGGATCCGCCCCTGACAATAATAATGACAATTTTGATGGTGACCACAATGACGACAATGCTCAGTGATTATTTTGAGTCTTGAGGCCGTTGAGGGCTCAAATGAAGGCCTTCCCTCAAGAAAATAACGATGAAAGGGGAGGGTAGGCCTACGGTTACCCCTCATAGCCTCTGAAAATTAGGCCTATGCTTATAGGTAGGGCCAATATGAGTAGCCTACTATCAAGTGTTCTTGGGCCAACTGGCAGGGTAATAAGTCATCTACATATAAGTTATGTGTATGAGGCACTTGGCATCAACTAATGGTGCCCCAAACCCAAGCTGTAATCAGGTCAACATCCAGAAAGTCAGTCTGCTGAGACAGACAGACAGCCCATGATAAATAATCATAAGCAATTTGAAACAGACAAGTTTCACGTTGAACAGGAAGTGACATAGCTTGTGAGCAGAACGAACAGATACAGGAAGAGAATTTCAAAACTCGGAATAGTGAACAGGGTCATTCACCAAGCACTATTCTAGTTTTGGGTATGACCAAAGAAATCAGGTCAGATGACTTTGTTGAACAGTGAATGACTGAGGAATAAGGACTGATTTTAAATACTGGTGTTAGACAGAGTTCCATGTTTTAGAAATCATGAGCCCAATGTGAAAGAGTCTGCTGAAAAGAAAGCCAATGCAATGATTTAAGAACAAGGATTATATGCTGATACCATAGTTTATTAGTCTTACAACTCTAGCCAAAGAGTTCTGAGCTCCCTTGAGTTTCTGTAAATTTAGACTGAGTGATACCAGTCATTAGCAAGTTGCAGTTATCCATGTGACTGGATATCTGCTTTTTACAAGCTCCTGAAGTCTAATCTCTATTGCCGTGGCTGGGCTGGGAGTGCTTCTGAGTAGGTTTCTTGAAGATGCGCTATATTAAACTTCTGAATGAATGAATGAATGAATGGAGACCAATGCATTTGCCAAAATATCCTAGCAGAAATTTAGACATGACACCTAGTTTTCCTCAAGGCACAAATGTAAATGTGTGACAGTTTACACATAGCATTGACACATTTGGTAAATGACACAGCAAGGTTAAAGACAACACCCAGGTTACAAGCAGTATCAGCCACATCAACAAGCATGTCTCCCAAGTTTTACAGATTTAAAGCACTCAGGTAGCTAGCTAGCTGCAGACGAGGGTCAAACACCTGTTACTGTAATCAAGTAAATATTTTTATTGCACTGCTGAAACTAGGCAACCCTGAATGTTTAGGAGCTACACCAATAACCTAATCACGGGTCAAAACACCGAGTGAGCTCTGAATCAAATCTGTAGCATAATTTGGAATTTCGCAATGAAAGAGAAAGACTTAAAATGAAAGTAAAATTGCATACATGTTAAAGTAAGTAAATTAGTGACAGGTGCTAAGATGCAGAATTTTACATGCCAGAGAGAAATATCTTCAGACGCTTGTTCCAAAGTTTAAGACTGTGATGAGCATGAAATCTACAGATCAAAAAGGTGATGATATCCCAATTACCTTTCCCAGACCAGATAAAATCTGATGGAATCTACGTATAAGTAACCTTACAGATGTAACCTTCTATATGAATTATGTATGATGACCCCAGGCCTAGTGAAAGAAAACAGCGGAATGTAAAGATTGTAAAATATTAAAAATCAACCAAGAAGTTATATTACCGGAGGATTTCTGAAATTTTGTAGGGAACATTTTACAAGATGTCCACTTGTAAGACCGGGTGTTGGTATGTTGGAAATGACCAAGTACAATCCCGACAGCCTTTTTAAAGTAAGTTTTGATCAACATTTATCATATTTTATTAACGATACTTTTACAAACACGAAGAAGTATAGGCAATTCAACATCTCTGTATTCTTGGCTTACCTTAGGATGCAGGTTTAGAACTCCTTAAGAGTATTTGTTTTGCAGTGCCTTTGTGAAGTTCTGAAATAAAATGTACTGTATAAGAGATGTATAGATGGAAGTTTGTCTAATCTGATTCTAGGTGAGATATTCTTTTTGCGCACATATTGGAGATTAGGTCTTTAGATCTTTGAGAAGACAGACCTAAACCAATTGTAAATTGTTCTTGATTATTTTTTTGGGTTATAGAATGAATCGATCTACTTTGATAAACAACAGAAATCCAGTTCTGGGAGTAATGAAGCCGACTGCAATACACTGAGAAACTGTTTCTGCTACAGCAATCCCTTCGATCCAAGGCTGTACGATTACCAATCAGTTTTAATTGAACATTTCAATCATCGAATCTCATCACAGTCAGGCTGTGGTTTTCAGTTCCACCCAATCATCCTAGTTGCATTGGGACTGCCACACGGTTCAATTCTGTCCTTTGCTTTATATCCACCCTTTACATTGCAGAGATGATATAATTATAAGCCATGACTCTCATCTCTGGGAGCTGCTGCTCACCAGAATGCTAGCTTTGAGCACAAAGACAGAGTAGTGGGTATAATTATAGTTAAGGCCAACTGCATAGGCGTAGACTCTGGGGGAGGGAGGGGCAGCCATACACCCAAAGCAACAAGTGTAGAATGAATAACCAACCCCCCCTGCAATATTTTGGACAAGTTTATGCCAGTGGCCAACTGGTCAGGCTTAGCTGAGTAAATGGTTGTGACATTTGAGGTGCTTAGTGTGCTGATGTTATGCAACTGCCTTCATCTTGTTTGTGGAAGACTTAACTGATATATGAGGTGGTAATAAATGCCAGCTTGAAGAGGTAGACTTAAATAACCTCCAGCCCTGTTTTAAAATGCCTCCTTAATTTCGATTCTGTGAGTGACCTGGGTGTGACACTGGACCAGGAAATGACCTTCTCTGAGAATGTGAACAAACATGCTTTTATCATCTGTGTCAGATCTGGACTATAATTTTTTATGTCATTCACTCTCTGCCAAGCTGCTTCTACCCTGATGCACGCATTCATATGCACTAAGGTTAACTATGGTAATTCTGTTTTTGTATTACTGTATTTAACTTAGTCCATTTTAAAAGCTGCAGCTCAGGTAATTGGTGAGGTTCAAAAGTTTGTTCAGATATCTTACTACACATGGAATGAGCTGAACTGGTAGCCTCCTCAGACACATTGACTGTAATATTGGGTCAATATGTTTGTCCAATGTTATAAAACCCTTGTGTTCCATCCTATCCTATGGAGCTAGGTATTTTTATCATCTGCACCCAGCCACAGATTTTGTCCTTTAACATTTTAACGATGATGTACTAAAAGTGACTGGGAACCAATGCATGACGTCATTAAAGTGTTGACTGTGCAGGGCGATTTGTTGTTCTCCATCCTGTACATCTACAGTGCAAACTGGAAGCTTTGCTGGGGGTGACCACTCATTCTGGAACTGGCTTCCATGCAACCTGTGACTGGCTTCTTTTTTGCCTGTATTTTCCCACCATTTAAAACCATTCTAATCGATTGTGTTGTGAGGTTAGGAGCACTTGTGATGAGTTTTCTTGGAGAGGGGCTATATAAATGCTCATTGTCACGTCAGAAGGTCTAACTGTTGTCATTGTCACCATTGTCATTGTCTTTTTGTCCATTGTTGTTGTCCTTCATTAGTTTTATTAACGTTTTTGGTTGTTTTAGTAACTGCAATATAAGATGTTTTAGTAATATTTTTATTGTGAGTACTTAGTAATTTATTTTTGCTGCGTTTTATAGTTTAATTATTTATTTTCCTCCATTGCTCACTGTGCAAAGTACATAATTTTGTAACATTGTCATGACTGTTGAGCATGACAATGGCAACAACTGTGATGATGATGATGATGATGATGATGATGATGATGATGATGATGATGATGATGATGATGATGATGATGATGATGATGATGATGATGATGATGATGATGATGATGATGATGATGATGATGATGATGATGATGATGATGATGATGATGATGATGATGATGATGATGATGATGATGATGATGATGATGATGATGATGATGATGATGATGATGATGATGATGATGATGATGATGATGATGATGATGATGATGATGATGATGATGATGATGATAAAGATGATGATATTTGTTGTAGCACATGTTAATTTTAATTTATCTTGTATACTTGCTTGGAATGAACTCTTGCTATACCCTATTACCAGTCTTACATGACTATATTGAGGCTTGGTAAAACTGAGACCTGTTAGGCTTTCTAATTTTATAGCATTACTGCTTGGACTTTTGCAAGCTCACAACTTAAAAGGCATTATGTTCATTACATTATTTTATATTCATCAGAGTACTTGGTCAATTTATATTTGTGACTTGAATTTGTTTTAGGTATTTCAAAGGTATTTTTCCTGCTAGCGTTAAGCATCCTGAGTCGAAGACTAGCGCTTCCGAAAGCCAGAATGGCAAGACTTTGACGGCTGCAACCGTGTCCATGACGAATCAGCGAACGGAGAACCTCTTTCTGTCCATCTGCAATATAAGCGCTGCATTTGAGCAGTATGTTTCTGGGTATCGACTGTTTCGCCTTAGCCTCATACGTGCGCCTTCCATTTCGGTTCCAGACGAAAGTCAAGTTTCGCCGCAGTTCCGTTTCGCTGAGCCCGGTTGCCTCACTCAGGCCGATGTTGTGTCTCTTATCCGGGTAGGTTATGCCTGTGGTTAAGTAGGTCTCTGAAAAGATATGGAATGCAATTCAGTAGGTAGATGACGTCCCAAGTTGTAAGGAGTGTTTAGCTGAGCACAGGATGAGTGGCGCCATAGCAAGTATGGTGTGATGATGGTGAGGATGAGGATGATGATGATGATGAAGAAGTGCAGCAACATCAGTGGCATAGTGATGATGATGATGATGATGATGATGATGATGATGATGATGATGATGATGATGAAGTGCAGCAACATCAGTGGCATAGTACCATATGTTTGTAGATGGGAGCCTGCTTTTGATGGAGTGGACTCCTGCAATGACCTTGGACAAGTTGTTAACCCACACTTGTTTTGTGTCTTAGATTCAGAATTACTGACAAGAGCACATAATAAGTAGAATAAATAAGTAAATAAATCATCAATCAGAGTACCTTTGTTAACAAGATATATGGCATAGCAATGAATTAAAAATCGCACTCAATGCACAGTAAATCGAATACCAGGCTTAGGGGTTACGGGCGTGTGCATCAGCAATCAGCCGCAATGCTCCCAATGAATAATAACTCCTAAACCAAGGTAGGCAGCAAGCTTCCATCAATAACAGCTGATATAGGCATGATCTGGTATTGCAGGCTCTTTTGTGTGAATGTCAGACACCAAACCACAATTGTTTAATACACCATGGAAGAACAGTCATATGGGTTTTTAGATTAATGAGCTGTCAATCAGACATTTGGCAGCATGAAAGATCAACAGACTGCACATGGAAAACTGGTAAAGAACAAATGGCCAGAATGTGAACTTCCTTCTCTTAGTGTGACCATGAAATTTGTGCAAATTTATTGCAGAGGTAATGAAGGTACATCATCATGGCGACTTCCATGCATGACCTTTCCACCTTCATTTGTCTGGTCTTGTCACTACTCATAAAGCATCACATGATTGTTATGCTATTCTTTTCAAATTGATGAGGTAACAACTTTTTCACTTATCATTGCATTTTCTTAATTCGCTTCTGATGTTGATCTTCCAGATTCCAGTTGATCTGTCTGGTGCGGATGATGGCCTGATCCAGCTGGTACAGGCAATCCAGAGCGACCAGGTGCGTCTCTTGTGGTTGCCACCCTCCAGCTCATCTGCCTCGCCACCGCTTTCCTACCAGCCACCACCGAATGAGAAGAACAGATCAAATCCGGGTCCCATTCGACGACCGTTTGCTGTGCCCTGGCGTCTTCGGCACAAGAATGCCTATGCAACAGGCAGAAGCCTCAGCAAGAACTCAGTCAACAACGGCTTACAGCTGGTAAGTTCACTTTCCTATCTGTTGTGGATTAAGGTCAGGAGCGTAACTTTGGTCTACAAAATGGGGGTACCAAGGCGGAGATTTTGATCTCTGGGAAGGCTCAGTAATAAAATATTGATTGGCATTGTTTAAAAAGTGGCAGGTACGGTACCCCTCAGTTCAAAAAGTGGGGGTACAATACCCCCAGTCCAAAAGTGAGGGGTACGGGACCCCTCGTACCCCCCACAAATTACGCCTTTGATTAAGGTGCAAATGTGGCTCATCTCTGAAGAGTCATGAAATGGTGGTTAGGTAGTGAAATCAATATCTTTTCCATAGAGTGTCAGTAGTTGGTGTTTAGGTAGTGAACTCTATCTTACGATGGTTAGATTATCGAAACCTATATTTTATCTGTTAGTTGGTGGTTAGATACTAAAATCAATATCTTATCTGTAGAGGGTCGTTAGTTGGTGGATAGGTAGTAAAATCAATAGCTTATCTCTAGAGGGTCATCCTTAGCGATGGCATGTAATACATTGCTTAAATGTAATCATAATCTCCAAACTTCTAAAGCGCCAATTGAAGGCCAAGCACAGGGCACCAGCGTATTCACGAGTGCTGGACAACTGTAGGTGAGCAACTTGTCCAAAGTCGCTACGCAGTGGCCTTGAGGTAGATTCGAACCTGCGACCCTCCGCTTACAAGGCACTGAACGTACTGCTTCACCACCACGTCCCTATGCGTAATGGAGATATATCTCTCATTGTGCTCTGTTGCAGGGTTTGAATGTATTGCATCCAATTTGTTTGTCGTGTGTGGAATGCTTTCGTCATTTTCTGCTTCTGCCAATTATTATCCATCTTTGAGTATGGGAAATGATAGAGGGTGTATGTTATGTAGCCATAAGTTTACCTTGTCTTTAGTTAAAGTCTTGAATTCAAAATAATCCAGTTGCTAGAAAATTGCATATCTATATACTGGTGTATATCTGTTTAGTAATACATTATTTAAATTTAAAGAAAATTTTTTATTCATGTTTATTGACAAGCTCACTGACAAACTACAGTAAGTAACATTTAAACATATGATAGTACAATTATCAAGATCTTATAGAACACATGTCTTGGCAGCCTGTTAGGCTCCCGTTCATTTTACCGCTGCCCCCTAGGGAGTGGAAGGCTGAGTCGACCTATAAGGAGCTTATGGGTATTGAACCGTATCTTTCATTCTCTCCCCTCCCCTAAATAGTTGAATATCTGTTAGCAGAGGGTTTCCTAAAAGAAGGGTAGGCTGAAAGGGTTTTGAACAGCACAGGTGAAGATGGAAGTTTGAAAATGTGCAGAATTTTTCCATACCGGTGATATACAATACATTGCCACATGATAAGGATTGGAACTGTTTGAGCTCCATTTGGCTACAGGCATAATATGGAAAGATAGTCAAGGTGCTTGATCCTTTATTGCAAGGCTTTGTCAACATCTGTACTGCTAACTGCTGAATGGTGTTGCTTGATTTTGAAGGATGTTGAGGAAGGCGATCAGCAATGTTGTTCCTCGGTATCGCAAGATGTGAATGCAAACAATCAAAGCATGAACCCAGTGGTACCTCCTCCATCCTTCACTCAGGTGCCAAAGCACGCTCCTGGATCAGCACAGCTCGATTCCAGTGCCAAGCACACAGTCTATTCTACCAGACGACCAGCCACTGCTGGCACCACATCTCACATTTCAAGGACAAATTGCTTGCTCAAGCGAAAGATTTCATGTGCGCGTCAAGATGTTGGGGCAAAGAAGGACTGGTCAAGACTGTCAACTTGGTCAAGAGCTTTGTCTACGAAAGGTCGACTCTGGGACGATAATGACCTGCTGGTCACTGAGTCCAGCAAAGACTTCGATGACCTGATTGTTCGGCATCGACTGCTAGTGAGAAGATCTCTCTCTGACCCAGACTTGTGCAGGTAACAGAACAGAGAGTTTGTATAATGTAGTAAGCCTGTTTACTGATATTTCCAATGACTTTGCTTATGGTTACCTAACTGGTGAGAGTGTACTCTAAGATAAACAGATCAGAATATCTCTGTTGTAAGACCTCAGTCTTGCCTGTTTTTGATTTCATTTGTAGCCTGACCAGCATGGATCAGAAGCGCAATAGCAGAGTGGGAGCCAGTGTGCAGCGCTGTTTACCTGGGCAGCAAGTGCAACATCACGGTGACCTCAATATCAGTGGTCAGGATCGCCATCTTTTCAGTTCTCACCCAATGGCCTGGGTTTCTGGTCACACAGGGTAAGGATGCATTCAAAACGTTTGTGACAATGCCTGGAAATTTATATAGCACCTTTAGTACCTGTAAGGCAGTAAACGTGTATGTTGTTTATTATGGTTTATTACGTCTCCAGTATGTCTTTAGTACCTGTAAGGCACTAAACGTGTATGTTGTTTATTATGGTATATTGCGTATCCAGGTGGCCTTAACGCTCTATGGTCAGCCGTACTCTTTCTCGTGTTGATCATCTACAATCTGTTTTAAATGCTGCAGTTGGGTGGTGTTCCTAGCCTTGAGCATAAACTCAGTTTCATTACAAGGAACTGTACTGTTTACCCATGGGAAAACGCACCGAGTTTAAGATCGCAATGTTTATGCGTCATTGTTTATCGGTCTGTGCTCCACATTATGCTCAGGAGCTTTACATCTCCATTCTTAGGAGCAGGTTTTGGCCCATCTTTCTGAAATAAGCTTACTTGCAACAGGAACGTCTTGGCCTATCTTTGCCTCATTCCATAAACACTTGAAAACCATTGTATTTGATCGTAAGTTTATGTTGTCAGGTCTGGAGCGCCTCTGGTTTGTTGCTCTTGAAGTGGCACTATATAAATTTGCAATTACAACTGCAATTAATATGCAATTTGTGGGTCTGGTATTGTTAATTGGGTCAGAATTCAGCTTTAGAGTGTTTTAACGACAAGCTGCACTGGTTTGCAGTCACTATTAGTACACTCTCATCGTTAAAGCGTTATAGACGATACAAATGTTATGTGAAAGGGCAGAGGACACCTGGTCTGTCAACCTAAAATGAACCTGAAAATTATTGGTGTGTAAGGCCAAGGACATGACTAACCATCGATGATCGCATCTGACAGCTTGGACATTGTAATAAGACCTTACTTTGTGATTAGCATCTTGTTCCCAGCTCCCGTGGAACTAGTTTTTTAGTTTGGGTATTTGTGCTGTCATCATTTGTTTCAACAGATCCAATTATGCAGCTATGCACAGCTGGGAAAATAGCTGAAGTTTTGTTGCTGGCTGTATCCTTTCTGACTAGTGCATTAGGGCACTTATGAGGATCCAAAAAACTATGGCCAACCAACGGAGCTGAAGTGTTGATCCACTTTAGGAAAGCCGATAAAAATTTGAACACTTGACAGTTAATTTTATGTAAAAAATATCAAAGTCATAAAAATATCAGTCAGGGTTGCCCTCAGGTTGTCACTGGATTCTTTAACATAATTTATTATCACTGCAGTGTTATAACGTTTTCCGATTAGATAGAGCCTAGATTGGATTAAGAAGTAACAGAACTAAACTTCCATTGTTTACTTTATGAACTATGGTGTAGAACAAAGGTTTAGGAAATTTCTTGACTTTTCCGGTTTTGTCTTCTCTTTTTAATCAGTAAAACAGGAGACGAGGCCTCTATCCATTCTCGGTCAGCAAAGACCTTGCCTCAGAACTCTGATGTGATGCCCTGCCAGTTTGAAGAGCTTGGGGTATCTTCAGGTCTTGACAGAGCTGCTTCCTATCCTATGGCACCACCACAACCACTTTATGAACAGATGGCAAAGGTATGAATTTCTTACAAAATGGAACATCTTGGAATTTCTGTAGTGTCTTTAAGGCACACACCTGGAACAATGGTTCACAGAATAAACTCAGCTGTTCTCTTAGAAACTGATTATCTGGGTATATAGCTATGTATGAGTGCTCGGTAGTCTAGTGGTTAGTGTGGTGGACTGTCAACCAAGAGGTCGGAGGTTCAAATCCCCACCAGGGCAGAAATGTTATTGGAGATTTCTGTTCGACCTGTGCCCCCTAGCCAACTCAGCTGTAATGAGTACACTGTTGGTGGGAAGATGAAATGGTTAGGGAGAGGATTGGCCACCAGCCCTCATATGCTGTGGCTAAGAAAATGAAGTCGCTAACACTTCATACCCATGGCTGCATTCAGGCTAGCTTAGACTGCTCTTCTCTCTTCTCTACCTATGTATGTCTGCATATGTATGTATATGATTACATATGTATGGCATCGTATGTATGTATGTACTGGTACATATGAATGAATGTGTGTTAGATGCTGCCTTTCTCTTATCTGTCAAAAGTGATGAAACGTGATCTGACTGGTTTTGACAAGTGATTAAGACAACTTATACTGTTGTATACTAGATAGTTATTTCACAGGAACAGTTCCAAGTGAGAGGCTGAAGAATATGATATTTGTGTTTATCGTATAACAACCTATTATGTTAATAAATTTCTAACTTCATCGATGTTATGACCTTTGTTACTCGATTTGGTGGCTGTTGGAAAATTACAGTAGCACTACTAGTTTTTAGAATAGATTATATGCAGTATTTCTCACTTGAAAATAGAGACCTTTGCTTGTTTGTAGTCATGCAGTTTTATTATTTCCAGTGCATACCGCAGTCAACAGACCGCTGCTGCATTAAGGAAACAGCTCGTGAAGATTCATCATCCAAATCTTCCAGAATTGGACAGGGAGTGACAGGAGGACTTCCACTGGTCAGACTGGTTGCTCCAAGGAAACTGGCAGCTGGCCATTGTATTGTACTGCCTGCATCACCACACGTTGGTGCCACTGTGGCATCATCCAACAGTTTCCACCACTGCACCGACGTTGTCCTGTGGCAGAATTCCGGATTGGTTGTGCTGCACCGTACGGCGCCACCAGTGGGTTTGAAGCCAAGCCCTGCGAGCGAAATGGACGAGGGTTTGGAGAGTCGATGTGCCCAAAGAAGAGTGATGGGGTCTGGCTTAACTCCTCTGATTCGATTAAATGCTGTTCTGACTGAACCATACAAAGGTGTTCCTGCATCTTCTGCTGCTGCTGCTGCTCCTCCACCACCACCTCCTCCTCCCCCTCCTCCTCCTCCTTCAGCTGCTCCAGCACCTTCAAGTCAAGGCCAAAACATTAGGCTTGTTGCTCATCAGGGGGTTCATCTGGGACATGTTCTTGTGAATCAGCCTAGAGTAGTGGTACCCTGCCCTGCTCTATCGGTCCAGAGATTACATTCTGGTGACATCATGGATTCCGGGGAACCAGATCGTATCTGTGTTGTTAGGGATCTTCCATCTCCAAGTCCGTCTTTCCATCACTCTGGCTTCCCGCAGTGTGTCATGCCAAGGTCTGTTACACAGGTTCTACCTATAGTTCACAGTCAGCCCTTGCGATCCGGTGTGACCAAAAATTCTCTGATAGATTCGTGTGGTGGCGGTGGCTGGCTATCGTCAGGACAGCCACACTCTCACTCGACCTTTTCAACGTTGTGCCATCCACGTCCAGAGAATACCGGCATCTGTTTCGCACCCCACCAGGCTGACCCTTTCTCACTGGCTCCACAGAGACTGTCTTACCCAACTGGCGGTTTGAAACGTCCTCTGAATGATGATGTTGCTACTGCTGCCAATCGCTTCAGTGGCGTTGCTCTTCCCCTCATCCAGCAGGTGGCTTTCCACTCGTCCTCGCTGGAAAGATCAGCCAGTGGTGTTGAGTTCCAGAGGCAGCCTGGAGGGGCTTTAATAACTGACATAAAGCCTTGTGTAAACCTCAATGCAGAAGCTATGCCCTTCATCAGCCATAAGTTTCTTGGGCCTTCCAATTCTCAGGCCTTCTCTCTCGGAGTTGTCTGTCCACAGTGGCCTCCCACACACGAACCAGGTCAGAGTCTGCAGCTCGATACGAAATAGGAAATCTTGAGTGAGCAGCAGTGCTCGATGTTGTTAGTTTCCTATTTCCTGTTTTTGCAGACGAACTCTATGTTTATTATTCATGTGTTAGATTTCTTTCGTTTTTTGTGTTCACTAAAACCACGATTGCAAACGCTATTAGAGATAGTTTGAAGACACATTATTGCTGGTAACTACAAGCTTAGCTTTTCTTAGCTGTACAATTACTATGGCCCTCGATATAGGATTTGTTGATTGCATTTTGATGTATAGGTTAATCTTTGTACTAGTTTTAACTAGCAGTAAGTAGCAAGATTTTGGGTTTAGCTGTTGTAATTTGTCTAGTTGAGATTTTGTAATTCCTGTAAATATCCTTCGGTTGTGTGATTGTTTACTTGTAAATATATGAACATTACTTATTGTCGTTGAAGATTGCATTAGTTGTGATTAATAAAATATATACTTGCAGTAACTGCACTTAATGCCTTTAGTTCATAGGTATGTCGGGCATCTAGTTTTGGGTCTGTGTTCAATTAGTTCTTGCTCAGTCTCTCTCAGTTGATCCTTTCGAAACAGGGCATGCTCTTCAATATTTATTCTGGGGCACTCACGGTTATGTCCCCAACAGTTTTGACTTACTAATGACTTTTCTTAAAATGATGCAAATAGTATAAAATGTTTAGGAAGGATTTGAACAAGTAGAAATCCTCATAAATACGGTCGTTTCTCAACGTGGTGCTTCCTAACGAGTGAGAAGGGGTAAAGATCGATTGCTGTAGTTTCACCCCATGATTAGAACGATCGACCTGTCCTTAGCCCTGTCCTTAGCCGCTTACTGAACCTGTGGGTTATAGGCTGCCGTCAAGGCCATGGTTAAAATTTCCTGCTACGGAAGGACGTTATGCCAGTTTTATCAAATGACTAGCAGTTCTGGTATGTAATACCATTGCATTAATCAATAGTTGCCTTGAAGTTAAATCATAACTTAAGACGTCTGTATACTGGACTAATCCTTCAGAGAATTATAGTTGAAGTACTTTAGAGCAAGGAAAGCAGAAGTCGGACGTTGGGGTTTGCTATTAGCAGGTACGTAGTCATAAGATGCCATTTTTACCCTATCCGTAGAAAGACTGGGCCGAGAGCTTTGACATGAGACGCGTTCAACATCCCAAGATGTCAGAAAAATTAATCCTAACAGAAAACTTGGTTGTAGACAGTATGCAACAAAGAGTAATTTTCAGCTATAGTCTGTGTCTGCAGAAATGTGCATTGCTTAGCAGTTCCTGTTATAAATACTGTCTTGAAGCAAAGAAAATGAAAAATGGTATGGTACCCTTGGCCATGGATGTACCACTGGCGATAGCATTATTCACTCTACATTCTAGAGATGAAGACGAAAAACGGGACTAAACCTGTGAGGTTTACACCAACCCCATGGTCAGTTTTTATCAGCTGGGAGTGCACTTGGTTTGGGCTTAGAACCCCCCCCCCCCCCCGACAAATCAAACCCTGGCGCCACTGTCTGCATCAGCCTCAGCAGCTCGAAGTGTGTGTAGACGTATTTATGGCGAGCAGCATCACAGAGCTCGGCGTCGAATATAAATGTATTTGGTGTGTAGAGTTAGCAATCATGTGCATGGTACTATACACTCGGTGATCTGCAATTTCGACAGATCTAGGCTAATGGAGACCAGACTGGATTTAGGCCTACTGGGACACACCAACCGATCGACTAACCTTGTGCTCGAACATAAACTACCCCTCTATGGTCATTCATACATTAGCTTAAAATATAAGCTTACTTGCATAGAATGAATTAATATTTGTAAATTTATAAATTTGCCCTCCCTCCTTCCTCCGTCCCTCCTTTCCTCCGTCCGTCCCCCTCTTTGTGTCTGTCTGTCTGTCTGTCTGTCTCGCACGCACACACACAAGCTGATTTTCTTTACATTTGCCTATATGTCCTCTCTCTCGCTATCTGAGTATACATGTCTCCGCTTCTGTCTGTCTGTCTGTCTGTCTGCCTGCCTGCCTGTCTGTCTGTCTGTCTGTCTGTCTGTCTGTCTGTCTGTCTGTCTGTCTGGTCCTTGGAACCAGTGGAGAATTTCAGATGGGTTGCCTGCAATTGAAAATCTGCTGCTGCTGCGTGGAACTAGACTATAACTACTCAATCGCCAGGGACCAATATCCGACCTCCACTACCACCCCCTCTACAAGTGCCACTTCTGTCCTCTTTCAATCTTCATCCTCAAACTTCAAATTTCTAACGCGCTAAGCTAAGCTAAGGGCACCAACTTATTCACGAGCGCTGCGTCCTGTCAGAAGGGTTGTCCGGAGGTGTCCACTTTTGTCCGGTGGAGTTCCGAGTCCGGTTGCCAGAGAGACCAGAGAGAGGAGGCAGGGAAGCTGCTCATTATATTTGCCCTGTATCAGCATTCAGCATCATCCCTATATAAAATTATAATCCGAATGCATGTGGAACTTATACATACGCCTATGGATAAGAAGGTATTGTGATCGTAATAAGAAATTTATATAGCGCCAGTTCAAGAAAAAATAATCAGTGGTTGGTTCTCTCTCCCTCTCTCCCTCTTCCCTTTTCCTCTTCCAGAGGGCTGGCAGAGGCGGGTCCACGCACACACGTCAATCCCAACGAACGGATTCTCATCCATAGATGACTGATGACATCATAATGAGTCACTGGACCAGACTGTGTCGATAGTGTAGACACGTACAGTATATAAATGCATGCTACATGTATATAAATGCATATGTGAACACACACACACACACACACACACACGCACGCACGCACGCACGCACGCACACACACACACACACACATATATATATCATCAGTGGCGGCGATCTTGTTTGAGAGGTGGGGGGGGGGACAAAGTCGGCCACGGTCTGGTCGATGACCTTTTTTAGGAATTCATGTCCTAAAAAAATTTCTTAGTCATTCGTCTACAAAATTTATTACCTTTTCTAAAAATTCATCCCCAACAAATTTCATTACTTTTTTTACGAATTTCTTCTTGCTTTCTCTGAAAAATAGAGTTTTTGCCTCATCTCGTCAAAAATGCAGTGAAAACCCTCACGCTCAATTACATTTCTTCGCCTTTTTCGTGTTTCTTCTAAATTTGGGGCAGGGGGGCAAATGTATGGCGTGTCTTCCCCACTCTTAAAGGTGGGGGACTTGTCCCCCTAGATCCCCCTCCATGATCGATGCCCATGTATATTATCTGCCCGTTTCTCTTCCGCTGGTGAACAGCGGAAGAGAAACGGGCAGATGAGCAGAGAAAGAGAGACAGACAGACAGAAACAGCGACAGAGACAGACACAGAGAGAGAGACACAGACAGCGACAGAGACAGAAGAAAAAAGAGGTTGGTCAAGCAGAGATCGATAGTCAAATAAAGACAGAGACAGAGACAGAGAGAAGAGGTGGGTCAAACTGAGGTCGAAATGGAAATAAAGAGAGACAGACAAACAGAAGACAGACAAAGGCAGCCAGTAGGAGAGGCAGAGAGACGCTCCAGGGCATATCGCTTCTGTAATGACCGATGCTGCATGGTCACCGACCAAATTACAGGACATCGCTCGACTATTCACCGGTGTGTATTGCATCAAGGCAACGCAGATTACCACTCGAGGCTATTCACGTACCACACAGCCACAATCACACTCCTCTGATCGTATAACTAATGCATGTATGTATTTATGTGTATCTATGTATGTATAGATATATGCATGAATGCATGTATGTATATATAAATGTATGTATGTATGTATGTATGTATGTATGTATGTATTTACAGAATGTATGAATGTAAACATGTATGCATGAAAGCGTATGCATATGTATGTATCTATGTTTGCATGCATGCGTGTATGTATGTATGTATGTTTGTATGTATGTATGTATGTATGTATGTATGTATGTATGTATGTATGTATGTATCTTTCCATTTATCTATCAAGGCATCTATTAATATATATATACATTATATGCAGGTGAAAATATTTATATATATATTATATGCAAGTGAAAAGATATATATATATATATTTATACAAAATGAATCCATGTATGTAGGTATATGTGTATGCGTAGTCGGTGCGTGTGTATTGAGTCGCGAGAAAGACGCCCATAGGCGCTGAAGAGCGCGCGAAGAGATTATCATCAGCAGCATTGGTGCCTGCAGCAGCAGCTGGCAGCAGCTGATGTGGATGCGAGGAAATGAGATTCGGAGCTGGACAGAGCGACAAGATGTGTCGTCGTTTGACTTCGGCGCAGATAAGAAGAGATTCGCTGATTGTAACGACTGAGCACTGGTTGCAGAAGCTGAAGCTGAGCTCTGGACGAGAAGAGGACGAGACCGCATGAATATTTAACACCTACGACGGTAGTTGACCTCCTCAAGCGAACAGGACAAGATGGCGGACGACGCTTATACAGCGAACCGGAAGTCGAACAACGAAGACCGGAAACCGATAAACAACGGTGAGCGCTTTGACATGTGTCCAGAAGCTGTTTCCGTTCGCGCACCCCCTTCCGGTTCGAAAAGACGCTGTCCCCGGATGCCGGGCTGTACCCGGATTCATACGTTTCTCATGTTGGTCATCGCTGTCTCCTTCATCACCATCCTGTCCCTCGTTGTCATCATCTTCACGCGACCCTCTTGTCATCATCACCCAGGCGCCGTCTATGACCCCCACGGCAGCAGTGCATCACCCCTCAACTCCAACGCGTCGTCGACCACGACGCGCGATCCGAGGTTGGTGGAGGAGAGACAGCGCTGGACGGATATCCGGTTGCCTCGATCCGTCGTTCCGTTCTTCTACCGACTGACCCTGAGGGTTGATATGGACCAGTTCAGCTTCTCCGGATCCGTGGAGATCGATGTGAACGCCACTGGCGAGACGGACTTCATCGTCCTTCACATGACCTCGCTAACCGTCGACCCGAAGAATGTCTTCATCGTCGATGACCCGGACTCTGAGGCTGAGGGACTGAGGGAGTCCTTCCGACGGGTCACGGTCTCTCCCGTCCACGACCTCTTCATCCTCGAGACGCGACGGATGCTCCGTCAGGGCTCAAAGCATCGGATCCTGATCAGAGGATTCACTGGTTTTATAAGTGAAGACCTTCGAGGTCTCTATAGAAGCGTCTACAAGGATCAGAATGGAAGGCTGAAGTAAGTCTCAACTCATGCTCTTCTCATATCCTCCTCAATACCATCTGCCTCTCATCCTCCCCTTAATCCTCCTCAATACTATCTACCTCTCATCCTCCCTAAATCCTCATCAATACCATCTGTCTCTCACCCGATCCTCACATCCTCATCAATACCGTCAACTACAATCACCTCCCTTCTACTAATCACATCCTCAACCTATTCTCCCATTCTCTCGTCACACCCTCATCCATTCTGTATACCTCACATCTTCACCTCAGTCCTCTCCTCCTTTCCTCACACCTTCACCTCTCCCTTCCATCCTCCCCTCTCCTTTCTTGTTTTCCTTCAGCCCATAGTATTCTTGTACAAACTCTCAAACTAATGCTTTCTAACAGCCAGTCAATTGTGACTTAGCTGAGCCTGAAAACACTTGGGAGGCTGTGGCTGAAATCTGCCATACAGAGCTTAAGTGAGAAATGGAACCCACTTTGTGAGGTTCTTTTAGCGCCTTTGAAAGGATCTTAAGTGGCACTATATAAAAGATAAGATTACGTGCACACACATACATTAATACGTATATGCAAACACACATACACACACACACAAACACATACATGTATACAAACAAACCCACACATATACATGCATACATGCATACATACATAAATACCTACACTCACGCATACATGCACACATACATACATAAATACAATGGCCCCAGCTTTGGAGCTTGATTCCCATCAATATCCAACAGGTTCCTAACCTTTATCGTTTTAAAAGACTACTGCGTTTTCACTTAGACTCAAATTAGCGATGATTTATAATTCATGGAACTGATTTATATTGTCACTTCCTTGGTTTTACATGCCGTCTTAGATCTGTAAAGTTATCTAAACTCTAGACTATAATTTATAATAGTTTAAGAACTGGGCACCACAATTATATGCTTATGAATACCCGCTTAATTACCTAGTTACGATTGTCATTATTTTATTCTCAATCGTCTTCAACGTAAAACATGGTAAAATTGGATGTCCCTACCAGCGGGATTATATTCCTTCTTGGCCTCCCTTTTGTCAAGGTTTGCTTGTACTCTACTAATGTTTAACTGATGTATGCAATATTGTTGCAATAAAAATTTTTTATTCACTGATTGATTGATTGATTGATAGATAGATAGATAGATAGATAGATAGATAGATAGATAGATAGATAGATAGATAGATAGATAGATAGATAGATAGATAGATAGATAGATAGATAGATAGATAGATAGATAGATAGATAGATAGATAGATAGATAGATAGATAGATAGATAGATAGATAGATAGATAGATAGATAGATAGATAGATAGATAGATAGATAGATAGATAGATAGATAGATAGATAGATAGATAGATAGATAGATAGATAGATAGATAGATAGATAGATAGATAGATAGATAGATAGATAGATAGATAGATAGATAGATAGATAGATAGAGATAGATAGATAGATAGATAGATTGATTGATTGATTGATTGATTGATTGATTGATTGATTGATTGATTGATTGATTGATTGATTGATTGATTGATTGATTGATTGATTGATTGATTGATTGATTGATTGATTGATTGATTGATTGATTGATTGATTGATTGATTGATTGATTGATTGATTGATTGATTGATTGATTGATTGATTGATTGATTGATTGATTGATTGATTGATACAGTCAAATAATTCGGCAGCCGCTGTAAGGTCGCAAAAATATTTCTGCAGCACAGCACAAAAAAGTGGTGGTGACTGTCAGAACAACTTTTAAACGTGGTGCTGACCGGACATCATCTAGGCCACATCTAGGACAGCACAACACAAAAAAGTGGTGGTGATTGTCAGCACCATTTTTAAAAGTCGTGCTGACCGGACACCTTCGTCACAATACAAAGTTGCGCCTATGTGCATAGTACCTCCTGGTAGTAAACTGTGACCAGAATCCAGGTAAATGTCTGCTTTGAACGTACGAATATTTGTTCTATTACCAGTAGATTACCAGTATTCAAATGCGTATCTCTGGGCTTAAAGTGACGGCAAGACGTCGTCGCTTTGATTGAAGGCAGTTAGATATTGGACGGTCAATGGAAGGAATTGAAAAGACAAAGGACTCATGTATATTAATATGAATGAAATAAACAAGCAAAAGAACTTAAATATCAAACTATTGTACGACTCTAGCATTGTTTAACATAAAATTGTTATTTTTCTTAAAAATCTATGTTTAAAACTTGTAGCTGGTTTGCCACGTGTATATATGTCTGTGCACATAATTATGTAGCCTACGTATGCATATCTATGTATGTATGTACATGTCTCTATTTATCAGGGACGTAACTAGCGTTGGGCTTGGGGGCTTAATCCCCCTCAAACTAAGCTGAAGCCCTCAAATAAATTAAACCGTTGTATACTTACGGCTAAAAATTCGTATGAACACTGTATTCATGTTGCCATGCTCAAGGCTTAAGCCCCCCAAATGAAAAGTCCTAGTTTCGTTGCTGCTATGTATGTATGTATGTATGTATGTATGTATGTATGTATGTATGTATGTATGTATGTATGCATGTATGTATGTATGTATGTATGTATGTATGTATGTATGTATGTATGTACATATATATTTATGTATGTCTGCATACATGTTTGTACATATATATGCATTGTATTTTATTTTATTGTATCTGAACATTTATAAAGCGCCTCTCACATGTTCGCTAATCAGAGGCGCTCCCAATGCGAAAGACCCAGTGAACAGAAAGTGGTTTAAGACAGCGGAACGAGGCACTTGGGCCACCAGCTAATAAAGGAGGGAGTTGATTCCATAGAGCAGGACCAATGCAAGAAGAGGTTCCAGTTTCGGCCATATTAGTCCCGGCTCGTGGGACAAAAAGATCATGGCGATTAAGCGATCGTAATGGACTGAAACTGTAGCTGAAGTAGCTGAAACTGGCAGACGAACGAGGTCACAGAGGTATTTGGGTGCCAAGTCTGTATAAGACCGAAGTACCAAAGTGAGAACCTTAAGCTGAATCCGAGCAGTAAGGTGAAGCCAATGAAGATGATCGAACATTAAAGAGGAAATACGAGACGAGCGAGGAAGTCGGGCTATGAATCTGGCCGCAGCATTTAAAGCAGCGTTGAGGGGGGATAGACGGACTTTTGGCAGACCAATCAAAAGCGAATTGCAGCAATTAATTCTGGAGCAGATGAAGGCGTGGATGATGTTGGTAAAAACGGAGGAGGAGACAGGGCGTCGGATTGCTCTAAGCCGTCTCAGATGAAAGTAAGAAGAACGGGCAAGATTAGCATTTTATTCAGAAAAGGTGAGCATACTGTCGAGGACAACACCAAGGTCACGGACACTAGAGAAAAAAAGTGAATGACGGGAATTTTTCAGCAAGAAGTGGGACGTCTAGCTTGAGGAGCTGCTGTGTGTGTGTATGCCTTTATGTATGTATGTAAGTGTGTAAGTACACATATATGTAGGGCCTGAGTATGTAAGTAGGCCTATGTCTTCGTTCATTTGTTCATTCATTCATTCATTCATTCATTCATTCAGAGGACTTATATAGCGCCCCTCCAAGATACCCACTATGAGGCGCTCACAGCTCAACCCCGGCGATAAAGAACAGTTTTCAGATGCTTTCAACAGGTGTAGGCTATAATTATGCAAATTCCCTAATTAAATTAAGACACAGATCTGAAGGAAGGTTATTCCACGTGGTTGGCCCAACTACTGAAAAGGCAAGATGTTGCATCTTTGAAGTGTGCGCAAAGGGAACAACAATTTCACCTCGAGATGCAGAACGACCAGTCAAACCTTAAGGTGGGACAAAAGAGCTCCCGCAAGTAGGCAGGGGCGTTTTCACCAGCTTCACTTAAATGCTTCAAGACCTTTCTTTTTACACGTGCCTATCACGTTGAGAGCGCTTTTGAATAGCTCTGCTGCGAGGAGCGCTTCACAAATTTGTATATTACATTAGGCCCTACATCACATTACATTTACATTTCCTAACTCGCCAGACCCAGAGCGAAACTCTAACTTCAATGCGCTGGGAAACAGGAAGCCAATGGAGCACGTCACGCATATAATGCGAGCCACGATCAAATTTTGAAATACCACCAACAAGCCTAGCAGCTGTACGCAGCACGCGCTCAAGCTACCACTGGCGTAAACTTGTCCAAAATATTGGGGGGGGATTTGGTTATTCATTCTACACAAAGTTTGTTGCATAGGATGTACAGTCCATCTCAATTATTTGGGGGGGGCACGTGCCCCGGCTCCCTCCAGAGTCTATGCCTATGCCAGCTACCCAATGCGCCCCAAGAGGAGGCCAATATAGGCCTAGATGGCACTGCAGTAGTCAATCCTACTATATGCAGACGTATCAACAAGGGCAAGTGCGGTATTGGGTGAAAGTGAACGGGAAATACAGCAACTGAAAAAAAACAGCACGAGAGATTTAGGTGTTCAGAGAAAGTGACGTAACAACCTAGCCGGGGGCCCATGAACATTCTAAGATTGGGGGCCCTTGCCCATTAAAGAGTGAAAATAACAAGACAGCTAAGTAAGTAAGTAAGTAAGTAAGTAAGTAAGTAAGTAAGTAATCTTTTATTAGCACGAGACAAACGCATATACCTTACAACAACAACAACGATACATACATTGGCGAAAGTATACCAAGTAGCAAGATACCAGTAGAACATAAAACAGATGCAATATTATAAACAGTTTCATAATGTCTGATTTATGTACGGTTATATCCATATCGAAAGCTCTGATCTGAGGAACATGAACATTACTCAGGTCCACAACTGGTTTAGATCTCCGAACAAGCATTAGGCCTATGACTAGCATTAACCCAATTTTTATAGTTGTACAGTCAGCGAATGATGAAGGATTTCTTATGCAGTAGTGTATTAAAGTACAGTAGTTCAAATGCATTCCCCCTTTCAAGTATTCGTAAGTTGAATTTATGAAGATGCTTTGCTGGCAGTAATTGGTAAATACAGTGACTGGATGCTTTTAATGAACATTAGTTAATTTTTCTCCAAAATCTTCCCCAACGTTAAACTGTCACCACTCAAGAGGTTGCTGTACTCAGCCCTGCGCAAAAAAGGAATAAATTTCTCCACCCAATCCCGTTGACAGGAAGCCCACCCCAAGATGAAAGAGCGTATTTTAATCGGGAGATTACAAGGGCTTGGAAAGTGTTCGTTAGTTTGCTATTTAAAACTGCAATCAGGCTTTTAATAGAGTACTAAACGTTCTCAACTTATCATCAATAATTCATATAGTTCAAGTCACAAAACAGGAATACAACAAATATGTATTGGCAAATTATAGACTATAGTTACATGCTTCATGTATAGCTAGTGTACACTGTACACTTACACTGTAGTTAAGAGAATTACTCCATAATGAATGAAGAATTATTAACGGAGTACTACATCATGCAAAGTACAGTAGTCAACAGGTACCCTGATGAATAGTTCAAGTGAGATTAATAATTCAAGTTATATTGTCTTGAATTATAAAAGTTTGGGAAACGCTGCTGTAGAATATATATAGTTCCTCAGAGAATTAAGCTTACATCATGAATTTGGCTATTTGCTTTACTTTCGCAAATGCGTCTATCAAGTCATCAATATTCAATTATTTTGCACATTCGTTTTCGATCGCAAGAAAAGCAAGACCATCTTCTTGTGAGATAATGGAGGATACGTCTTCATGCTTTTCAATTTGGAAAATTAAGGAGCGCTCCGCACTGGTGACGGTGACTGGGAGAGTGGCAAACAGCAGTAGCCAATTCTGAGATTGCTAGATGACTTGATGTGAGAGCTCAATATGAGTTTGAGACTTTGAGTATGTCAAACACAGCTTTTGTTGTTTCAAGTTCCTTGCTGAAAGACCGCACCGTCTGTGAATAAGCTGGTTCCCTCAACTTCGCTTTTTTGGGCGCTGCAGAAATTTCGAAATTACGATTACGATACGTATTATCTCTGACACAAAATCTGGGCCCATGTCCGAGGAATAATGTTTGCTGCAGTCTTGTTCTACTAATAATTATTCCAAATCAACATCGGACAAGTGCAGCAGAGGTTTGGGATAAAGAAAAGTAAGCGCTGCATAAACTAAACCCTGCTATCCATGCCTCAAACTGGAAAATTTAAATTAACCCGTCAGTAAAAACCAGCTGCTACAGAAGGAGGATCTTGATTTCCTGCATCTAATTCCTGCATGTCTCCCTGCCTCCTTGCGTTATGTCTGCCTCCTTGCCTCCTGCCCCCACCCTCTGCTTCTCTGTCTCTCTGCCTCCATGCCTCAATTACTCTTTGCCTCTCTGTCTCCCTGCCTCTCTGTCTTCCTACGTCTTTGTCTCTCTGCCTCTCTTCCTGCCTCTCTCCCTCCTTCCCTTCTCTGTATCCTATTTCCTTGCTCCTCACATTCATTTGTCTTCCTTCCTTTATCCTTTCATTCATTCCTTCCCTTATTCCTCTCCCTTCTGTCTCCGTCATTCATATCTTTCTTCTTTCCGCTCGTATCGTTCCTTCTTTCCTTCATTCCTTTAAACTTCATCCTTAATTTCTTTTTCCTTTCTTTCTTAATCTTCCTTGTTCTTACTTCACATACCTGCAGTTTTATAAAACTAACAACATGTGAAAAAGTCTACAAAACTACATACACGAAAGCACACCATGTTCTTAAGCCGAGAAAATTTATTTCCTAGTTCAGTGCTCGCTGGTTTCTCGGCCTATAGAAACCACCCCACCATCCTACCACCCCACCCAAGCACATACCATCAGCAAAAAGCCATAAAAGAGACGAAAGCCGACTCCAGTTTATCGTTTTGAAACTGATCGTATCCACAGCGGTCAAACGCCTCAGGTGTCTAATTTTATGGTTCCATTAACCAAGAAAGCCCGATGAAGCCTGACCTTGACTTAGATGTATGCGTGTATGAAGGGACAGTTGGTTTAAAGATTTATATGGGCAACCCTACCAAGACCCTTGTCCCTCCCTCACCTGGGTCAGATACATTGAGCCATGTCGGCTGTGGCGGTTCTGACTGCCTTGGACCGAAGGTTCTGACTGCCTTGGACAGACCTTGGTCGGACATTGCGAGGCTCCGGAATGACAAATGTATAACGGATTTATCGAAAATTAAGGAAAGGCTCAGTTTCCAAAAGCTTCGAGTTCTTGCAATGCAGTCGCAATGTATTAATATCAATCTATTCTTCACGAACAAAACATGGCAATAAAACTAAAGATACCTGGTATTCTCAGGGCAACTGCAGGCCTGCCTGAATATGCATTAGGGCGAAGTCATATTTACAATGTCAAGTAAGGACATGCAATGCAATGCAGTGTGTTGAACTGTTGTCAAAAGAAGAACTCGTAGAAGAAGAGGAAGAAGAAGAAGAAGAAGAAGAAGAACAACAACAACAACAACAACAACAACAAGTCGAACAAAAAGAAGTCGAACAAGAAGAAGAAGAAGAAGTCGAACAAGAAGACGAAGAAGAAGAAGAACAACAACAACAACAAATCGAACAAGAAGAAGTCGAACAAGAAGAAGAAGAAGAAGAAGAAGAAGAAGAAGAAGAAGAAGAAGAAGAAGAAGAAGAAGAAGAAGTCGAACAAGAAGAAGTCGAACAAGAAGAAGAAGAAGAAGAAGAAGAAGAAGAAGAAGAAGAAGAAGAAGAAGAAGAAGAAGAAGAAGAAGTCGAACAAGAAGAAGTCGAACAAGAAGAAGAAGAAGAAGAAGAAGAAGAAGAAGAATAAGAAGAAGAAAAAAATGGTGACAATGATGACTATGAGGATGAAGAGACGAAGATGAAGAAAAGGAAGAAGAAGAGTGCGTTCAGCTAAAATTACCTTTTTGGCTGGGACATGTCCAGATTGCCACCCTTCACCCTCTTCTACCCTGTCCTGGCCTACCCTACCCAACCCTACTCTTTAACCTAACTTATCCTACTCTACCCTATACCACCGTATACACTACTTACCATATCATACCTCACCTTGCTTTGCCATAAACTATACACCACCATGCTCTACCGGTAACTGCTCCACTCTACCCTGCACAAATCTAGCATAGTAGCCAGAAAAAGAGCTGCGACCGTAGCACATAATTTACCCGTCGCCAACGACCAACGGATGTCCGTCTGTTGGTCGGTCTCTCGTGCGGGGAATCGATCGGTCGGTTGACGCCGGGGGTCAGGAGGCCGGCCGCGTCTCTCGGCCGATACACTGGCCGGGCAAGACGGGCGGGTCTGACCGCGGCTGCAGGGGGTCGGCGTAGGGCGAATGGCGATCGATGACCGCTGCTGTCCGTCCGGGGAACAGAGAGGAATAGTTTCGAAGGAATAAAAGGGAAGACCAAACAGTTTCTGGAAACATTCCGACAGTCATTGATCTGAGTATCTGGAAATAATCCTCCGAAACCTCTAATAGTTCCAGTTAAAGATAAATGTTGCAACTGTTGCAACTTTGATGTAATCACACAGAATGAGCTCAGGATTTTGTGGGCTACATGTTTTCGGCCTACATTTAAAAGGTCCCGTGCCCAATAGAGACTTTGGGACGCGCTCATTTCCTTTCTATGCCCTTGAACGATAATGGAATAAGTCCAAGGTGCTGGACGTGGGATCCGTGCATTACAGGACTTCCCGTTTAGTTTCCAGATTACGCCGAGACCCAAATTGTACTGCTCGGTGAAAATAAATACTAATTTTAATATTATGCAGAACTGCTTTGTAACGTTGTCTCTGGCCAACCCAAATGCTATTATCGTTATGGTTCAATTTAGTTAAGTCAGAGTTTAATGATCAACAGATGGCTTGTGTAGGTTAGGAGGCAGTTAGAAGCGAACAATTGACAATTATATTAATTTTAAGTGACCATGCAGCATCTGTGTGATATTAGGAGGCGTTACATGCTTAACGTCCTGCGCAGGACATTAATAATACCGTTGCTGATGTTGCTACTATACTTTAGAGCAGGGGTGCGCAACCTTTTCGTTAATTTCGGCCGCATTACAGGTTCATATTCTCATCACGGCCGCATGGGCGGCGATCCCGGGGTCAAGGGGAATAAGACTCCTACCTTTATCAGTGGAGGGACACACTGTACAGTTTTCCCTCGCCCAAATTTTTAAGAAACACCAAAAAAGTTCACACATTTTTTTGCGCGTGAGCGCGAAAAAAAATTTCACCTCTTTTTTGACCAGATCAGTTCAAAAGTGTCCCGTGTCCCTTCCACCTGTCATACAAGATCGCCGCCAGCGCACGACCGCTAAGATATCTGCATAGAGGTGAGGAATTTATTGTTACTTAAGGAATAATTTATATTCTTCATGGAATAGAATTCCACAGTTTCCTATTTATGAATTAATCTGCACACGGCCGCCAAAACATTATCATTAGCTCAACTGTCCACGGCCGCCAATTCTCCCTCTCACGGCCGCATGCGGCCGTACGGCCGCAGGTTGCGCACCGCTGTTTTAGAGTTTACATGTCATAGCTCAGTCATTTCGGTACAACTTTAATACGGTACTATAGCAGTTGCTAATGTTGTTGCAACTGCTATTTGCTGTCCATCAGGGTGCGATTGGTAGGGGTAATTTCACTCTGACTGGCACAGACCATCAGCATGCTGGGATGATGTCCGACATCCCAGTAAGGGATAGGCCTGCCTGTTTCCAGCATATTCTCGGTTCCTCCATGCGCCAATACCGCCACTCACCCACCGTCATCAGACTCAGGCCCGTCTACTTATCGCCCACAGGCTTTCTACTCCATATTGAAATCTCACCTCTTCAAGAATTTCTACCCGAATCCATCCAGTCCTGCGCCTTCTAAGCTTTCTCGTCCTCAAAGAAACCCGCCTTAGCGGCTGCTCTGCCTCTTCCTCTCACTGGTCTCTCTGGCATCCGGACTCTGACCTCCAATGGACATCGATCTCTGGACAACCCATCTGATACGCTCGTGAATAAGCTGGTGCCCTGCTCTTTTCTTTAGAGTAGCGCTTTAGAAATTTAGAGTTTACGATTAGGCTTGTCAGATTGACCAACTTCGAGTCACATGCAAACAATGCACGGTTATAACATATATTTATTGACAATATAATTTCAATTACAAGAAAGTAAAAACATATGGTATATTTCTCAATTTTGCAAGTTGGTCACGATGCAGATTGCTATTTAAAGTGAAAACTAAGGAGCCATTCATACGACCGCTGAGAAAGACGAGCTAGCAAAAAGAAAGAATCTAAAAAATCTTGCTTTATTTTGTGAAGGAACTGTCAGGAAACACAAGTAGCCGACATAATAAAATTCTGTCAGTTTTGCATACATTTGCATTCATTTGCCTATATTTGCATTTATTTGCTTGCTTTGTATTATCGTTAATCCTGCTTCGAAAATACTTTCAAACAGAATGATCTGCGGCGGTAAGATATGAAGGTGATGAAAGACCTAAAAATATCATCGACTGATTGATTCAAGCGATGGTTGATGCTCATCTTATTTCTCCTGCTGGCTTTGAATCTTGATGTTGATGTTATTCCTGATGCTGGCTTTGATGCCAGTGATGCTGATGCTGATGGTGTTAGCGACATCTTCTGTTTCCTTGTTTCGTCTTATAGGTATTTGGCGACATCTCAGCTGCAGTCCATCGATGCCAGAAGGGTGTTTCCGTGCTTTGACGAACCAGACCTTAAGGCCAGGTTTGCCGTCAGCATTATTCATCAACAAGGTTAATAATGACAATGACACTAATAATAAACAATAATAAATATAATATTAATTATAAACATACTACTACTATTACTACTTCTACTACTACTACTATTACTACTACTACTACTACTACTACTACTACTACTACTACTACTACTACTACTACTACTACTACTACTACTACTACTACTACTACTACTACTACTACTACTACTACTACTACTACTACTACTACTACTACTATTACTGCTACTGCTACTGCTGCTGCTGCTGCTGCTGCTGCTGCTACTACTGCTTCCAACTATTACTACTAACTACTTCTATTATTACTCCCGCTACTGCAACAACTACTACTAGTACTACTACTACTAATAATAATAATTTCCCGAGGGATCATGTAAACCTCGGGGAAAAAATAATAATACAATGGTCTCAGATATTAGGCTTGATTTTCTAGAAATAAGAGTTGTGCTTCTAGAAGGGCAGGGAGCTAGTTGAATGGTAACACGCTGGCACAAAGATCAGAAGGACTCGGCTTCGATACCCGCTAGCGCCTGTAAGATTAGCTCACCTTTTCACTCCCTACACTCTCTAGGGGCGACTATAAAATGAGCAGTAGGACAGATGAAGGGTGCCTTGCAGGCTGCCTTACAGTTAAATTCGACTCCTGTCAAACTTGTTATCATCTGTTACTACTATGTCATGTATCTTACAGCGTACTTGTCAGTTTGAATTTAATAAACGCTTATTATTATTATTATTATTATTATTATTATTATTATTATTATTATTATTATTATTATTATTATTATTATTATTTAACAGCTTATTGTCAGGAATGATAGTTTCGAGGAGGAAACAGAAAAGCAGGTCCAATATAGACAGGCCAAAGGTTTTATAATCCTAATAGTTTCCAACAGTTTGGTGTTCCTTGGTTGTATGTGACCACAGCATGAATGATTTGTGGGAATTAGGGTAATGGTAAAACGATTAGGTTAATGACAACAGATGTTGCATTGTTTAAACGTCAGAACCAAATAGCGTTTGGACAGGATTCTCCAGGTCACTTGAAGAACTGTGTTGCCAGGTCGAGCTGGTGCATTCGCGGCGCTGTATACGGCCTCATTTCCCCCCAAACTGCTACGTGTGAACACATTGGAAGTAGTATCAGGTGATGTCCTTGGGAGCAATAGAAGGCGAGCAAAGGAAGAGAGAGAGAGAGAGAGAGAGAGAGAGAGAGAGAGAGAGAGGAGAGATAGACATATATATATATATATATATATAGACAGACAGACAGACAGACAGACAGACAGACAGACAGACAGACAGACAGACAGACAGACAGACAGACAGACAGACAGACAGACAGACAGACAGACAGACAGACAGATAGATAGATAGATAGATAGATGGATAGACAGACAGACAGACAGATAGATAGATAGATATTTAGAGAAATAGATAGATAGATAAATAGCCAGAGAGAGAGAGAGAGAGAGAGAGAGAGAGAGAGAGAGAGAGAGAGAGAGAGAGAGAGAGAGAGAGAGAGCGGGAGAGAGGGAGCGAACGAGGGACGGAGGGACGGAGAGAGGGAGGGACGGAGAGACAGACAGACAGAGACTTCGACAGACCAAGAGAGACAGAAAGATACAGGGAGAGGCAGAGAGACAGAGGTGGATGAAGACTTTTGAAGCGAGCAATATGCCGTGGTACATCTCCAATGCTGGGAAACATAATTACTTGTCAGCATTTAAATTCATTTCTATTACCATAAATTTTGAATTTTAAAGGATTACGCAAAGACATCATTTACCTAAAAAAAATTTCATTCGTTTGTTCATTCATTCATTCATTCATGCATTCGCTCATTTGTTTATTCGCTCATTGGATCATTAGTTCTTTTGTTCTTCTGATCGTTTTTTTTATTCTTTCGTTTAATAATTAATTAATTCGGTCTATCTCTACAGCGATTTCACAGCATCTCACAGAAATGCAGTTTTGCTGCGATGCGATCAATGATTGTGTATTATGATAGCGGCGCCATAGAAATTTCCAGATAAGATTAAGTCAGATTAGATTACAATGGATCAGATCAGATTACAGTCGATCACAATAGATTACAATAGATCAGATCAGGTTACAATAGATCACCTCATTACAATAGATCACATCATTACAGTAGATCCGATCAGATTACAATAGATCAAATTAGATTACAGTAGATCAGTTTAGATTGCAATAGATGAGATTAGATGAGATTAGATTGCAATAGATCAGATTATATTACGGTAGATCAGATTACAATGGATGAGATAGATTACAATAGATGAGATAGATTACAATAGATGAGATTAGATGAGATTAGATTGTAATAGATCAGATTATATTACGGTAGATCAGATTACAATGGATGAGATAGATTACAATGGATGAGATAGATTACAATGGATGAGATAGATTACAATAGATGAGATTAGATGAGATTAGATTGCAATAGATCAGATTATATTACGGTAGATCAGATTACAATGGATGAGATAGATTACAATAGATGAGATTAGATGAGATTAGATTGCAATAGATCAGATTATATTACAGTAGATCAGATTACAATGGATGAGATAGATTACAATGGATGAGATAGATTACAATAGATGAGATTAGATGAGATTAGATTGTAATAGATCAGATTATATTACAGTAGATCAGATTACAATGGATGAGATAGATTACAATGGATGAGATAGATTACAATAGATGAGATTAGATGAGATTAGATTGTAATAGATCAGATTATATTACAGTAGATCAGATTACAATGGATGAGATAGATTACAATGGATGAGATAGATTACAATAGATGAGATTAGATGAGATTAGATTGTAATAGATCAGATTATATTACGGTAGATCAGATTACAATGGATGAGATAGATTACAATGGATGAGATAGATTACAATAGATGAGATTAGATGAGATTAGATTGTAATAGATCAGATTATATTACGGTAGATCAGATTACAATGGATGAGATAGATTACAATGGATGAGATAGATTACAATAGATGAGATTAGATGAGATTAGATTGCAATAGATCAGATTATATTACAGTAGATCAGATTATATTACGGTAGATCAGATTACAATGGATGAGATAGATTACAATGGATGAGATAGATTACAATAGATGAGATTAGATGAGATTAGATTGTAATAGATCAGATTATATTACGGTAGATCAGATTACAATGGATGAGATAGATTACAATGGATGAGATAGATTACAATAGATGAGATTAGATGAGATTAGATTGTAATAGATCAGATTATATTACAGTAGATCAGATTACAATGGATGAGATAGATTACAATGGATGAGATAGATTACAATAGATGAGATTAGATGAGATTAGATTGCAATAGATCAGATTATATTACAGTAGATCAGATTATATTACGGTAGATCAGATTACAATGGATGAGATAGATTACAATGGATGAGATAGATTACAATAGATGAGATTAGATGAGATTAGATTGTAATAGATCAGATTATATTACGGTAGATCAGATTACAATGGATGAGATAGATTACAATGGATGAGATAGATTACAATAGATGAGATTAGATGAGATTAGATTGTAATAGATCAGATTATATTACAGTAGATCAGATTACAATGGATGAGATAGATTACAATGGATGAGATAGATTACAATAGATGAGATTAGATGAGATTAGATTGCAATAGATCAGATTATATTACGGTAGATCAGATTACAATGGATGAGATAGATTACAATGGATGAGATAGATTACAATAGATGAGATTAGATGAGATTAGATTGTAATAGATCAGATTATATTACAGTAGATCAGATTACAATGGATGAGATAGATTACAATGGATGAGATAGATTACAATAGATGAGATTAGATGAGATTAGATTGTAATAGATCAGATTATATTACGGTAGATCAGATTACAATGGATGAGATAGATTACAATGGATGAGATAGATTACAATAGATGAGATTAGATGAGATTAGATTGTAATAGATCAGATTATATTACAGTAGATCAGATTACAATGGATGAGATAGATTACAATGGATGAGATAGATTACAATAGATGAGATTAGATGAGATTAGATTGTAATAGATCAGATTATATTACAGTAGATCAGATTACAATGGATGAGATAGATTACAATGGATGAGATAGATTACAATAGATGAGATTAGATGAGATTAGATTGCAATAGATCAGATTATATTACAGTAGATCAGATTATATTACGGTAGATCAGATTACAATGGATGAGATAGATTACAATGGATGAGATAGATTACAATAGATGAGATTAGATGAGATTAGATTGCAATAGATCAGATTATATTACACTAGATCAGATTATATTACAGTAGATCAGATTACAATGGATGAGATAGATTACAATAGATGAGATTAGATGAGATTAGATTGTAATAGATCAGATTATATTACAGTAGATCAGATTATATTACAGTAGATCAGATTATATTACAGTAGATCAGATTATATTACAGTAGATCAGATTATATTACGGTAGATCAGATTACAATGGATGAGATAGATTACAATGGATGAGATAGATTACAATAGATGAGATTAGATGAGATTAGATTGTAATAGATCAGATTATATTACAGTAGATCAGATTATATTACAGTAGATCAGATTACAATGGATGAGATAGATTACAATGGATGAGATAGATTACAATAGATGAGATTAGATGAGATTAGATTGCAATAGATCAGATTATATTACAGTAGATCAGATTACAATGGATGAGATAGATTACAATGGATGAGATAGATTACAATGGATGAGATAGATTACAATAGATGAGATTAGATGAGATTAGATTGCAATAGATCAGATTATATTACAGTAGATCAGATTATATTACAGTAGATCAGATTACAATGGATGAGATAGATTACAATAGATGAGATTAGATGAGATTAGATTGTAATAGATCAGATTATATTACAGTAGATCAGATTACAATGGATGAGATAGATTACAATGGATGAGATAGATTACAATAGATGAGATTAGATGAGATTAGATTGCAATAGATCAGATTATATTACAGTAGATCAGATTATATTACGGTAGATCAGATTACAATGGATGAGATTAGATTACAATAGAGGAGATTAGATTACAGTGGATGAGATTAGATGAGATTAGATTACAAAAGAGGAGATTAGATTAGATTAGACAATTAGCATGCCAGATATGACGGAAAGGAACCGTTTCTACAAAACATATGAAAATCGTCGAATTACTTTCTCACTGACTATTGCCTTAACCGTTCGCTATATAACCGCTGCCGATTTAAAGAAAGGCTAGCCGTGCTTGTAGGGTTCAAGTCGTTGTCGAATATGCCCCGCGTGAGAACGAGTCAAGTGGAGGACGGGTGGGTGAAGGACGAGTTCGCCGAGACGCCCGTCATGTCGACCTACCTCTTGGCGTTCATCGTCGCCGACTTTCAGCACCGTGAAACGATTACCGATGGGGGATTAAAGGTCAGAGATCGATCAATTACACCGATACTGTTCGATGCGAGATCGAAGGAGGCGATAGAAGGACAGGAGTAGGAAGAGGAGGAGGAGGCGAAGAAAGAAACGGAAAGACAGGAACGAGGAGGAGGAGGTAGATACATAAAGTGTGAATATGGTGAAGAGGTTAAAGAGAAAGAATCGGAGAAAGAAGAGGAACAGGTGGAAAAGGTGGAGTAGAAAGAGCAAGAAGAGGAGAAATAGGATTAGGGCAAGGAAGGAACATACAGAAAACGACAGAAGGAAGTGTGAAGAGATTGATAAAGTGGACAAAGAAAAGAAGAATAGTAGGAGGAAACTGTAGAGGAAGATGAGGAGGAAGATGAGGAGGAGGAAGAGTAGGAAGAGGAGAAGAGAAGGAGAACGAGGAAGGTGGAGAAGAGGATGAAGAAAGGAAGGGAAAAGAAAAATAGAAAGCGAACAAGGAGAAAAAGGAGAATGTGAATGGAGACAAAGGGTGAAGAGAAAAAGAAAGAAAGAGAACAAAGAGCAGAAACAGACAAATGGATGAGATATACAGAAGGAAGTGGCAAAAAGAGGAATAAAAGAACAAGAATTAGTTGAATGAAGAGGAAGAGCAGAAGAAAGAGATTGATTGAGGAGGAGGAGAATGACTTACACGAAGTTGAGCTTCATATAGAAGTAGGACAAACCTAGAACAATGTAACCTATGTTAATAGAAGTAGGACAAACCTAGAACAATGTAACCTATGTTTATAGATGTAGGACAAACCTTGAACAATGTAACCTATGTTAATAGAAGTAGGACAAACCTAGAACAATGTAACCTATGTTTATAGAAGTAGGACAAACCTAGAACAATGTAACCTATGTTTATAGAAGTAGGACAAACCTAGAACAATGTAACCTATGTTTATAGAAGTAGGACAAACCTAGAACAATGTAACCTATGTTTATAGAAGTAGGACAAACCTATAACAATTTAACCTACGTTTATAGAAGTAGGACAAACCTAGAACAATGTAATCTATGTTTATAGAAGTGGGACAAACCTAGAAGAATGTAGATAATTCTACGATGTAGCCTATGTTTATAGAAGTAGGACAAACCTAGAACAGTGTAGCCTATGTTTATAGAAGTGGGAGAAACCTAGAACAAAATAGATAATTATGCGATGTAGCCTATGTTTTTTGGAAGTGGAACAAACCTAGAACAAGGTAGCCTATGTTTATAGAAGTGGGACAAACCTAACAGAATGTAGATAATTCTACGATTTAGTCTATGTTTATAGAAGTGGGACAAACCTAGAACAATGTAACCTATGTTTATAGAAGTAGGACAAACCTAGAACAATTTAACCTATGTTTATAGAAGTAGGACAAACCTAGAACAATGTAATCTATGTTTATAGAAGTGCGACAAACCTAGAAGAATGTAGATAATTCTACGATGTAGCCTATGTTTATAGAAGTAGGACAAACCTAGAACAGTGTAGCCTATGTTTATAGAAGTGGGACAAACCTATAACAGAATGTAGATAATTCTACGATTTAGTCTATGTTTATAGAAGTAGGACAAACCTATAACAATGTAACCTATGTTTATAGAAGTGGGACAAACCTAGAACAATTTAACCTATGTTTATAGAAGTAGGACAAACCTAGAACAATGTAACCTATGTTTATAGAAGTGGGACAAACCTAGAAGAATGTAGATAATTCTACGATGTAGCCTATGTTTATAGAAGTGGGAGAAACCTAGAACAAAATAGATAATTATGCGATGTAGCCTATGTTTTTTGGAAGTGGAACAAACCTAGAACAAGGTAGCCTATGTTTATAGAAGTGGGACAAACCTAACAGAATGTAGATAATTCTACGATTTAGTCTATGTTTATAGAAGTGGGACAAACCTAGAACAATGTAGTTAATTCTACGATGTAGCCTATATTTATAGAAATGGGACAAACCTATAAAAATGAAGATAATTCTACGATGTAGCCTATTTTTGTACAGCTTCGATTGTAATAGGAGTAGGCCTAACATGTAGACCTAACTGCAATGCGAAGCTGTGTTTCGATTAATTTCTTTGTCTTCCTTATTCGGTTTTCACTCGTCCTACTCAGGTACTGAAAAGTTTCTGTTTGCAATTAAGGTTAAACTGCGTAATTGTAACCAACTACTGTAACACAAATACTAATAAATCGAATGATAGGAAGACTGATCTGCAAAGGGTTCTTAATTAATGTTTCAGATACGAATCTGGGCAAGACCTGATATGTACAATCAGACTGAATATGCTCTCACCTTTGCCACAAAGGCTTATCAGTTTTTCTCAAATTACTTCGGAACACCAGAGGTCGTCTCAAAAGCCGGTAAAAGTTAACGACATATATCCGAATCAAACATCATCCAGTTGTCTTCTACTTCTGCTTCTTCTTCTTCTTCTGCTCCGTCTTCTTCTTCTCTTTCTTCTCTTCTGCTTTTTCTTCTTCTTCTTCTTCTTCTTCTTCTTCTCTTTCTTCTCTTCTGCTTCTTCTTCTTCTTCTTCTTTTTCTTCTTCTTCTTCTTCTTCTTCTTCTTCTTCTTCATCTTCTTCTTCTGCTGCTTTTTTCCCTTCTTCTTCTTCTTCTTCTTCTTCTTCTTCTTCTTCTTCTTCTTCTGCTTTTTCTTTTTCTTTTTCTTCTGCTTCTTCTTCTTCTTCTTCTTCTTCTTCTTCTTCTTCTTCTTCTTCTTCTTCTTCTCCTTCTTCTTCTTCTTCTTCTTCTTCTTCTTCTTCTTCTTCTTCTTCTTCTTCTTCTTCTTCTGCTTTTTCCCTTCTTCTTCTTCTTCTTCTTCTTCTTCTTCTTCTTCTTCTTCTTCTTCTTCTTCTTCTTCTTCTTCTTCTTCTTCTTCTTCTTCTTCTTCTTCTTCTTCTGCTTTTTCCCTTCTTCTTCTTCTTCTTCTTCTTCTTCTTGTTTTTTTTTCTTCTTCTTCTTCCTTTCTTCTTTTTTCTTCTTCTTTTCTTTTTCTTGTTTTTCTTGTTTTTCTTCTTTTCCTTTTTCTTTTTCTTCTTCTTTTTTTATGTTTTTCTTCTTTTCTTCTTTTTTTTCTTTTTTTCCTTCTTATTCTTCTCCTCCTGCTCCTCCCCTCTTCCTCTCCTCCTCCGCCTCCTCCTCTTCCTCCTCCTCTTCTTCTTCTTCTTTCCACTGAACTCATCATCTCAGTCTATCTCAGTGTTGTAATGCAGAGAGTTCTAGCCAACTCAGCTGCTAAGAGAAGCGATTTAGACCGACAAGGTTTCTAAGCAAGCGACGTCGTAGGTCTATACGGAAATGTGTGCGTAAGTACCTGGTGGTATATGCATTTATATATGTACGTGCATGTATGTATGCATGTACCGGTAATCCGGTATGTATGGATGTGTATGTACCGGTATCCATGCATGTATTTATTTATCTTGGTATTTATAACTTTTTATGAAATATGCCAAAGGCTCTTTCCATCTTTCTTCATATCCCTTCCAATTGTTCTTCGAGCGATGTTCCTTGCCCTACTCTTGCACTTTGACCTGTTACTCGCTGCCAACGGAATTTCAGTCGAGTGTAACTGGCGCTGATGGTGCTTGTTTTTAGATCATGCGGCAATTCCAGACTTCAGCGCTGGAGCGATGGAGAATTGGGGTCTGATACTGTACAGAGAAACGGCGCTCTTGCACGACGATTCCGTCTCTTCCATATCCAACAAGTACTGGGTCTCACTCGTCATGGCTCACGAGATCGCTCACACGGTCAGTCCACGCTGTCGTCGGTCCATGAATCCCTCCCAGCCAGGGTGGGAATTGTGGGGGTTGGGTTTCAACACCCTAGTCTTTCTTAGGACCCCACAGTTAAGTCTTTATTGCACCCGCAGGTGGTCGTTTCCAACACCCTCAGTTGTAATAGTGTGATTTAGTATTATTTGACTCTGAGTCTCTGACAAAGAAGAAATTTCCAGAGTGTATCATGTATGCATTTTTGAATGTTCTCAACAATGGAATTGATTTTGATTCGATCATTCGAGCCTGACTTACAAAACTGCTAGCGTTGAAATCAGCTGCTTTCAAATTTCATTGACATCAGTTTGCAAAATTCGGATAAAATATTCAACCCCCCAGTCTTATTCTACAATTTCCACACTGCTGCCAGCTTGACCACATGGTGCTAATATATATATATATATATATATATAGGACGTATATTTGGAGGCTGTATATATAGCCCATATTGGTCCAATCTCATGTCCATAAAAATGCTGGCATGGATGTTCAGTAAATTCAAATCGAGAGAGAACCTGAATTGCTACTGATCCAGGATCAGTTTAAACTGGTCCACGACAGCTTTCGTTACTATTTATTATTTCATTGTATCTGTACATTTTGTAACTGTTTCGTTACGTTTAAGAAAATCCGAGATTGCTACGTTGATACGCAGTTCATTACACCTCAAACAAACGGTAAAGGTAAAGAAAAAGGTAAAGGCAGAGGTTAAGGAATGAAGGTAAAGGTTAAAGTAAGGGTAAAAGTGAAAGGTTGCACGTCGAGATGTTTTTTTTCGTTTTTTAGTGGTTTGGAAACATGGTGACTATGAAATGGTGGGACGACCTTTGGTTGAACGAAGGATTTGCCAATACCCTCATGTATTTCGCTCTCGACACCATCTACCCTTCCTGGAAAGTGGTCAGTGTTACAGATCACACGCTCTCGTCGCTCTCTAAGTTTAGCAATAGCAACGACAAAGTATTCAACCAACAACAGTCGTTGACTCGTTGTTGTCATCATCACCATCGTCAACGTTATTATCATTATCATCGTCGTTGTTGCTTTCGTGACAATCACAATGATATTGATTATCTTCGTCTTCGTCATCATCGTTCGTTATCACTCTGCATTCTTATGATTATAATGTAAAGTGGACTTAATAAGCTGATTCGAGCTTTACTTCTTCCGGAATTTATCCTTTATTGAAGTTTCAACCAATCAATTACTGTAAATTACTGTACGGTGGATAACTGTGAACTACCGTACTGTGAATTACTTTGAATTACTGTACTGTGAAATAATTATGTTAAATTACTGTGCTGTGAATTGCTGTGAATTACCGTACTGTGAATTACTTTGAATTAGTGTACTATAAATTTAGATACTGTGAATTACTTTGAATTACTGTAATGTGAATGACTGTGAATTACTGTTAATAAACTAAAGTAAGCTGTGCATATGTTATGTAGAGGTGCTTTGATTTTTGCTTGTTAAGTTTGACCAGCAATTGGTGAACAACGTCTATCCAGTGATGACAAAGGATTCATTGATTACTTCTCATGCCATCTCGACTCCCATCACCCATCCGGATGACATCACCTCCTTCTTTGATTCCATCTCATACGACAAAGTAGGTCATCTCGATTCGTTATCACTCTGAATTCTTATGATTATAATGTAAGGTGAACTCAATAAGCTCATTCGAGCTTTACTCCTACCAGAATGTATCCTTTAATTAAATCAGCCTTCGAACTGATCTGTTTTCAATTATAACTATTCACTAATCATCAGATTATTATTATTAATATTAATATTAATATTATTATTATTATTATTATTATTATTATTATTATTATTATTATTATTATTATTATTATTATTATTATTATTGATTAGGAACTCTTATAGCGATGATGTATAGTGAATAAGGCATCAAGTGATCGATGGCGCGCCAAACTCCAGCCATAATCTAGTCGATACCCAGAAGATCAGTCCGCCAATGTTATGTAATGTAACGTGATCACAGATTTATATAGCGTCTCTTCAAGAAAACTCATCAGAGGCTTTCGACCTGGCGATGGATGACATTCAGGGGCGTCTACTCCATAGAAAACTTGGAGCAAATGCTCCATCAAAAAAATAGGGAAAGATCTGTCAGACTCAGTGTATGTACTTTCATTATGGGGGGGGAGGGAGGAAGGGGAAGGGGAAGAGGAGGGAAGGGGAAGTTGCTCCAATGACTTCGGGGGATAGACGCCCCTGATGACAGGAACCAAGACAGAGAGACCTATGGTCGATAAGGATAAGTTGTTTGAAAAAGGCAAGTCTTAAGTTGATAACGAAATGTCGTGAGAGACTGAGCGGAACAAGAGAGTTCCAAGTTCTAGGTCTAGCAACCGAAAAGCTCGCTCACCATGAACAGTTTTAATCTCCGTAGGATCAGTAGAGACAATCAAAAAATCTAGTTGAATTTGATAAGTCTAGCGAATAAGGAATTTATTTAATCATTGCGTTCGCGACAGTTCAGTGCTTTATGAATTATGAGCCCCAATTTTAAGGCAATGATTTAAGTACAGGGATATATGCTCATGTTATCAATTAATTGTATATGTGTAAAAACATAGTAAACTTTAAATTAAATACATTTTCTTTACTATTTTTCGATTTATCAACTAATTATCTATTTGTCTGTATGGTACAATTGCTGAACATCGAATTACTGAATGAATACTTTAATAGGCTATATTTAGAGATTCGTATTGATGATTAAATTCAATTGAAATATTAATGGATACCTGGTAATTATGTATAGAATCTATTGTTACAGCTCGTCTAGGAGTATGAAAAATTATCACTGGATTTAGGTACCAATTTTATTTTAATGGGACTATACACAGCAAAAAATCACACACAGAACGACTCGGTAGAAACAAGTGCTATGCACCTTAACGAACATGGTCGCAGGCAATGAACAGAAACACGACAAGAAGCAACCAGTGAGACTTTGTGTCTTAGCATAACATGATCCTATTCTAATCACCAAGATTTGCGACAATCCAACTACAGTTTCTTTCACATGACCGCTAGATGGCGTTAGACTCAAGCAGAAGAAGATGATGATGATGATGATAGTGGTTGTCACACATAGGCTAAATCACACACATATATAACACCAAACAGGTCAGTCGAACGCGGCAAAAAAACAGCAGACTCTCATTGAAAGAGAAACACGCAAACGTAACAGGTTCAAAACCAACAACAAGTCATCCTCAGAAGGAGACAAAATCATCAAATTAATCGAGAGACTGACAAAAACAAAATGCCTCGCAGGACTGAACACTAAAACCACGTCTGACTTTAAATCATGCACGGAGCATTTATATTACAGGATTTACATTTCTCGCCAATTGTCCAGTCGGCGTAGGCCTACAACTTATGTATGCACGTAAATCACTTCACTCGTTTCGATACTATCTATGCACCGGATACAACAATGCTATGCATTATGCATACATATATTTTGGATTCCGTTTATGCCGATTGCTATATTTTAATTTAATATACTGACTGTTGGATGTATTTGTACAGGGTATGGCCGTTCTGCGCCTGTTGCGAGGGTTTCTAGGTTGGGATGACTTCCGTCGAGGACTTCAGGTAAGACGGTCTTTAAGCACTAAGATGAGGAGGAGGAGGAGGAGGAAGAGGAGTAGGAAGAGGAGCAGGAGCAGGAGGAGCAGGAGGAGCAGGAGAAAGCGACAAAATAGAAGAGGCAGTAGGTTGAGGCAAAGGATGAAGGAAAAGAGGAGGTCTTCTAACTCGCTTTGGTCATATTTTATGCCTGTCTATAACGGGATATGATCCGCACACACACACACACACACACACACACACACACACACACACACACACACACACACACACACACACACACACACACACACACACACACACACACACACACACACACACACACACACACACACACACACACACACACACACACACACACACACACACACACACACACACACACACACACACACACACACACACACACACACACACACACACACACACACACACACACACACACACACACACACACACACACACACACACACACACACACACACACACACACACACACACACACACACACACACACACACACACACACACAAACACACACACAAACACACACACACACATACACACACAAACACACACACAAACACACACACAAACACCTACATTATTATTTATTTGAAAGTACGCTGCTTCTTCTTCTTCGCAATCTTCTTCTTCTTCTTCTTCTTCTTCTTCTTCTTCTTCTTCTTTTCTTCTTCTTCTTCTTCTTCTTCTTCTTCTTCTTCTTCGCAATCTTCTTCTTCTTCTTCTTCTTCGCAATCTTCTTCTTCTTCGCAATCTTCTTCTTCTTCGCAATCTTCTTCTTCTTCTTCTTCGCAATCTTCTTCTTCTTCTTCTTCTTCTTCTTCTTCTTCTTCTTCTTCTTCTTGTTCTTCTTGTTCTTCTTGTTCTTCTTGTTCTTCTTGTTCTTCTTGTTCTTCTTCTTCTTCTTGTTCTTCTTCTTGTTCTTGTTCTTCTTCTTCTTCTTCTGCTTCTTCTTCTTCTTCTGCTTCTTCTGCTTCTTCTGCTTCTTCTTTCTTCCTCCTCCTCTACATCGACCCTCCCTTGCGCAGTATCTTTGTTTCCTTTTTGTCTGTCTGTCAACCTTTCCTCCAGTTTCTTCTCACTCCCTCTGTTCTTCGGTTCTTCCCTGTTTGAGGTCTTGTACCGTGTTTCTTGCAGCGCTACATCACCAAATTCAAGTTTTCGAACGCAGAGATGTCTCAGTTGTGGCAGACGTTCGAAGAGGCTTCCAATCACACGTATCGAATCGGAGAAATCATGGACACTTGGACAAGACAAATGGGATTCCCCGTCGTATCGATTAGGCATCTGGGACACGATCGATACCGATTGGAACAGAATCGGTTCCTTGTCAATACCGATGACACGTTTGATCCAAGCACCAGTCCATACGGGTATTCATGACACGCTGCATTATCGACCATCGCCACTACCACCACTCTCATCATCATCATCATCATCATCATCATCATCATCATCATCATCATCATCATCATCATCATCATCATCATCATCATCATCATCATCATCATCATCATCATCAGCAACAACAATAACAACCACAACAACAACAACAAAAACAAAAACAACAACGACACCATCAGGAGCAACCTTGTCATTATTACACCTCCGTGCCACCATTATTTTCATAATCGTCATTGCATCACTATCACCTGAAGTAACATAATAGAAAGAAACTTAGAAATAACATAATTATCATACGGAGAATTTGTATAGCGCCTATTCAAGGTTATCTACTCAGAAGCACAAATTATCATCATCATCATCACGATTACCATCATTATTATCATCAGCTTCATCGTCATCATCGTCATCTATCAGCATGGCCTCAGAGTAAAAATCTAGTAAGTAAAAATTATGTAGCCTTGATTTACATTCAACCATCACATGCGTCCAAACGTATAGCCTAAGCATTCAGGATCATCTTGCCTATTTTAATCACTCACACATACATACATACATGTATAAAAAAAATCCACTAAGAGCCACCTCTAACGGTTATAATTATCCTTCACAAGTTATCTGTCCTTCATGCCTAATGACAGTCTTGGCAGCTAACTGTTACAGAGACCGCGGTTTAGTCAAACCAAAGCCCAATTTCCAAGCTCCTAGAAGTTCGTTTCTCGCAAGATGACCAAATGCCTAACACTCCTATTCTGGTCAAACCTAACAACATATATAAGGGACCAGATATATAATTATAAAATGTAAAGATAAATGTAATTTTATGTAATGATATATTGATATAAACACCGCATAGGCCTACTTATAGTTGTATAGACTCTGCATCAGATCCATATTGCTGTTGATGAAGTAGTTGTTGATGACTAAGGTACAAATGGAAAATTCCATTCAGCTACCGAATCCAAGGACAGACGGAAACAATGGTCACTTGGATGGACATGGATTCTGGTTAGTCATCACTCACCATTTCAAAAGGCCACAAGGGCGCTATATAAACTATCACAATCAAACACAGTATATACAGCATCTAAGCCACGGCTGCCGAAAAGACGAAAGGGCTTTTAAATTTTAATTTCAAGTGTTGCACGTATCTGTAATCCTGCTGCTGAAGAGTTTTGAGTGCGACTTGGGTTCAACGAATGATAAGGGGAGCTGAGATGGAACACACTAAACCAACCCCCACCTAGTGGTAATTTGGCTGGCAAGTGAACTAATATACTCTCGTACCTGTCGCCACCTTTCGGTTGACTGATTTGACGATTTATCATCGAGTCAAATCTATTTCCGATCTTTATTATAATTGCTTCAAAGTAATTATAACAGAGCAGGTTTGTGGCCACATTTTTGGTGTGTCTGCCCACAAATTGACAATAGACTGTCTGTCTGTCTGTATGTATGTATGTATGTATGCATGTAATTATGTATGTATGCCTGTCTGTCTGTCGTTTCATGTGGCACCAGATAGTGTATGTAGCCCGGACCGAAGGAGGAAGCTGATTCCACAATGAAGGGCCAATACTAACAAAGGAACGAGACTGGGCCATGGCCGTTCTCACTCTGGGAACAAATAGGTCAAATCGATCAGAGAAACGAAGAGGGTCAAGGGAGTCAGGTGAGGCGGGAAGACATATTGAGACACAGAGGTATTTAGGAGCAAGTCCCAGGTAAGATCGGCAAATAAGGATAAGTATCTTTAGTTGGATGCGGCCAGTAAAAGGAAGCCAGTGAAGATGTTCAAACATGAATGTGGAAATATCGGAGAAGCGAGGTATACGGGCGATTAGTCTGGCAGCTGCGTTAAGAACAGTTTGTAGAAAAGAGACGGACTCTGGGGAGACCGACAAGGAGAGAGAGCATCAATGCGAGCAATAAGGGAGAGCTGAGCAGACCGCGGGACCCATGCACACAGACCTGGGCGTAATGAGTATAGAGGGGGCCAGTGGTTAAATGTGCTACAAAGAATGAAAAGAAGAAAATGTTTTGTATAAAGCAAGTAAAGGAGTGGGCCAAGTACTGATCCCTGGGGGACACCAAACTTGACAGCAACCCAATGTGTTCTGGAGTCACCCAAGATTATCATTTGTGTGCGGTCTGTGAGATAGGACCGGAACCAAAGAAGAGAGGAGCCCCTAAAACCACAGGAGGACTCAAGACGTTGCAAGAGGATCTCATGGTCAACCATGTAAAAGGCAGCAGAAACGTCAAATGGTGCAAGCAACGAGATCAGGGATCGGTCAATCGCAGTATAGATATCACAGAGGAGAGATAAAAGGACAGTTTCAATAAAGTGATTTTGTCTGAAGTCAGATTGTATGGAAGGGTAGCTGGTGGGTAAGTATATGGAAGAGAGAAAGATAGAGAGAGGGAGAGAGACAGGTAGACCGATAGAGAGAGAGTAGGATATATACATTGTATTATATTGTATTGTATTGAATTCGAATATTTATAAAGCGCTTCTAGCGGGAGGGCCATTCAGAAGCGCTTCCAGTGCGAGAGACCCCGAGACAAAAAGCAAGTTTTAAGAAACTTAAAAGAGGAAGAGACGTTACCTGAGAGAATAGAAGAACGAACGAACGAACGGAGGAAGCTCATTCCAAAGAGCAGGACCAATGGAGGCAAAAGACCTAGATTGAGCCAGAGAAGTCCTGACACGGGGAACGAGGAGATCCAAACGGTCAGATGAACGAAGAGGACGAAGAGAAGCAGCAGAGTGAGGGCGATGAATTAAGTCACGTAAATATTTTGGAGCGAAACCAAGTTGAGCCTTAGCGAAAAGGATGAGGACCTTTTAACTGGATGCGAGCAGAAAGGGGAAGCCAGTGAAGTTCTTCTGCCATAGAAGTGGTGATATGAGAGAATCGAGGAAGACGTGCAATTAGTCTAGCAGCAGCATTGAGAACGGACTGAAGACGAGCAAGAGGAACCTTGGGAAGACCAATTAGAAGGGAATTGCAGTAATCAAGTCTAGAGCAGACAAATGCATGGACAATCGAAGTGAAAATTGAAGATGAGACAGAGCGACGGATAGATCTAAGGCGCCTTAGGTGAAAGTAGGAAGTGCGGCTGAGTTGGAAATGTATTCAGTAAAGGTAAGCGAATTGTCAAGGGTCACGCCTAGATCACGAACGCTATAGACGAGAAAGTGAAAAGCGGAAATCTTTGAGAGAGCAGAGCAAAGTAAAGTTTCTGAAGTTGCTGAGGAGTGCCAAACCAGATAAATTGGGTTTTGGACGAATTGAGGGAGAAGCGATTGGAAGACATCCAGGTATGAAGATCATGAGAAAGAGCTTCGATGCGCTGAGCAAGAAGAAGTTGAGAGGAAGGAGGCCCATGGACAGATAGATGATAGATACATAGATAGATAGATAGATAGATAGATAGATAGATAGATAGATAGATAGATAGATAGATAGATAGATAGATAGATAGATAGATAGATAGATAGATAGATAGATAGATAGATAGATAGATAGATAGATAGATAGATAGATAGATAGATAGATAGATAGATAGATAGATAGATAGATAGATAGATAGATAGATAGATAGATAGATAGATAGATAGATAGATAGATAGATAGATAGATAGATAGATAGATAGATAGATAGATAGATAGATAGATAGATAGATAGATAGATAGATAGACAGAGATAGTGAGATAGACAGAGAGTGGGATAGAGAGATAGAGAGACAGACAGAGACAGAGACAGAGGGAGGGAGGAGAGAGTGACATAGACACACAGAAGACAGGGTGTGTAAGAAAGAGAGAGACTGTGGAGATACAGAGAGACAGACAGAGAGACAGACAGAGACACAGGCAGACAGAGAGACAGAGACAGAGAGAGAGAGAGAGAATGCTATTATTAGTATTACTGATATAAATATTATCACTAGCATTAAGGGCGAGTGCAATTATTATATTTTTTATCATGATTATTATTTATCTTAATACTATCATTTTATTATGTTTTAATAGATGAAGAGCTAGTCGTTAGATAAGTGTATGGAAGGATCAGGGAGGAATACTATTTATCTGATAAGGAAGGCCTAGGACGATGCGTCTAGGTATAAATTATATTGGAATATAGGTATACTGTTATAGTGTTTAGGTATATCTCGGAATAGCTATGCAATTGTAATTGTAAATTGCAATTGTAATCATGCTACGTGTACTACCAAGTATACAGACAATAGCCTATGTTTGCGCGGAGATGGCATCCCTCTGTGTGGTTGTAATCGATAACTGTACACGTACAAGTACGTAGCGCTGTGGCCACTGGGTGCAAAGCACATATATATATATTTCAATATATGCACAACCTGTAAACATGCGCAGTTATCTTTGATTACACACACTACCATTATGGCCCCTAGCGTCCATCAACTGCATTCCATCAACTGCGTACTATACGATGGCGACCAATACCACCTGAGGTACGACTTACTGTGTATAGGTACGACTTACGTATTTAGAACGACTTATAGGTGGCAATGGTTTTTGTCAGGCTCTAGCCGCCCGATGGAATTTGATTGCCATTCTCCGCTTTAGTCTATACTAGCTGCGCAAATCTAGCAAATTGAGCTTAAACTTGTTTGTACGATTTGCGCAGAACTAGTCAGATTAAAGGTAACTATATTTAATTCCGGATTAAAACTGCTGAAAAAGAAAGACTGGAAAATACGAGAATCCTAGCTCAGAATGCTATTTAGTTAGTTATAGCGACATCTTCTGGCTGCCAGGGTCTTCGAGGTCTTCCTTCTTCTCCTTCTCCCAGGACCTTGGCTCAGTCTGAAGCCAACTATATTTAAGGATTCTGAGGCCTCTGCTCACCTCTTCGTCGCTGGCGATTGGCTGACTCTTATAATACTGTAGAGCGCTTCGGAAGACAAACGCTATCTGTGACGTCGCATGCATTAACATAATAATGTCAATACGTCACAGTCGTAGCTATGCGCGATGTTCTTAATAAGACACTCCAGGGTAAATTGCATATTGCATTGAGTGCAATAATCACAATAATTAGGCCTATCCGGGTATTCTCGTCGGCCTTGCTCGCATAATGCGTGAGGTACCGCGATGTGATCCTCTAACAGGGAAGGTCTATATTGCCAGGTTGCTGCAAAGGTGATATAGAAAACACTTGCTTATTTATTTATTTATAATTATTATTACGATTTATTACTTCTATGTTTAACAATCAATGCTTCTAGCTATTGTCCCATTGTGCGTTTGCTAATGGTATAATAAATAATATAAGCTTACCTACCTTTACTTTTACAATACAATATAATGTTGTCGCTCATGAGATCTTTTAGAGATGTGTGCTACGTCCGTACGCCTAAGGTATCCAACCTTTATGTCGAAATCGCACCGTTTTGCGTCATCTTTTTGTTTTGACGTCAACAATAAACAACAGTTTTATCGTCTTCACCAAAAGCCATTGTGGGTTATAGTTGCAGAAATAAACATGTAATAATACAAAATCATTTAAAGGGACCCTCATATTCTAGAAAAAAAACTATTATAGATTATTATAATAAATAAGTAAGGAAACTTTTAATAATAGGACGATTTGCATAGCGCCGAAGGAAAGGTCGTATTATAAAATAATATGTATCATATATTATTATTTTAAATAAGTAAGGAAATGGTTTTCGTTAACCTTGAAATTACGCTAAGGCAAAAAGAGTGCTGATGCAAAAGAGGCCTGAGCACACTTATTCGTAGGCCCTAATCGTAAACTTGTATAGCGCCTCGTAGGGCCTAAAAGA
>OY744616.1:34914120-34941620 GCA_963556255.1 Allolobophora icterica
CCCCATTGGTTTCCACTTTAAATTGAAGTCTCGCGTCTTCAAGCATTCCTACCATGATCCATCCGATCCTCCGCCTTCCAAGCTTTCTCGTCCTCAACGAAACCCACCTACAGTCAGCTGCTCTGCCTCCTTTCTCTGATCTCTCTGCAACAGAACTCGGATCTCCACTACTGGACATCTCTGGACAACCTCTCTAACACAACGCAACGCTCGTGAATAAGCTGGTGCCCCGTGCTTAGCTTTAAAGTAGCGGTTTATAAATCTTGAGTCAGTGGGTCTCATGATTACGATTTTTACCGTGTCAAACTATAGCCTACATTAACACGTGGCTTTGTATAAATTGAATTTGCCAGAGCGAATTTGCTCAGCTATGAGATTGCGTTCAACCTGACGGCTTACATGCACAAAGAGGAGGAATATTTGCCATGGAGGGCTTTCATTGATGCCATCGACTTCATCAAGGGCATGCTGTCGACCAGTGACTCCTATGGAGCTCTGCAGGTATGAATGCTGGCGCTACATAAGTCTGCAATTTCCTTCGACAGATTTTGGCTTAACCCATGTCACATGAAGTATGGTTTCTCCTTAATTTAACTTATTTAAAATTTAAATAACGTTTCATTCGATCGCCTCAGTTTCATTTCTTTTTACAGGTAATCATAATTAGATCACATTATTAGACTAGCTTTATTATAGCTAAGTGTGGTTAACCTTACTTTACCTGTTACTTAGCCTATCTTCTGTACAGCGGGCATACCTGTTAACTCCAAACTAAAACTTCTGCATGAGTGTATGAATAATTCATTTATGCGACTTTTATTGAGACCGACTTTGGAATTTTGACATTTATCATTACTATGAATTATTGTTCTCGTCACAGAAATACATGTTTGATCTGGTCGATCCGCAATACTGGAGAGTCGGGATCTCAGACCAAGGTGACCTCTTGGACAGGTCAGTCAGTCGGTCGGTCGGTCGGTCAGTAGGTCGGTCATCCATTCATTCATCCACCAGCCAGCCAGCCAGCTAGTCATTCATTCATCATCCATTCAGGGCTAATATACATCGATCAGTTATCTATCCATCCTTCCATCTATCCATCCATCCATCCATCCATCCACCCACCAACCCACCCACCCATCCATCCACCCACCAAACCCACCCACCCACCCACCTACCCATCCATCCATCCGTCCGTCCATCCCTCCGTCCATCCACCATCCATCCATCCATTCATCCACCATCCATTCATCCATCCATTCATTCATTCGTCCACCAGCCAGCTAGTCAGTCATTCATTCAGCTGATCATTCATTCATTCATTAATTCATTCATTCAGTCAATCAGTCGTGTTTGCACTTTGTAGGAATCTCAGGCGTTCCATTCTTGAAGCAGCCAGTTCCGTCGCTGTTTCAGACGCCATCGATTGGTGCAAGACAGAGTTCCAGTCATGGATGACCAACGGAACCAAGTGAGCCATGAATAAATTGGGAATGAACGAAATAACTAATGAACCAAAGATGGAAAAAGAATTGAACGAACGAACAAGTGAAATAATGCATTGGTGCAGAAAACGAATGAATGAATGACTGAATGGAATGACTGAGTGAATGGAATGAATGACAGAATAAAACGAATGACTGAATGGAATGAATAAGTCAATGGAATGAATGACTGAATGGAATGAATGAGCGAATTGAGGGAGCAGACAGATGCGTGAATAAAAGCTGAATTAATTAACGAGAGAATGGATCAAGGAGCGAGAAAGGAAGTAGCCACTTAACCGTTATGCAGTTCGTGTACTGCTATATTCAGACAATACACGTATTATGTACATTGTCTGCGGCAGAATTCCTCCGGATTACGCTGTAGTCATCTACGCCGTTGGCATCCAAGAAGGCGGGGAGCGTGAGTGGGACTTCCTGTGGCAGAAGTCTCAGAGCATCCTCATCGCCTCCGAATCTGAGATCATGATGACGGCGCTTGTCTACACACAGCATCCTTGGCTCCTGTGGAGGTGAGTTCCTGCAGCAGCAGCAGCTAGGGGCGCCAGGTGAGACAATCATCACCTCAGCATCAGCAACATAACACGGCATTCGGCATCTTCCATTGACCTGTAACGAAGACGCTTTTCCTGTCTTCTGAAAACAGTTTACTGTACGATGTTCTGATTCTGTCCTGATCAGATAAAGTCTCGCCTAGTCTCGTCTAGTCTGGCTCGTGTGTGGTGTAGCGTGGTCTTGTTCTGAGGATATTGTTGTTCTGAGGATATTGTTGCTACAAGAAACATCGGCCCAGGGTACAACGACCCACCAACCGACTGTCAGAGAAATCTCTGAAGAATTTCCAATGTCCGATAACTCAAGACAAAACGTTTATTGACACCAAGCACCAAATTCAAGTACAACTGCATTGATTCAATTCATTTCAGTACTTCACTGCATGTATACAGTTTTCTATATGTAGTTACATTGCCATGATCGTATAAAGCTAACATATACATCTATATATATATACAATACATATATATACTATATATATATCAATGTATATATTATATATATATGTATATATTCTGTGCTGTAGGTATGCGCGGTTTTCCCTCAACAGTTCGTTGATCCGAATGCAGGATGTGCGCAATCTGTTTCGCTACTTCTCTGCCACTCCTCTTGGAAGATCTGTTGCTCTCCAGTTCCTGCTGACCAACTGGGAGGAAATCAACACCAGGTCCTTCTCCTCATTCATTTTCGGACATTATAATAATATTTTAAGAGCCTGAGAAAATAATACTAATAATAACAACAATGATAATAATGATTTTTGTTGTATCTCTGGATAGTTTTTTTAATTCTTGAGGGATCACAAGTACCCCCGGAGCAGAATAATGACTAGTTTTCCCACCAACAAAGCCATCTGCGAAGACTAACCATTCCAGAACAACGCTCCACTTTGCAATCCCGAGGGATCATAGGTACCGCGGGGGGAAATAATAATAATAATAAAATTAATAATAATAATAATACTAACAATAATAAATAGTAGTAATAGTAGTAGTTGTAGTAGTAGTAGTAGTAGTAGTAGTAGTACTAGTAGTAGTAGTAGTAGTAGTAGTAGTAGTAGTAGTAGTAGTAGTAGTAGTAGTAGTAGTAGTAGTAGTAGTAGTAGTAGTAGTAGTAGTAGTAGTAGTAGTAGTAGTAGTAGTAGTAATAATAATAATAAATATAATAACAAATATAATAATAGTAATAATAATAATAGTGGTAATAATAATAATAAAAATAATAATAATAATAAATACAATAATAAATATAATAATAATAATAATAATAATAATAATAATAATAATAATAATAATAATAATAATAATAATAATAATAATAATAATAATAATAATAATAATGACAATAATAATAATATAGTAATATTATATTTATAATAATAATAATTTTATTTGACTCCGGACATTATTTTAAGAACCTGAGCGATAATATCTACCTCGGGTGGCAAAAATAACAATAACTTGAAACGCTGTATATATTTGCAATTGCGCGTTTCGATGTTTTAACGATTCTTCTGCTGGAGAGAAACATAGCAACATCTGTGCACTTTCCCGACTAGCACTAGTTGTCATCTAGCGACGTTGCCTGACTCATTGTGCTTACCAGCAGCGCATTCCCAACGCCAAGCCGTCTTATGAGGATTAACGTTTTAGCGTTTGATGCATTTGTGATGTACACTTGAGTCAGGATAAATTATTGGATATTCGCGTTGCTTGCGTTATTCTAAATGTGACTGAGGCTTATCGTTTTGGCGTAAATGTAAGATTCATGTAGCACCTCGAGATCTGCATGTGTAATTAACTGATAATTAATTAATTACTAATTGATTAATTAATTACTTGTGATAATATTATTAATTAATAATAATTGATTAATTGAGAGTAATTAACTACTGTGCTGTCTGTTAGATTCGGAATGGATCCGTTTCTGCTGAGAGACATCATTCACGCAGTCACAGGTTTCATCAATACGGAGTACGAATATCGCCAGGTAGCACAACCATATCTTACAAAAACCGTGCATTATAATTTAAATCTGTGTAGCGACAATTAGAGGCTTATGTCTGCGAGTTTAAGGTCTCTTCTTAGCAGATATAATTTAGGAGTGTGGCTTTCTATGCGTGGACTGATTCCTAGTTTTGTCTGTAGTCGCTCTGAGTTTCTTCCTACGTGATTGTGGGTTTGATCATGGCTGCACTGCATGGTTTTGAAAGCTTTCTCATTGCTTGAGACTGGCTTTAAGATTGCCTTTGCTTTACGTTTCTAGTTGGCTCGATTGTATCGGGATAGTCCTCCAGCCGGTGTTGCAAGTAAGGCAGCAGAGAATTCGCTTTCACTGGTCAGGTGAGAAACACATTCGTTAATGTTGAGTAAATGATCATGATTATTTTATTGTTGCTGTAGCTGCTGTTACTGCTACTGCTGCTGCTGCTGACAATAATCAGGTCATGATGACGATGACGATTATGACGACGACGACGACGATGATGATGATGATGACGACGATGATGATGTTGATGATGATAATGACGACGACGATGATGATGATGATAATGATGTTGATGATGATAATGATGATGATGATGATGATGATGATGATGATGATGATGATGATGATGATGATGATAATGGATAAGAAGAAGGAATAGAAAAAGAATAAGGTGGTGGTGATGATGAGGGTACCGTAGAGAAGAAGATCATGATGATGAAAATGGGGATGATTATGGCGAATGAGAAGCAAAAGAAAGCGATGGTGATACTGATGATGATCACGGAAAGGAAGAAAATTATGATTATTGTGATGATGTTGACGACGATGATGATGATGATTATAATGATGACAATGATGATGTAAAAATAAGTTGGTGGTGATAATGAGGATGATGACGACGACGACGATGATGATGATGTAAAAATAAGTTGATGATGATAATGATAATGATGTGACAATGATGACGACGATTATGATAATGATGATGGTGATAGTGATGATGACACACAACGATCAGAGTGAGGATAATGCCTAAGACGTCAACAAACGACATAAATAAATACTACAGTTTGTTATTCTCAGCGTCTCGTGAGCCATGAAAAATTACATATTAATCAATGCTTGCTTGCTTATTTTTTCAGCTCGAATATCAACTGGATGAAGACAAATTACAATACAATTAACGATTGGCTGAGGAGCTACGAACAGAAGACTTAGAGATCGATCGACTCATTGGTTTAACGATCGATTGATTGATTTTTGTTTCATCGAGTGATTGATTCTTTCCTCTTGTTATATATCTATGGCATGAAGTTGATAAGTGGCGCCAAACGATAAGATCTGTTTATTTTGCGTACAATTGAAACAGTTTCTGTACATAGTTGATCCACATGTCCTCAGCTGGCAATCTTCCTTTACGAACTGTGACAACTGCGAATCAAAGAGACGTATAGTCTTCGAGGCAGAACATGATGTCATTGGTCTAAAGGCGCCTCGAGGACTAACTATGATGTCATTATCCTTGGTTTTGAAATAATTCCCTAACCTTGTCCTTAACGGGTATGCGTTTGGTATTGATAGATCCTGTCCTGGTTTTGTTGTTTGGCTAACACACCACCCATGCCACAAAGAACATTGTAATGGTGCAGAATACGATACATGTAGCATACAGCGTGAATCTTGTAAATTGTCTTCTGAAAGACTAACGGTTAGACCCTGACGTACAAGAAATACATATAGGCGAGAGAGAAAAATCGGCTGTAAAGAATCACAATCGTAAGCTCCAAATTCTTAGAGCCCTACTCTAAAGTAAAGCGCAAAGCACCAGCTTATTCACGAGTGCAAGAATTTTCGAAGTTATGCCCTCAGCAACAACACTATTTCTTTACCCGCGGTAGATACGATATGAAACCCATGTGGAAATATTTCAAGTGGCTTCGCTGACCTGCGTATGTTGGAGATTACCACGAAAAACTGTAAAATTTATAAGCGAGCAGAGGTAACCGAGGGATTAACTAACATAAGCCTAGATGTATATACATACGTTTTACATACACATATATTTAAAACGAGAATTGTCAAGTATTAAAAGCAACGAAACTGTTCTGTCGAATTGTGTTAAAGACAGCTGTATTAAAGGAATTAGTTTGAAGCACGTAAGATACGAGAATTTAGAGGAAGACAAAAGAAGTAGCAGCAAATGAGAAAATATAGAACCAAACGGAGGAAAAAGATGAAATATTTGTGAAGTAAAACTAAGCATGAAGAACGGTTGCCACGTTGAGTAAAGCGGTTGATTGAATGGATTGAACCAATTGATTGTTAGCTGACGACAGCACTGTGCATACTCAATCGCTGAATTCAGAAGCATATTCGTTCAAGCGTTCGTTATTATTTTAATATTGAAATGTGTCAGTTTTTAATAAATAAAACGTATTGGTGTTTTTCAGTTTACAGAGACTTATATTGGTGTTTTAATTGTACAAGACGTGTTATTGTCGAGCAGAATTCTTAACATGAATGAGAGTGACTCTAATAAACCTGAGGAAATAACAACAGTTGTCTCACATAGTTCATCAATCGTCTTGTTACTTTATTATTAGAAGCTCTATCCCACCACACGGTAGCTGACCTGAAAAAATTGTGTAATGTAATGCAGAATGCAAACAAACTGACTTACACTGTACGGGTAAAGTCAGGTGTATGTGTGTATGTACAGTGGCGTCGCCAAGATTTGAAAAGTAATACGGCAAATTAGATGGTCTGGGGACTGAAGCTTTTAACAGACAAAAAGTGGTACCGCAAAAGTATGTTGTTGCCGTACCCCTTTTAAGAGCCGTACCACAGATATAGGCGTCGACGCCACTTTGTATGTATAAACGTATGTGTGTACATATCTGTGTGTATATTACGTATGTATTATGCAGGATTTTGGAGGGTGCTTGAAGGGTTAAATACAAATGTTTTGTAGCATTACACTGCATTACAAGTATGTTACTATTAACTACGCTAGCTTATCTCGCTCTTTAACCTCCACCACCGCTTCCATGTATGTAATGTATGTATGTATGCACATATGTCTACATGTATGTATGCATTGCTATAAGGTCCAACTATGAAAAACGATTTTCGCTTTGGATACAATAAAATTAATTAATTAAAAGTCAAAAATACACACAAATATACCTTATCGAGAAGACAACCAGACTATACACTCGTCAACACACATCAGCTTCAACCTCAGAAAGCAAGCAGTTCAACAAAACAATTCCTTCACCGAAAAAACCAGCAACTTGATCGGTCACAACGGACACGAGATAAAGCGCTTTCAGACACTTTAAACTTAGAGGAGTTAGTTCGAGAAACCTCATTCGGTTCTTCTGTAAGAAAAATCAAAATACGGACCCTTGACAGAATAACATCGAAAAGGTCTCGGCAGGCCAAAAACCTAAATGCCAAGTTATCCCATCCTAACATGCATTAAGTTTATATAGACTTAACTAGAAGCTACAACACCTTAACAGAAACTCATTAAGCAGAACAGGCCTAAGCCATCTTTCTAGAATCTGGTTTAACTCTAAACAGACCTACCAATCCTTTAAATTTAAGCAGATTCCAACAGTATGTAAACTAGGTGTGTGATTCTATGTATGTATCTATATATATATATATGCATGTATGCATGTATGTATGTATGTATGTATGTATGCATGCATGTATGTATGTATGTATGTATGTATGTATGTATGTATGTATGTATGTATGTATTATGTGTGATTCTATGTATGTATATATATATGTATGCATGTATGCATGTATGCATGTATGTATGTATGTATGTATGTATGCATGCATGTATGTATGTATGTATGTATGTATGTATGTATGTATGTATGTATGTATGTATGTATGTATGTATGTATGTATGTATGCATGCATGCATGTATGCATGTATGTATGTATGTATTTATGTATGTATGTATGTATGTATGTATGTATGTATGTATGTATGTATGTATGTATGTATGTATGTATGTATGTATGTATGTATGTATGCATGCATGCATGCATGCATGTATATGTGCATGCATACAAAATGAATGTATATATATATGTAGGGCTATTTATGTATGAATGTATGTATGTATGGATGCATACCTGCATCTATGCATATATCTTTGCATGTATGTATGCATCAAGACAATTAATATAGGTAATATCATCGCTGCTGTTAAACATGGTCTGCATTTATCTAGTGTACATAAATATGTATATAGCTATATATAATTATATATGTATTCGTTTGTGCGTGAACTTATTTTTGTGATGTGTATTCGTGTATCTGGACAATTAGTCAGCGTAAAAGATTATAACTATTTGTCCTAAGAGAACAAGTTCATTTGGCAGCGAATGATGCCCGACTAGCAGCAAATTTCTCCACTGGCTGACTCTCGCACACAGATAGGTAGATATTAGATAATCTTGAAGGGGCGCTATATAAAACCACCATAACACATAGAACCTAAACATCTGAGTCTCGTACCCAAGCAGTACCATGTGCACGCGCGATCACGCATTTAAATCTATAGTATAGCTGTAGCATAGGATCTATTGACTGAAGCGCCCATGATATTCGCTGATAAAACATAAAACTCTGAACATGATGCCATCTGTCAACTATGGATGAGAATCTGTTGGTTGGGCTCTACGTGTGTGCGTGGGTCAACCACTGGTGACTCTTCTCGTTTTTCTGCGCATTGTTTTGCTTATAGACCAAATATCTATTCCTAATGACATTTAATATCATCATATCGAATATCGCAGGCAGCACTTAAGTGAAGTAAACAAATATCCGGTTATAGCCTATGTATGTATATCATATCGTGAACTTATTTTTGTGATGTGTATTCGTGTATCTGGACAATTAGTCAGCGTAAAAGATTATAACTATTTGTCCTAAGAGAACAAGTTCATTTGGCAGCGAATGATGCCCGACTAGCAGCAAATTTCTCCACTGGCTGACTCTCGCACACAGATAGGTAGATATTAGATAATCTTGAAGGGGCGCTATATAAAACCACCATAACACATAGAACCTAAACATCTGAGTCTCGTACCCAAGCAGTACCATGTGCACGCGCGATCACGCATTTAAATCTATAGTATAGCTGTAGCATAGGATCTATTGACTGAAGCGCCCATGATATTCGCTGATAAAACATAAAACTCTGAACATGATGCCATCTGTCAACTATGGATGAGAATACATCTATATTCTCAGCTATCTATGTATAAATGCATCTTTCAGATGCATTTATAATACATTCGGCTGGGATTAACGGAGCTTCTGTTTCGTATGTTTTCGGCAGCGATAAAGATGAGTTTAATTGAAGGGGTTTATTTAAATCACATTATCACATTGCTTGTCTTAGAACTTCTATAGTCAGGGACGTAACTAGCGTTGGGCTTGGGGGGGGCTTAAGCCCCCCCAAACGAAGTTGAAGCCCCCCTAAACAAGTCAAGCCGTTGTATGCTTACGGCTAAAATTCGTATGAACACTGTATAAATGTTGCCATGTTCAAGGTTTAAGCCCCCCCCCCCAAACGAAAAATCCTAGTTACGTGCCTGTCTATAGTGCCTTCACAATAGTTTCAATCGATAGCGATGCTAAACAAATTCGTTATTCGGTCAATTCCAACGACGGCCAACACAATTAAAATATTACTTATTACTTATAACTTGAACATTTTTATATGCGTTGCATCTGTCTTATTAAAGACCCTATACAAAGGGCGCAATATAAATTCTAGATACATACGAACACACATAGAGTGAGTTAAAGGGGTTATAGGTCAACGCTTTATGGTGTGACAGCGGGATTTATGCAGCTGTTTGTGAGATGGAAAGATTTACTGGAATGAGAAAGTACAGGTCGAGGGTGACCCATACAGGACCCCTGCGTATCCCATAATCTCTCTGCATGAGCGCCGGAGAAGATAGAAGGCTTACGGGAATGGGAAAGGATGCTCGATACAAGACCCCCTGCGTATTCCAGCTGGATGGTTCCGTTTGATCCGGGATTAGATGGATCGCAGCTGGATATCTCCATTTGATGCGAACGATTATTACCGATAGACCAGTGCTTTCAGTCACGTCCATCGCTCGCCAAATGTCACGTACGGAGTTTATTGCTTGTGGGAACAGTTAGTACATCGACTTCACAGATCAGGGAAGTGGTTGATTTTATGGATAGACGTTCTAATACCCCGTCGTCGTTAACTTCACATCTCGTCAGAGTACAACTAAGTCGCGGGAACCAGCATAATCGCAGGTGCTTATAACCCTTTTGAATAATGAGGACGGTCATTTTAGTGAAGATGACGATGAAGAAGAAGAAGAAGAAGAAGAAGAAGAAGAAGAAGAAGAAGAAGAAGAAGAAGAAGAAGAAGAAGAAGAAGAAGAAGGCGAAAATGAAGAAGTAGAAAAGAAGAGATGATGACCACGATGAAGAGAGGAAAGAGATATTAATTATTTAATCAATATTTTCACAAACCTACACACTATAGTCTATGTGTTTGTGTGTGTAGAGTAGGAGGTAAATTAACCACAGTTGGTGTAGTAATTTAGTAAGTAAGTATATTGTATATAAATTACAATATTACATATATACCGTCTTTGGTGGCAGCCTCAGCTGAGCGTATACTGTAGCTGTGCCAACGATAGGACGCCAGGCTGTTCTATCTTGCGCCTCCTCCCACGCTGTATACGCAGGCCGAAATATATGGCTACTAGGGCCTTTCAAAGGAGTCTATTCCACGTGGTCCTAGGTCGACTACATGGTCTTCTCTGGTCTTGTCAGGGCTTTCCACATACCTTTCCAATGGTCCCCATCTTCAGGAACTCACTACACGACCAGAGAGTTCAGTTTCCGGACTGTGTAAGCAATATCATATTCTATACTTCCTTACTTAATACTTTTTGCACTTATTAATATACAGCCTTCAATCGGTTAAACCAGAAATTGAGTAATAAATAGGCTTCATGTTTTTAATTGATGACGATGAAGATATTTATCAGTTGCTAGGGATAGCCCTATTATCTTCCGGGATGCTGGATCGGGACCTAGATTTTGGAACTCTCTTCCCGCATCTGTTCAATCTGTTCAGTCGCTTATATAATTTCGTTCTCAACTGAAGATTTACTTTTTTCATATTGTTTATCTACCACATGCTGCTTAGTCTTAGTGGACCAATCTTCTTCTGTTGACCTGATTACGGATTGGTTTTCGTTCGCCATTGGTTGACGCCTTGTGCATTAGACACTGGTGCGATATAAGTTACTATATACTGAGTGATAACGAGAACAATGCTGAGTAGGGGAAGGGCTTTTAAAATGGACCCCGTGTAATACGGACCATGGCGGGTATCTAGACTCTAGGTCATTAGTTGTACCATTCAATTTTGTTTTTAGATAGATCTAATATTGTTTAAGTTCTTTTCCTTTTCTGCATTCGTCCGGGACGCAACAACTGGTAAAGAATTATTTAAACTTTTGTACAAATGTTGATATAAGAAAGTGTATTTAAAAAAATGTTCCAAAGAATACCCCTAGGACATCGACGTAACATGTTAAGGTTTTTAAGTATTAGATTTATTGCATATTTTCATTGAAAAAAGACGATTGCTCAAGATCACGCAGTCTGTCGATAGTAATTTTTTGGCCAAACAACCAAACAACCATGTCACCTTTATGAGTGTGTAATACGGACCTCGGACATATTGCACATTTGTAGGTTAATGCGCATAATGTAATACGGACCTAGTCCATATTATACATTCTTAGGTTAATGTGCATCAAATGTCTAAATTGGGCACACAATCTATGTCCTGGATTGGATTATGTTTCAAGCCTGTCATTTATATGTTGTAGGCCTATAATTAGCCTCAGGGCTATGCTCTAGGTTTCTTCCAGCATTTTTAAAATCCAGAATAGTAGTCCGTTTTACACAACTATATGTGTAATATAGACCATTTTTTATTTTACGAAAAATTCCTACAAAATGGCAAAGCCACCAAGACATCTTTCACCATGTCACAATAATCCTTAAACGAAATCTATATAACTGGGAAATAAAATTTTTGTTACTTAGGACTAGGAAGTCGGAGAAAAACGTATTTTCTTTTAGGGGGTCCATAATAGAAGCCCTTCCCCTAATACTGATTTCTATGTCTATACTGATAACATTTCCAATAAATAGTAGCACTGGCGTAAACTTGTCCAAAATATGGGCGGGGGGCATTTGATTACTCTACACTTGTTGCATTGGGTGTACATTCCATCTCAATTATTGGGGCACGTGCCCCGGCTCCCCAGAGTCTACGCCTATGAATAGTAGGCCTACTTATGACTAGTTCTATAATGATAGGGTCTCGCATCAGTTAACACTTCGCCTGATATGATAAATTACGCTGTCGTCTGATTTTCAAAGGCAGTCATGCATATCGTATCTGAGACGATTTCGTAACGCAACGCTTCGTTCCAACTCAATCGATCAGCCGAGGCCGGGAACTGTCAGTCGCTTTGTGCTCAGCGAGGTTTGTTCTCTGTATCATGCCTTCACGATCGACTTGCCTTCGGGACTTTTCACTCAGTGCTTCAAACAGGTAAGTCTGCCTTTGTACCCGTTCCCAATGGGATGCTGACTGCGTTCGCAGCAGCAGTCAGCCTCCCCAGCGAACATTTATCACTTGAGCTTCGGTAGAACGAAAGCAGACCCACTGCGTCATGAACCTATCGCTGCGCTTCGTTTTATGTTATTCGGTAATGCTTAGACACGTTGAACTATGAGTTCGAGTTCCACTCTACATGTAAGTGCCGTGCAAATGACGAAGGAACTTGGCGCATTGAGTAATATTAACAGAAACTAGAATCTGTGAAGCTGTGAAAACTCTTTGTATTGTTAACTCCGAATGAAAATTCCTGAAAATCAAAGGTCATATCGTAGAACAAAGTCTCGGAGATACTGCCATGGATATGATGTGCCAGCGACTTCATTTTCCTTACCCTTGGCATATGAGGGTGGGTGCCCAACCCTTGGCATGTGAGGGTGGGTGGCCAACCCTTAGCAGATGAGGGTGGGTGTCCACTGTCCAACCATTTGCACATGAGGGTGGGTGTCCAACTCTACATGTGAGGGTGGGTGGATGGCGAACCCTTGACATTTGAGGGTGGGTAGGTGGCCAACCCTTGGCACATGAGGGTGGGTGGCCAACTCTTTGCACATGAGGGTGGGTGGATGGCCAACCCTCTTCCTCGCCACCTAATCCTCCCACTGATAAAGTAGACCCCACAGTCAGTGCTTTGATTATAGCTTAGTTCGCTAGTGGATGAAACTACAGCCAAATTCTTGAAACAAATATCTGCCCTGAAGGATTTGAACCTCGGCCTCACTTCTGACAGTCTGGCACGCGAACCACATTTGGTTTATCTTGTTTGGACAGGCATCATCGCTGCCGAGGAAACTCCTTGAAGTGGCGCTATGAAAAATGTCCGCCAGCAGCGCATTATTTTTCATTAGAAGATAGAAGAACAGTAGCCGCGTTATACTTAGCATGCATGAGCACTCGACTGTGACAAACGATGCCCATAGCAGTTACACAATTCGGGCGATCGATCCCAAACATTCGATCGATGATCCTCGATGCTCTTGATGGCTGATCGGTTTCATTTAATGAGCAGTTGCGGAAGCTGTGATCAGCCGCTGCTGGCCACCCATGCAGAACGCTTGCAACGCGACTCCCACGCGCCCGACGCTAGACCCATTATTTTCGGCGGACGGAAAATTACAGGACTTAAAATCGAGGAAATTGCTCGTATCCATCGCACGCGGCTCCTACTTAGTCTGACGGTAATGGCGGACCAGTTTGATCAAAGTGGCCGCACGGGGTCGCTAATTGACCATCGATATGTACGGCATGACAGACGCTTTCGGAGAACGGAGCTATATCATCGTTGATAAGCCAGTAGAACGCTGTCGACAGAGGTGAATCGAGAACGGAGAAGATCACGCTGGAATTATAGGGTACGAAAGACATATATTTACACGGTTTCCAAGTTCCAACAAGGACATCCATGCATACATACGTACGCGTACAAGCAGAAACACCCGCACACATCCATGTGTATTTGTCGTGCTAATATGTCTATGATTGATGCTGCTCTATGACGCTAAAAAGTTTTGGTCAAGTTAGCAAGTATGTAAGCGTAATAAAACATTGTGAATACTTAATATTAATGCCAAGATAACTTTCATGACTATAAGCATAAACGCTTTCGTGAGGTAGGCCTGCTTAAAGGGCGCAATATTGAATATCTTGACACATACATTAGAATTAATAACCAAACTTATATTATATTTAGAGTCTGCAATATATAGGCCTACTAAGTAATAAGTAAGTATATCTTTTATTAACCGATTGCTAATCGCACTTTGGTTTTTCATACATCAACATCCGACATCGGTTAAAAGCTATTTAACATCTTATAACAGTAAACAGTATTAATATTGATTTCGGCATTTGTATTCGTGTCAGTGTTTGACAATATTGATGATGATGATGATGGTGATGACATATAATTTCGTGTCGATGTGGGAGAAACGTTGAGAAATCGTAAAGCGTCGGCGTTGGAAAGAACTGACAAGAAAATAGGTGTGACGTCATTGGAGTTTAATCTTCTCTGACGTTTGCGACGTATTAACGCGTCTTCTTGGCCTTCGTCGTCTCGTCGTCGACCTCAGAAGAAGAAGAAGAAGAAGAAGAAGAAGAAGAAGAAGAAGAAGATAGATGTTCGTTGCTATGCAGGTCGTTGATCATCTGCTCCTCGTGTCAACCGATAATTCGGACATCTGTCATATAAAACGTAGCAGGCAGCGAATTTCGTCCATCAGAAGACAACCAGAGAGACAGGAGAAGACCTGGAGCGACAATTGAGCAGAGACAGACAGACAGACAGACAGACAGACAGACAGACAGACAGAGGCAGAGACAGAGACAGATAGAGACAGAACCGGAGATAGAGACATACTTTAGCAACACAGGACCACCAGTACAATTCATTTTAAACCATGAAATTTATATAGCGCTTCTTCAAGAGACCTACTCAGAGGCGCTCCCAGCCCAGCCACCGCTAAATAGATAGGACTTGAGGTGTCGTAAGAAAGCAGGTGAATTATTCCGGGGGAAGCAGCGTAAGGAGATTGTAAGACCATTCCAGCAGGGGCGGCGCTACACCAGGGCGCGCCAGGGCATATGCCCTGGTAAAAAAGCCTATGCCCTCGTCGATGCCCTGCCAGAATTTTTGCCCTGTCCAGAATTTGTTTGGGCATATTTGTTATATTCTGAGATATAAATTCACTTACTTCACTGAAATGTTAAAATTTGCTGTACAAATGTCAAAAAGCGTTCAGCTTCCGGGGGTTTCGCCCATCTGACCTCCTGACTATGGACATGTACAATAGTGCTGGGGGCGATTAATGGCAAGCGCGGTAGCGCGATCTCATATGGTCATCATTTAAGCTCGCACTCTCCATAAATCGCCCTCTGCACTGGTTACTTGACTAATGACTATGCCCTAGTTACAAAAAGTGTCTGGCGCCGCCACTGGACAGACGGACAGGCAGAGGAGCTATACACTACGTTGGGTTGTCTCCGTATAAGCACAATCATTGTGTGTCAAACTAATCAATCGCCCGTCTCCGAAGCTTCTCCCATATTTCCACATTAATGTTTGAACATCTTCACTGGCTTCTTCTAACTGCCCGCATCCAACTAAAGGTACTCATTCATATATTTGCCGATCTTACCTGGGACTTGCTCCTAAATTCCTCTGTGACTCATTACGTCTTCCCGCCTCAGCTAGCTCCCTTCGCCCTCTTCGTTCCTCTGATCGCCTTGACTTATTTGTTCCCCGAGTGAGAACTGCAATGGCCCAGTCTCGTTCCTTTGTTAGTATTGGCCCTTCGTTGTGGACTCAGCTTCCTCCTTCGATCCGGGCTGCAGTACTATCTGGTGACCACCAGCTTTTCGTTGTCTTAAAACTTGCCTTTATTCCTTAGGACTTTCGCACTGGGAGCGCCTCTGATTGGTATGCACTGGGTAGAGGCGCTTAAAAAGTTTTGAAATAATACAGTACAATATATAGCCGACACTTCTATCTGTAGATCTGCTAATCCAATTCATAACCCACATGTACTTCGGATTGAGGGACATCTATAAGGTAAGGTAAGATACTCCTTAAGATGTCGTTAAACGCTGGATAGCACAGGCCTTATTAGAGCTGTAACGACTTCTAATTAAAGAAGATTAAGTGTACCTATGAGAGAGCGGAGTCAACGCGTAACTGAGCTACGGAAGGTTTTGACCTTAATGGCAGTAATGTTCGCATCTCTGAACGTTCGTATGCAAGATAAGATTGACGTGTCATCGGTTCCAGTAGCCACAAGGTGTTAAAAATTGGATACTTCTAATTACCACAAGCAAAAGAAGGCACGTTAAATGGCGTCCATGGCCTCAGGGCGTAACTTTGGTCTAAAAGTGGGGGTACCAATTTCTTACACACACGAAGCAAGGCTGAGACTGCGATCTCTGGGAAGGCACAGTGATAAAATATTGATTGACACGGTTTAAAAAGTGTGGGATTCGACACCCTCACTCCAAAAGGTGGCGGAATGGGTACCCCTCGTACCCCACAAACTAGGCCTATATGGTCTCTTCGTGTAGCCAACACTTGACAATCCATTCTTAGTCGACAGGATTTGCAGGAATCATGTCGGATAAATTACGCGCAAGCTAAAAGAAGCTACAGCTTAGGGCCTCATAATCCGCAGATACCTAAAAAATTCAGAATTTTTTGTGGTGCGTTTGTACAATGATAAATAAATAATCAGTAAATGCATTCATTCATTTGAAAATATTTCGAATTTTTCACTTTTAAATGCCTTGCTTTTAAATAATTAAAAGGCATATATGATTCCAAGTTGTGTAGTGTTTTAACAAGCTTTCCCCAAGTCTAAAGCCGCCCGTCCCCCATTATAATTTCCCATGGAGTGTAAGGCCACCCACCACTGGTTCTTTTGGGATAGAAAAGACTACCTAAGCAATTTTTGTTCCTGTCCTTATTTTGTGTTCTCATTTCGGATAGGTTTAATTCCTATGCCAGCATAAAACAAAATCGACTCTTCTTTCGACAACTCTTACGAGCAGATTAAGGCGTGGCTTGCTTGTACTTCTCTTCATTTTAGAAATCACGATTAAGAAAACCGATTAAAACGCTCAATTACCACGATACATTCACTGGCAAACACAATACGACGGTGTCTGCTTACAGGGAAAGGCGAACAGATAAATATCCGTGGTTATGAATAAAAAAAAATACAAGCCTCACTGACCGCTGTAGGCCCCTACTATGACCTACTTTGCAGCGCCTAACTTACTTACTTGCATAACTTCTGCTCTAACCTTTTCATTGTGTTTGAATGACGTATGTCTTCTGAATTGAGAAGACAAACGCGAAAATCGCACCCATGGCAACGTATTGTGTTCGGAGCAGTGCTGTGATTGGCTGAGGGCGGTTTCTCTTGGGCCGAAAGTGTTTAAAAGCGGCCGATTTGGAACTTGGTTACCATAGCAACGCATTGTGTTCGAAGCTGTGCTGTGATTGGTTTCTCTTGGGCGGAAGCCCATAAAGGGGGCCGAGTCGAGTAAGTCGCTCAGTTCCATCAACGCTGCAAGGAGATCGGAAGAACAACAAGATGGAGGACTACGAAGATCTCGAACTGGTAAGTTTGACCTTATGCTAGCCGAAGACTAGCTTTCTTTGGCAAGCATAAGGTTAAACTTACAAGAGAACAGGGCAATCATAGGCTTTAGGTTAAAATTTAGATTTGATTTATATTTTCAATATTAGATTTGTAATTATCATATTTTTAATTAGATTGAAATAGGATTCTTTAGATTTATCGGAAGATTTTCTACTCCTGTAGGCCAATGCCTCATCAGATTAGCTGAGACACTGGCCTGCAATGTTTTAGATCTGAGTGTAAGTCCCTTTATGGCATTTCTCTTAGGGCAGGGTTTTGGTTTGTTGTTGGGTGAACAGGAAGAAGAACTGGGAGATGATGTCGCAGTGAGAGGAAGGTCGAGGTCTCGCAGCGCTCGGCCGAGAGCATCGGCAGCAGCAGCGGCGACCAAGGACGATGATGAGGGATCGACGACTCCGTCGCGACGAAGACGGAGACGCCGCGGACGAGGAAGCCGCCGCCGCCGACGCAGCCGCCGTCGACGAAGCCACGGACGCCGCCGCCGACGACGACGACGCCACCACTAGAGGCCATCGGGGGCCTTCGTCGGATCCATCCGTCCGTCCATCGTTCGGCTGGAGATAGAGAAGATCCGAGCGACCGCTACAGATGAACTTTCGTCTGCGGTCTCATAATTAGATCGATGAAGTCTATTAATGTTCGATCAATAAAAGTTGAAAAAGAAATGAATTCTCTTGTTCCTTCTAGGCTATAGAGTTTTTGTCATTTTAGGGTATCCTGGATGTTAGGCTGTCCTGTAGATTAGGCCTATAAGCCTCAGCGTTCAAGAATTGTAGGCTATTGACTGAGTATTGAGCAGAGGCGGCGCTACACCAGGGCGAGCCAGGGCAAATGCCCTGGTAAAAAGCCTTTGCCCTGGTCGTTGCCCTGCTAGAATTTTTGACCTGCCCAGAATTTGTTCGGGCATAAATCGCCTTCTGCACTGGTTACTTGTACGACTGCCCTGGCTATGCCCTGGTTACAGAAAGTGTCTGGTGCCGCCACTGCATTCCAGGTAGACGGCCAGCAATCGAGAAGGCTCGGCGTTGTCTGACTGCGGAGCGGCCCCGAATGAATGAATGAATGAATGAATGAATGAATGAATGAATGAGTATATACCATCACCATCAGAATCATCGTCAAATACTGACACGAATACCAATGCCGAAATTAATATTAATACTATTTATTGTTAGGATGTTGAATACTTTTTAACTGCGCTTGTTAGATGTTTGTACACCAAAGTGCGATTAGCAATTGGTTAATAATAAATATACTTACTTACTTACTTATTACTTAGTATTATTACAGACCTCTAAACATAGTAAAAGTTAGGTTATTAATTCTAGTGTATGTATTAATTACCATTACCATTACAAATGCGGATACTAATAGTTAAATGCTGATTACGGTTACTTTACTGTTACAGTAAGCAGTTACTATTATAATTAAACTCACTATTTATCTGACTATTTCTCTTCTCATTTACTTGGGTTCCTTCACTTGTTACTTTGCTTTATTGACGAACAGTTTAAGTGTTCAGCCTGCTGCTAATACAAGTCCTCTGCCACTAAAACTTCTGCACTTCTGACCGCAATTTAACCATGGCTCTACTGCTGTCATTAGACATGTTAGTTCTCTGCTACTACTATACTGCAGCAACAACTGCAACAACAATTGTAACAACAACTGGAACAACAATTGTAACAACAACTGGAACAACAATTACAACAACTGCAGAAACAAATGCAACAGCAAATGCAACAACTGCAATTCTGGTAACGTCGTTGCTATTTTCGTCTTCATCGTCGTATAATTACCAATTATATAATTTTCTGTCGTTTTCTTTGTAATGATAATCGCTTTGGTTGATTTCGTCAGTTTCCGCAGCTATTGCATCTGCAGACGGTGATCGATTTGGCTACAACAAAAGCGAATCAATAACTGTTCCACGTCAGTCGCATATCTATTGTTATACCCTCTCTTCTTACGCCCTCCCTTCTTATACCCTCCCTACTTATACCGTCCCTTCTTACACCCTGTATAATAGTGTATATTCCCTCAACTGCTCTTTTCACGTATATACAACGCACTTCTTTTCCTGTCTTAGAGCATATACATCATCACTGCTTTCCCTATTCACACACCTACATCATCGTTTCCCTCTGTTCTCAGTATACCTTTCTGCTACCCACTTCACACAGTCGTATATTCTCTGCTTTCATCTTTTCATGTTTTCACTCGTTTTATACCCCCTCCTCCCCCCGGTGTGTTACCCTCAGCGTATCTACGCCGTACCTGTCTCTCTGCCTTATCCGTTTTCTAGACCTTGATAGTGTATTGCTTCCCCTCTTTTAAAATACCTATGCCCTCTCTGCTTATCATCCTCCTACCCGTTTATAGACTATAGTCACCCTGTTCTCACATATCTTCACTCCCATTAAACTCCCCAACAACTGCGAAAATCGTGTGGACGCCGCGACTAACGATCCGGCAAATGGAATGAAGCAATTAGAGACAATCGAAAATCGCTAAGCAGCTTTCGCTTCTTTGTGTCCGGATGTTCCTTCGTCGGATTCCTTCCTGGAACCAATTCCGCCGGTCGACGCTGGTTCCATTTACGCCGCTAATGGACGTTTGCTGTTGAGCGGTTGAAATTAAATATCGTCTCTGATGGAACAGATGCGCGATCAGGTTGCTCCTTTCGACAGACTCATTCTAACAGTCTACTTTTCTAGTTACTTCTTTTACAGCTACTTAACTACAGTAACTTTTCTACAGCTACTTTTCTACAGCTACTTTTCTGCAGCTATATACTTCTCTCAAGCTCTTTTGCTGCAGCTACTTTTTTCCAGCTACTTTCTACAGCTACTTTTCTACAGCTTCTTTTCTACGCTACTTCTCTAGTTAACGCTAGTTTGTGCAGCTACTTTTTACAGCTATTTTCTACGGTTACTTTTCTATAGCTACTTTTCTACAGCTACTTCTCTAAAGCTACTTTTCTGCAGCTACTTTTTACATCTACTTTTTACGGCTACTTTTCTATAGCTACATTTATGCGGCTATTTCCCTAATGTTACTTTTTCTGCAGCTGTTTAACAGCTACTTTCTGCACCTACTTTTCCTTAGCTACTTTTCTACAGGTACCTTTCTGCAGCTACTGTTCTGCAGTTTTTATGTGTGTATTTCTTTATGACTATACACATCATTATTCTATCGATAAACTCTCCAAGAGCTGTCCCATACATCAGACAACTGAATGTTTTTGCTTGCCATGTCAATACTGTCTTTAAGTTATTCAGTCACCAGTGCTCTGTTACGCATTGGAACTTTAAAAATTCTAATTCATGACTTTTCTTTCTTTGGCAGTTCCTCTATCCGATTGCTGTTCTTTACCAAAACTGATCATCTTCCAAGACTGTGCTGTCAAAAAGTATCGGTGGATTATCAACACATATCCTTCCTCTCATAATTCTCGCCGGCGAAATTAAACTGGTAAATTACATCTAACAATCCGAAACTCTGTCATCTCCTGTTCTAACAAATTACCTTTTTGAGAAACAACTTGACAAACTGGCACTTAAAGAAACATGGCTACGTTCATATGACACAAAGCCCTGCTTTCTGATATTTTCGTCTTTCGTTCTCAATGCCATATGACCTACGACCTCGTGGAAATAGTGCTGATGGGCTAGGGTTAAGTTTCGCCTACAAACCCCCACTTGCTTTTGTCTCGATCTTTCTTCCAATTACTCAGCCAACGTCTTTTTCAAACAGACACTTATAAATTATAATTATTGATATCGAACACAACCACGTCGCTAGAAGATTTTCACAAAATGTTAATCGGTAATTTCTTCTTCAGTCGATCTGACCATAACTGTCGACTTCAATACTCATGTGAATAAATGCAAATGATCAGATAACTTCCATAAACTTCTGACTCCTTTCAGTCTAAATCTGCACTTTTCCATTCCGTCACTTGTAAAAGTGAAACTCTTGTATGTGTGTATTTTTGGTGCAATTGCAATTAGTAACTGCACAATAGCGCCGGTGTCTAATGAACAAGACACCAACCGATGGCACGTCAGAATAAAGCCGTAGTCAGGTCATTATCTAGAAGGTGCATGTATGCATGCATGCATGTATGTAAGTACGAATGTGTATGTAAGTGCATGTATGAATGTATGTATATGCATGTATGTATGCATTATAGTGCAGTGCTAAATAGAGCTACTCACTAGCACTGAGATCCGCTGAAGGCATAGGGCTAGTCGAGCGTGGACATGAAATCAGCTTCATTCTGCAATCAACAACTGTTTCGAATCTCTTCTTTCAAGTCGTTTTTGCACAGAAAACTTCGTTTGTAGGAGAATGAGCTGCAGGCAAAGACAGTGCCTCTCACGGTTTCAATTTTTTTTATCTAATCAATATATTGTATCTTGAAATTGGAGAGAGAGACAGAGGGAAGGGTGGAGATATTGATTTAATTGAGGGAGAGAGAGACGTGGAGGGAGACTGAGAGAAGACAGAGAGACGAAGAGAAAAAGAGAGTAAGGGAAGATAGAGAGAGAGCTGAGGAAGATAGAGTAAGAGAAGAGACAGCTAAAGACAGATATAGAGACGGAAAGTTGTGGATAAGATAGAGTGAAATATGCGCAGTAACAAATGGTGAGAGAGCCAGAGAGACAGACACAGACACAGACACACAGACAGACAGATATGGAGATAAATATACATGGAGATATGTACATGGAGATATATACAAATGGAGAGAGAGATACGCCGAGAGAGATCTACATACTGAGAGAGATACATGGCGAGAGAGATGCAGAAGATCAGCGACCAAGGTTGCAGGATAGAATCGTTCGTTTATTTTAGCGAAAGTGGAATACGCAGTTCTTCCACCTCTGGCCACAAATTTTGGACGATGAGGAGGAGGAGCAAGAGGAGGAGGAGGAGGAGGAGGACGAGGAGGACGAGGAGGAGGAGGAGGACGAGGAGGAGGAGGAGGAGGAGGAATAGGAGAAAGGTTGGAAGATAGATGTAAAGGTCCTGTTCTGCTCTTCCGGGCCACCGTAGCATCAGGTGGGCTCCACGCTGGCAGAGAGAAAGCTTAGAGTACGCAGAAGATTAAACAGATACATCAACGTAGGAAGAGCAACAGTCAAACAAGTGCGTGACACGATGCAGACAAGGAACGAGAGTGCATGATCCAGTACATCAGTGTATGTAAGTGTGTATGCATCTCTGTTAGGGTGGCTACATCTGTAATGGAAAATTTGCAACTTAAATGTTTTTCTTTCTCCAACCTGCCATTTGGTGTCTCTTGGTCTCAAACTGTTGTAGCCAAAACATTATCAAGATTGAACAACATTTAGGAGTTGCACAATGTGTTTGAAGTTTCCGATTTTACAACTAATTGTATAGTACAGTAGCAGTAATAATAACTGTAATAATCATTTAATCACTAATCAGTGTAATTACTGTAATTAGGCATACAAAAAATATCATTGTGTTGTAATCTGGACCAACTATAGTATACAAGTAGTTGAATTGATTCCTGGCTTAAAGATTCATGGTTGATTACAACTATTACGCTTACTGTTCGAGTGTTCGTATATTTGAATAAGGGTAATAGTTTGATGGTGTTGTGCAAGTCCTAAATATTAATATTTTCTATACAACTTTTGTGTGATGTTTCTGGAGGGACTGGAACCAAATGGAACCTTGGAGAACAGTAGTTTCAAAAACCTTTGTTTTTAAGACCCACCATAACCCCTGTATGTATATATATATATGTGTGTATGCATATGTGTGTATGTGTGTATGTCTATGTGTGTGTATCTATGTGTATTTGTGTATTTGTAGATACATATGCATGCAAACATACACATACATATGTACACATATATACACTTACAAGCACGTTAGTATATGAATGTAGTACGTACATGTATGTATATATGTATGTATTTATGTATGCATGTATGTATGTATGTACGTACGTATGTATGTACGTATGTATGTACGTATGTATGTACGTATGTATGTATGTATGTATGTATGTATGTATGTATGTATGTATGTATGTATGTATGTATGTATGTATGTATGTATGTATGTATGTATGTATGTATGTATGTATGTATGTATGTATGTATGTATGTATGTATTTGTCTGTCAACCCTTTTAGGATCTCACTAGGTCGCTGAAAACCGCGCAGTACACTCACAGTGCTCACAGTGCTCAGTTATCTATCAGAAGGTAGGAGAGCAGTGCAGAGTACAATCGTCAGAGTCAAAGAGGAAAGGCAAAGTGTTTTCCGATTTACTAAACGAAACTTCTGCATGGGTGGCGAAGTGAGTGTGAGGCGACTGGTGGATACTTAGACTGAAAGCCAAGCGCGGCGTCAACCAAGGACCAACAGCTGGAGGACCTCAGACCAAATCAAGGTGCAAAGAGGAAGAGACAGTGGAAAGTATCGACATCGGAGGATGGAGATACGGAGGCTGTGAGAGTCGAGATGGATGCCTGTAAGATAAAAGAGAAAGCAGGAAGAGAGATTTGAGATAAGAAATATTATAAGAAAGAGATAGCGGTAGATGGATTCATGGCAAGAGGCGGAAGGACGGTGAGAATGACAAGGAGATGGAGGGAGGAAAAATATGAGAGAGACAGAGAGAGAGAGAGAGAGAGACAGAGAGAAACAGAGACAGATAGTGACAGAGATAGAGACAGATCGAGAAATACAGCACAAAGAAAAAAGGGGAGAAGGCGGTAGAGCTACAGCGAAGACCTCGATAAGAGAGAGGGTGGTAGGAGGTAGAGAGGAAGGAAAACTAGACAGAGAGAGACGGAGACAGAGAGAGGTATGGGAAAAGAGGAAAGAAAAGCATGGTGATAGAACAAGAGAGACAGACAGACAGAGACAGAAGCGTACGCGAACCGATTGATGGACGGACGGTCGGAGGAAAAGAGTGGTCAATAGGAGCAGGTTGGGTAGGTTGAGCTGTGGTCATTACATATAATTGAGATCTTAAAGTGCAACGAAGACAGAGAAGAGGATACGTTGCAACGCTTAGACATAGGGACGCGGTCAGTTAGACATACCGAGACATACCCAATGCAACAGAGGATGCCATCGCATTAGACTTGCAAATGCAACGTTGATCTCGAGCGAATGCATTGCAGCGCATCACATCTCCAGCGCCCACCGGGTGGTAATGTTTTCTCGATGATTTATCTAGCGTCTTTTCATAAGGAGATTCTGCTCAAGTATAAACCTAGCACCGGAATTCAAACCCAGTTCATTCACGTTGATAGCTATGCATGAAGAGAAAAGCGTATACAGACAGAGAGACAGACAGACAGACAGACAGACAGACAGACGAACAGATAGACAGCCTGACAAGCAGATAGACAGACAGGAAGGTAGGAACACAGACATACAAATTATGTTTTTATTGTTATTTAACATTTATTAAGCGCCACTATCTAATCTATGGTATTATTATTACGCATTTACTAAGCACCACTATCTAATATATAATAATTATCATTATTACGCATTTATCAAGCGCCAGTATATTATCTGTTATTATAATTGGCCATTTACTATGCTGCCTGATAGATAGGGAGGAAGGCAGACGTACAGACAGACTGACCAGCAGAAGGACATGTGGGGGAACTGTTAGTTTAATGAATTATGGAATCGTGGAGTACTTATAGGGAGCGAACTGAACGCTCCGATTGCTTCGACACTAAACATCAACCGAATCAGAACCGCAGACAAAACCAAAACAATTTACGCGGCGCCTTCATCGTTCACAACAGCGACCATAGAATGCAGGAGCCTCAGCGTCTGCTTGGTGAGAATAAGACGGACCTCAGCAGACGACAGGTAGGCGACCGCGGACAAAGGAATATACGAAGCATCGACAGCAACTGGTGGATGGACGGACGGAAGGAAGGAGGGAGAGTGGACAGAGGAGAGACAACGAAGGACAACAACAACAAGGAAGAAGAAGAACAACAAGAAGAACGGCGCAGTGCATCACGGATGGGCGGAATGAGGCAATATTGTCGGAGACGCAGACGACAATTTATGGCAACTGTGTTGTCAGTGGCTGACAATTACCGACAACAATCGCACGACAACGGAAGTAGAGACGACGCTTTCCTGAACGACGGTGGCGCCCCGCGCGGAATCAAATTAAACTCACTGCCTCTCTCTGTCTGCCTGCCTGCCTGTATCTGTCTGTCTGCCTGTCTGTCTGTGTTAGGTTCTGTTTTCTGTTCTCAAACACGCAACACGTCCAAACTCACACATACACATTTTGAGGGGCACAAACACTCATTTGTATCCACACATGCACACAAACACACCCACACACGCACACTCATTCATACACGTACACACGCATACACACGAATACAAACGGTATATATATATATATACATACATACATACATACATACATACATACATACATACATACATACATACATACATACATACATACATACATACATACATACATACATACATACATACATACATACTTCAACTAACAGACAAGCACAAATAGAAATATGTACCCGAATACTTAGTCACTCTGATGAACAAATCTAAGGGTATCAACTATCCATAGATATTCGAATGGTTCAGTTACTTCTGTAAACGAGCGTAATGGTTTCTGGAGAATATAGCGTCACTCCAAGAGAAGCTCATCACATGTGCTCGTGAGCACATGTGAGCTTACAAAATGAAACCACGATCAAATAGAATGATCTTCGAGCGCTTGCGCAATAATGTAAGAAAGACCGAGGAGTTCATGCCGCAGGTTGTAGGGCAACTTATTCCAGAAGGATGAACCGAAAACAGCAAAACTACTGGGCCGTGGAAATTCGGGCCGATGGAACAAACAAATTACTTTGCGTTAACACAGCGAAGAATTCTGCAACCTGTAGGGATGGAAAGAGACTGAGAGACAAAGTTTCTTAGGATGAAATGGAGCACAGATCGTAAACTCAATGCGCTTTTGCATAGACATGCACCAGCGCAGCTCGACCCACACGAAACTCGATATATGACTAAAACTTAGGTACACCGCCGATCAATCATTGGAACTTATTTTTGCAGGAATCAGTTAAGTCTACACAAATGGCATTGCCGTAGTCAATGCTGATACGTTTGTATGCATAGGCCTTGGAGGTTGAGTTGTGAACGAACGGTGTATCTGTCCAGATAAAATGAGTTCAGGCGGAGACGATTGGACGGCACCAAGCACCTCCCATGTCTGAAGCATTGTCACCACTTAGGAGATAGCTTCCACAGTTGGACTATGGGCTGTGCCATATAGAGAATTCATGTCGCCTTTGAATATGTGTAAATATATGAATGATAGATATAATTATATATATATGTATATATATATATCGTTATATAATGATGACACGAGGCTTATCGCTGCTTGCAAAATTGCTGCTCCTTTGCAGTTTAATACATCTAATTCAGAGGCCGAGAGATATTGCACGGCTAGAACTTGGTGGATGGATGGATGGTTGGTTGGATGTTTCGTTGAATGGAT
>OY744616.1:34946620-34950265 GCA_963556255.1 Allolobophora icterica
TATATCAAGACATTTAATGTTAGAAAACATACATACATATGTATGCATGTTAATCGCTTGCTCATGTTTATTTTCGTCACCGTTGTGTTTGTTGCTGATGACGACAACTAATGATGATGACGACGACGACGACGATGATGATAGCTTTGAAACAGTCGGCTTTACGACAGCTAAATGAAATCACAATACATCACATGTTACATTTACAGTATCAAACGCAATCACATCAGAACCTTCAAACTCTTTAGAACCTGATTAATTATTTCATAGCAGAATTCCGCCCGATTTCCACAAATCATTCGTGGCCGCCTGCGTTTAATTTAGCACCGTTTCCAGTCCACATAGACTATTTACATCCGAACAACCGGAGCGGCTTTAATTCGGCCAGATATGAGTCTTCCTCGGTCGTCCTATATACGTACGAATCGGTTCGAGTTACCGCAAACATCAGCGCGTCGTTGACCAGACGATCTATTTCTCCAGCGCTGCAGTCTTGACCATCCGCACTGCATTGCGAATCGTGATGGTACTACAGCCGACGCTTGTTATTGACCATTTACCAATATTTGCCTAAACAAGCCACGTTCCAGTCCGTCCGCGATTTCCGTGAAGCGCTCTATCGGTGCTGACAGTCCGATATTGCGAAGACATCATTTTCGGGGAGTGAATAATGTTGGCGCTTCTTTTGCGGCGACACAAAAGGCGCTCTGTGTAATTATGTGATGCTGGGTCGTGTTAAATTACATTACGGTTTGGGTCGGTAACATGTTGGTCCATGCAATAATGAGAGCATTTGATAAAAGCCATAACAGGAACTTGTTACTCACTTGTTGGGACTCTATATCAGGTTTTCGCCTACGCTGCTTCCAGCCACAATCGCAATCTGATCATATAACTCTTGCACGTTTGTAGGGCATTCGTGTATGTATACGCATTTGTGTAGGTATGTATTATAATAGGTATGTTTGCATGTATGCATGCATGTGTATGTATTTTTGCCTTTATGTATGTATGTGCAGCAGGGTAGTTGTAACGTAGTCAGTTGTAATGCCTCTAGGGTTACCAGTGGATGTTGTAGCCGTGGTGGCTATGACTGTTTTCCATCGATTCAGTGGCGCCATAGAAGTCAACCCTAAATACGTGGGGCACGGGTGGTCCATTGGTTAGAGCGCTTAGCCTGTAACGCGGAGAGTACGGGTTCGAACCTCCCCTCAGGCGGTAATTACTATGGAGGAACCTTGAGCAAGTCCTTCACTCAGAACTGCTCACCGACATCAATGTTCTGTCGCATGGTCGTGTGCACTTCTGAAGTTTGGAAGGAGTGCAATATCAAATACAGTTGTATTGTATTGTATGTACGTTTGCATTATGTGTATGTGTTTGTGTGAGGGCTCAATATAGCGCATTTTAACTACTTTTCGAAATCGTCTACTCTAAAATTTTCGGGACCCAGAGAGAGAGAGAGAGAGAGAGAGAGAGAGAGAGAGAGAGAGAGAGAGAGAGAGAGAGAGAGAGAGAGACAGACAGACAGACAGACAGACAGACAGACAGACAGACAGAGACAGAGATAGAGACAGAGATAGAGACAGAGACAGAGGAGAGAGTCATAGAGCTATAATCTCAAAGTTACTGACTGCGCTCTATATCTTGCAGTCTTATTGTCCTTTAGTTACCATGTCAAAAGCAATTAACATAGAAATTCTCTTCTTCTGCATCCGAAAGAATCGCCAAAACAACTGACCAAGCGGACAGCATTTCCTTTGGTTCATCTCATCCAACATCAGATTGTCTGCGTTTCTCATTAGTTTGTCTACAGCAACATCACTGCTGCTATATTGCGGATGCTTAGCAACCTTTGAGTACTGCACCGTTTCGCAGAGGCCTACTGTAGCTTTTGTAAGAACTGGTGCAACGGACAGAGAGCGACCAATGCAGTAAGTGAATGCTTCTTAGGAGGAGTACAGACTGTCACATAATATAATGTCCGCTTCCGGATTTCAATATGAATTGTTTCCATGCATAACTGTGAAGGCGCCGACAACAGACGTTGCCCGCGATTTCCGTCACTGCAACGCAGTGTCGGCGCTACCATGAGTCGCGGTAGGTCATTTGACCTGCCTATTTTACTCTTAACCTGCCTTATGACCTGCCTATTTAACTCTTGACCTGCCCTATGTCCTGCCGATTACCTATGCTGTGTAAAATTCCTTAGAATTTTTAATATCTTTTTTATGCTCATGATGTTCTGAGTAGCTAATCGGTACTTCCAAATCTTTAAAGATTAGCAAACTAACTACAGTTTAACGTTTTAATTGCTAAATTGTTTCAAATTTGAATATGCTACAACAGTTGGGCTATAAGCGTTTAATAATAATTTTCTTCGTTTAATATATCTAAGTTTTGCTGCTTATGCTGAGGTTATGCTGCTTTGCTGCGTCAAACTCAAGCATTAATTTCTTCGACCTGCTGAATAACTCCCATGACCCTGCCGTAACCTTCTGAAATTGTATAGCGGGCGCCGCCACTGCTGCAACGACTCTTCTGTTACAGCTCTCGCTCAAGCCGAATGCATAATGTACCCGCGAGCATACATATAGTCCGGTGACATCGTAAAATACTCATAATGGCAGCCTATGTAAGCAGTTCGGACTCATTGCTTGTTCGGAGCGTATAACCGACCAACATGTTATTGCAACGCACGCAGGGGATAGCACACAGTGAGATATATATATATATATATATATATATACAAAAAGAGGAGAGATACAGAGACAGAGACAGAGATAGAGAGACAGTGAGAGTGAGAGAGAGGCGAGAGAGAGAGAGAGAGAGAGAACGAACAAGAGATAGAGAGAGGCACACAGGCAGAGAGACAAGAAGAAGCTGCGAGACACAGAGATGCAGTCAGAGTCAGAGGTGGAGAGTAATGCACAGATAGAGAGGGGACATATAGCAAGAGAGAGAGAGAGAAGAGAGAGAGAGAAGAGAGAGAGAGAGAGAGACAGAGAGAGAGAGAGAGAGAGAGAGAGAGAGAGAGAGAGAGAGAGAGAGAGAGATGAGAGAGAGAGAGAGAAGAGAGACTGTCGATGCAGAGACAAAGAGACAGCCAGAGATAAAGACAAAGAGAGAAAGGGAAAGACTGCCAAGACACAAAGAGAAAGAAACGCAAGAGATTCAGAGGTAGAGAGAAATACAGAGACAGAAAGAGACACACAGACAGAGAGAGACATAAACAGAGAGTGAGCCATCTAAAGACAGACGCGGACAAAGTGAGACAGGGAGAGACTGTAATTACAGAGAAAGAAAGTGATGCAAACAGTTTTAGAGGTGAGACTGAGATAGAGAAACAGAGACAGGCAGACACGTACAGAGACACAAACAGAGAAACAGCCAGAGACACTGACACAGCCAGAGACACAGGCAGATTCATGTGCAGCAAATGGCAACCATATTTTAGGCTTATAGGAGACATTTGATGTTGTTGATCGGGAGCATCTCTCTGTCCATCTCTCGGCGTATACGCAACGCAAATACCAAAGAGACGGCCGCTGCAGAGGAGGAGGATCAGTTGAATTGTCTTCGGGTAAGTTATATGCCCAGAAACACGCATTTCGGATGTAAATACACAGAGAATAAGGCTAAATT
>OY744616.1:34950465-34965465 GCA_963556255.1 Allolobophora icterica
ACTGCAATCTAGCAGCACACACTGAGAGACCAGGATCTCTTGGGGGCGACGTCAAGATTCACAATAGCCAAGGAAGTACTGAAAACTATACGAAAAAGCCAACATACCTATTGTAACAGAGCGTAGAGCATGCAAAAAGATTGTGAAACTCGTCGAAGATAACAAAAAAAATCGTTTAATTAATAAAAGTGGTCGTGAAATGCCAGCCACGAAACGCAAACTGGAAGAAATGCAGTCTATGTTAGCATCAACTTTTCAGCTCTGGCCACCAAACGTGGAATATGGTTAAGAATGCAGTGACTGGTTGTTGAAAATGGGTGTGTGACATAGTAGTTGAAAATGGATGTGTTTCTTCAATTTGAGATAGTTTGAACCAGTGGGAAAATGAAGATCTATGGCAAGGTTTCAAAGTTATGGGGAAAATATCGAGTGGGAGAAACTCAGAACCACTGAGGCATTCCTCCAGTCGATGAAAGGTGACAGAGCTGTCAGCTTTGGTACATTTGACAAGACACTATAGCCAAGAAAATTTCTAGACGTGATTGTCGAGATTCCTCGATATCACAGCGTTTTTAAGCGGGCACGTCACAAGATCGAAGCATCAACTGCAATGGTGTCGTCTGAAGTTTTAACTGACGACAGTGCACGACACAGACAAACCAGGGGAATCTGCTTCGGAGGATGATATGGAATTTGAAGTTGCATCAAAAAAAGATTCCAACACAGCTAAAACAGCAAACAGGAACAATGGAATTCACACAACCAAATGTGTTAAGCCAACCAAACCTCGTGTCACTTTGCAACTTGACTGAAGATGACGCCAACACAGCAAGTGGCGTTCACACAAGGATGATAACCGAGACGGGAGGTGATGTATCTTTGGTTGGTACTTCATATGCGACTGCTGATCGCGCTCGACGCAGGTAGTAGGTGAAATAGCATCAAAGATTCAAGACGACTGGGTACCACCAAAACCATGTACACTGCATTGGGATGGGAAGATGACATTCACTCTTACAAATCACCGTATTAGGCCTACTGAAGAACGTTTGACTGTAATTGTGGGCGATGAGCTGCTTCCAGGCACTATAAATATGTACATGTGCAACTTTCGTTACTCATGTGTATGCCTCATGGTGGGCCATTGGTGGCTCACATGTAAGAAAAACCGTTGACGCACCCTGGAATGATCTACAGCTGTACAAGCGGTTACTGGAGTATTCAGGCTGTTGACACAGTTATTTCCCAATCAGCAATTCTGTTTTTGGTATATTCACATAAAAATTAACAAGTTTGCAATTCGACATTGCATGTTGCATGAAAAAAATCAGTTTTTTGCAATTTTATTGTTTTAAACAATTAATTAGAAACATCTTAACAACATGGAATTTGATATTTAACATTGGTTTTAGTCATAGTATCTCTAAAATTAAGCGATTACATGTGATTTCATATGTATGATTATATGGTTTACTAGAAGTTGCTTGTTCGGGTTACTCGGATATATGTTTGCTCCTGGAGGGATCTCTAAATGAACGTAGATTTCAAAAATCTTTTGCCCGATTTAATGTTGGTCATAGTGGAACACAATGCAAATACAGACAGCTCTATATATACACTTCAAATTTTTGCAATGCATTTGTGATGCACCCTAACACACATACATACATACATACATAAATACATACGCATATAATTATGCACAAGTATTCATCACACTTACATACATAGATACATATGTAATGCATACATTACATACATATATACATAGACACATACATGTATACATATGCAATCATAAATTTACCGCCTATATAGTAATTGCGAGCCGCAGCCTCTATATTGCATATTCTATTCTATGTCATAAACTATAGCTGCGTAGATGAATGCAATGGAGTCGGAATATCCTCAACGGCACACAAGAGGGCGCTCACTCGACATGGCAGACTAAGTGCGCATGCCCAAAAACGTAACTGTACGCACATGTATATACACACATATGTCGATATACATACATACATATTTCGATATACATATGCGTCAATATACATATAATATGTCATATATATATATATATATATATATATATATATATATATATATATATATATTAATATACATATATATCAATATAAATATTAAAAATATATATACGTATATTTCAATATACATAGATATGCATATATAGTGATATACATATATGAATGTACATTTTGGTATATATATATCGACATACATACATACATATGATATATTGTTAAGTACAATAAACTATAAGGGTGTATACTGTATACGCTATCCAGTTGAATGCATGCATAGAGAGGTCGTTACGTTCGCTGCTGTTACAAGAGACTCCTATCATACACCGCATACAGCTGAAGGTTGCAGTGCGTGCGCCGACTGACTGACACGGTCCTCCTCCTCCTCTTCCTATTCCTCTTCCTCTTCCTCGTCGTCATCTTCCTCATCCTTCTGCTCCGCTCGGCTGCTGAGCTGGACTTGTCCGTCGGTCGCTGGTCGAGTGTTGCATTCGTCCACGGATCGTCAAACACGGCACATGACAACTGGCTCCTCTGACGGGCGCCGACGGAACTAAGCGCATCCGACGACGGAGGTCTCTCTCTCTCGCTCTCGCTCTCGCTCTCTCACACGCAGCCAACAGCCTGCGACTGCGACACGTGACGACAGTGTGTTTGTTGTTGTGTGTGTGTGTGCGTGCGGTCGCGTGCTGTCTCCGCTGAAGGGACAATCGCCGACAAGAGACTTCCCGTCTGAGCTGCAGCGCTTTCATCTGGGCACGCTTCCGAGTCAACTGGGGGCTCACCCGACAACTCTAAGGGTCTCATCAGGTAGGATACCTCATTATATACACGGTGGTACTCTCTGGTGCTGGTGGGGTTGAAGGCTTTGGGTTGAGATTACGCTATATATGAGTGATTGATTATCTGATTCTATTCATGACTCTAATATAATCTAATTGAATATGTTCTGATCTATTCAAAGCAACTCTAATCCTATATAATCTAATCTAATCTAATTTAAGGAAATCAAATCATAAGATTGACTGCTTGATCACCGATATGCATAATGCAAAAGGCATCAATGAATGACCGCATCAAGTAGGAAAAGCAGTAAAAATCCTAATCCGTTCAACCGAAATCCCATTACCGATTACAATACACAGAAATCATCGTAGCTCACAAACTGTTAACTAAAATTCTTTAATTCATTTTGTCATGGCATAACTGTCCAATGTTACAGGTTGCGGTGTGTCAACCTGTTTGATTTATCAATAAACGAATCTATATATGCATAATATTATATGGAATTATTACTCTGCTATACCTATTATAAGGAATCATGTTCCGTGTGTTGGGACCGATAGTTTGTTAACACTTTAAGGATGAGCTGCATTGGTTTCCCGATCACTTTTAGTACACTCTCATCGGTAAATTGTTGAAGAGACACATGGTCAGGCTGTGTAAATGTTCCACAATATTTATTGTATGTAGCAGGAGATTTAAGATAGCGCCTTTTTAAGTACCCCGCAAAAGCGCTTTGATTTCATAGAAATTGCAACACACTGAAATTCTTGTAAAGATTTTACTGCTAGATTATATTCTATATATATATATATATGCATATTATAAGGATACATATACGTGCAAACACGTGGAGAACATTGTAATATTGTATGGTGTCCTGTCCTTGGAGATATTTCGTCGTGTTTGCATCTCCTGCAGCCGATAGAATGGATAGATCCTTCCATTTAAGGGTCACATTTATTATGGGTTTCTGCATAGAGGGGCAGAAAGGAATGTGCCATCTGATATCAGATTATTTTAATATCTATGTCTCAGCTAACTTATTAGGAGAATATCCGATTTGTGTCTCCTTGACACCACTCCTACATGGGTTCTGAAGGAATCCGACAATTTCGTCATTTTTTTATTTCTCATTGCTTGAGGATTCCTTCGTATAATAGTTCATTGGTTCGCCCTATAATACGAAGGAAATTCTGTCTGTCTGTCTGTCTGTCTGTCTGTCTCTCTCTGTCTCTCTTTCTCTCTCTCGGCTGTTGCGACTTGTTTAATTATGAACCGATCTTTACCTTGATTTCATGTCTAAAATTATTAAACTGGTAGTTATGAATCGTATGCAAAGTAAACTATTTTCCAACTCGTTAATAGCCACGTTTTGGTCTGCATATCGTAAGTTTCATACGACAGAATTTTCCCGTTTCTTGCAGTTCGTAATGACACCATATGCTCTTTGGATGAGCACTTGATCTTCCTGGCTTGTCTGCTGCTTTTGATACTGTGGACCATTCCTTTTTTCTTCTGCGTTGTCTCCAGCATTATTTTGGTGTATTTAAATTGCAACTATTAACTTACTAAAGCTAAAACTAGAACTAACTTACTTGAACTAAACTAAAAATCATCCACGAAAACTAAAACGAAAACTAAAACTAATATTAAGAAACAATAAGAACTAAAGTTAAAAGTAAAAATTAAGACTAACAATCATAACTTAAAGTAAAACTGAAATTGATCGTAATCGTAATCGTAATCTCCAAACTTCTAAAGCGCCACTCGAAGGCCAAGCGCAAGACACCAGCCTATTCACGAGCGCTACGTCAGATCAGAGGGGTTTCCAGGGAGTAGTCCAAAAGAGGTCCAAGTCCGATTTCCAGGAGGCCAAACCAAATCAAAGGGGGTTTCCAGAGAATAGTCCAAAAGAGGTCCAAGTCCAATTTCCAGGATACCAGATCAGGAGAGGCAGAGCAGCTGTCAAGGCGGGTGTCGTTTACGGCGAGAAGAATTGGAAGGCGGAGTATCAGATGAGTCAGGGTAGGAGTATTTGAAAAGGTGAGACTTCAGTTTTGAGTGGAAAGCCCGGGGGTGATAGATAGACATTATTCAAACAACACTATGCATTAGACACCGGAACAGTGGAAATAACTACTGAATAATGATGACGATGGGGACGGGGGATAGATGAATCGTAACACTCTTGCTCGAAGAACATGAAATCTTGAAAGATCGCGGATCGATACCCGTAAGCTCCCTATAGGTCGACTCAGCCTTCCACTCACTACGGGTAGCTGTAAAATGAGCGGGCGCCTAACAAGCTGCTAAGACCAGTATATTAGTAGATCTTGATATTTGTACTGTCATATGTTTCAGTGTTACTACGGTTTATCAGTGAGCTTGTCAATAAACACGAATATCTTATGAAAAAGGTGATGATAATAATACTATTATTATTACTATTATCATTACTAATAAATCAATAATAACGACAATACCACTGCAGTTGATTGCTTTCGTCGACTTCATACATACTCATCGTCGAGGTCTTTTGACATCACAGATTCAACTTCATATTGGATGGAAATATTTCCGACGGAGACCCAAGTAATTGCTTCGCATCGTGACCCTAACAACCGCCGCGAAAATTTAATACAAGTCCATCCTTTTCATTGGGGTCGACATTTCACCCGCCGAGCAGTCGCGGTATTTATACACTCCACTGCTGTCCGCATACTGCAGGCTATCTCAATAATTATAGACTCCACTGCATATATATATATATATATAATATATATTTAAATATATATATATATACATGTATGTACTGATTGTACTTTGTGCGTTTGTATATATGCATTTGTGCTTATATGTAGTAGACGCACACTAGCTAAATATGTGGATAAATAAGCTGCTTGATACTCTCGGAATATGTATATGCCTTGCATGAACTAGATTATTTTAATTAAGTGGGTCTATCTAAGTATTGACTATTTCTGTTAATTTAATCAACTCAATGACAAATTGATCGATCAGTATAGATCGCTTACTCATTCATTCATTCATTCGGTCAGTCAGTCAGTCAGGCAGTCAGTCAGGCAGGCAGTCAGTCAGTCAGTCAGTCAGTCAGTCAGTCAGTCAGTCAGTCAGTCAGTCAGTCAGTCAGTCAGTCATTCAGGCAGTCGGTCGGTCAGTCAGTCGCTCAGTCGGTGGGTCAGTCAGTAGCCATTCGATCAAGCAATCATTCTTTCATTTCACGAAATCAATTAATAATTTGACTGATCGGTCTATTGATTTATATAGAGCAAAGTGCTGCGAGTACTCAAGGCACTTTTTCATACGATATAGACCAGGAATCGTTACAGTGCAAATCGGATGGCGTTTGGTTAATGTCTTCTGCACTGGCCTTTGGTTCCACGGATGATGTTTCCATCACCATCATCAGCAGCAACATTCACAGCATCAGCAACCGGCCGGGGTGGAGGATGGATGCTGTCACGGCATCTCTGGGTCGTTTCGCCCGGGGTCCGGTAGCGAATATTTTGCTCAAATATCTCGGGGCGTATATAGACACTTGCGTCGACTGCCGCCGGGAATGGAAAACATTCGCAGCGAACCCTAGCGGCCATAAAACAGACGTTCTGACGTTGAAGCAATTCCCAGAGGAAGGTCTCGAGTCTTAAGTGATCGATATGTCAATGACCCCTTCCCCGAATTTCTCAGTCAACCTCTGATTCCAATGCTCGCTCTATTCTTCGATCATCACTCACTCTGTCTCTCTTCCCCTCTCTCTGTGTGTCTCTGTGTCTCCCTGTGTGTCTCTGTCTCTCTATATCTGTCTCCGTCTCTCTCACTCACTCTCTCTCTGTTTCTGTCTCTGTCTGTCTCTGTCTCTGTGTCTCTGTTTCTGTCTGTCTCTGTGCCTCTGTCTCTGTGTGTCTGTGTCTGTGTCTGTGTCTGTCTGTCTGTCTCTGTCTGTCTCTGTCTGTCTCTGTCTGTCTCTCTGTCTCTGTCTCTGTCTCTGTCTCTGTCTCTGTCTCTGTCTCTGTCTCTGTCTCTGTCTCTGTCTCTGTCTCTGTCTCTGTCTCTGTCTGTCTGTCTGTCTGTCTGTCTGTCTGTCTGTCTGTCTGTCTCTCTCTGTCTCTGTCTCTGTCTCTGTCTCTGTCTCTGTCTCTGTCTCTGTCTCTGTCTCTGTCTCTGTCTCTCTCTCTGTCTCTCTGTCTCTCTGTCTCTCTGTCTCTCTGTCTCTCTCTCTCTCTCTCTCTCTCTCTCTCTCTCTCTCTCTCTCTCTCTCTCTCTCTCTCTCTCTCTCTCTCTCTCTCTCTCTCTCTCTCTCTCTCTCTCTCTCTCTCTCTCCGCTCCTTGGCCATTTCGACGCCGCTGAGTGTATTGACAGAAAGGATTTACAGAAGGATATTCGTACTGTATCTCCCTCAAGGTTCTTTCCAAACTCTAAACTTCTTATTGAGTTACATGTGACTACGATGTTCAGAACTGTAGCGAAAATTGCCATGATTAGTAGTACATAATGACTCATGACTTAATGACCTAGTAATTCATTTCATTTAAAGCATTTATGAGGCGCCCACTTAGATTTCTAATCAGAAGCGTCACTCTATCCTGTAATGTCTAAAAAACAGTTGTTGGTTATGATAGAGGCGAACATGATGTTGATTGTTGATGTTGAAAGAAAATAAAAAACGACGATAATTTGATGATGATGACGAGAACGCCTACTGTGACGACGCTGTTGATACTGCTGCTGTTACTGATGATGGAAGCGACACTGCTGCTGATGCGGGCTGAACATGATGGTGGAGACGCTGATGATGATGATGATGATCATGGTGGTGGTTGAGGCTACAATGATGATGACGACGATGACAATAATAGCATCCATTCGTAGCTCACCTGAATTGAACAGTTGAACGCAACGGAAATTAGGAAGCGCTTTTTTCCGATATACCATTAACCTGACTCACGGTAGAAAGACAAGGACAAAGAGAAGTTAAGCAGAAAGTTAAGAAGTGGGAGAAAGATAAGAAGGAGGACAAAGAAAAGATGTAGGACAAAGAGAATGACGAGAACATGAAAATGAGGACGACAACGCGAATGAGAACAAAGAGAATGTAAAGAAAGATAAGAACAAAGATTGCGAATGACAAGGAGAAGTTGAGGACAAAGAGAGTGAAGAGGTAAAAGAGAATTAGGAGGACAAAGAGAAGTTGAGGACAAAGAGAGTGAATATATTAATGAGAAGGTGAAGGACAAAGAGAAGTTGAGGACAAAGGGAGTCAGGAGGACAACAGGAGGAAGATAGAGAGAATGCGGACAAATAGAAGGTGAAGAAGAGAAGAACTAGGACAAAGAGGAGGAGGAGGAGTGGTCAAGAAAAGAGGGAGAAAGGGGTAAAGGATGAAACAGAGCTATTTTGAGAAGAGGATACGGAAATGAATCAGAAATAGATATTTTACAAAGTAATACTGTTGCGTCGAGAAAAGTGGAAATGTAAGTGGAAGGAGGTACGTAGGAAAATTAAAACTAAGAAGGATTAAGAAATATATTGAATTGCATTTTTTGAATTTGCATTTTAATTGAATATACATATCAATGAGCATGCATTGTAAAGGAATATGTATGCATTTTAAGTATAAAATTAATAATAACAATAATAATAATGTTATTATTACTATTATTATTAGTAGTATTATTACTGTTATTATTAGTTTCTTGTTTATTAGTTTTATTGATTTTTATTCATTATCCATTATTTGTTTCATTACTGTTATTGTTATTATTATTATTTTTACCCGAGGTATTAATCCTTCAGGCTGTCAACACCAATGTCCAGAGAAAGATAGATGGTTTTCTGGAACGGCTTATTATTATTATTATTATTATTATTATTATTTTATATTATTATTATTATTATTTTATATTTTTATTATTATTATTATTTTTTTGCCCTGAGATAAAAATGATCCCTCAGGGACTTTAATATTAGTAAAACTGCTAAGGGTCTGGAACGGCTAGAATCCTCGGGCTCGGGCTTATTATTATTATTATTATTTTTTTTTTTAACGCCCGAGGTAAAAAGAATCCCTCAGGCTCTTAGAAACTATCCCTTAATACGTTCCCACACTGGAGTTAGCTGTCCTCGTCCTCGGTGACTTGCGTAAACGTGCCTCTGAAGGCTGCTGCGTTGAATCGCTGCGTGCATATCGATAAGCGTTGAAAAAGGTGTCTGGTCTCTAGAGGGTCTCCTGAGACGGTCGCCATGCGGCGTCCCAGCTCCAACAAGAACTCCCGGCCCGAACGGTTGATGGGACCCAACGACTCGATGGCCACCGGGATAAATTCGTGCGTTACGGGGAGTGACGAATAATTATATTTATTATTATTATTATACCGAATAATTTATTATTATTATTATTATTATTATTATTATTATTATTATTATTATTATTATTATTATTATTATTATTATTATTATTATTATTATTATTATTATACCGAAGAAGGGCGATGTACTAGAGTTCACACAACAGCGGCAGTCATTTGAAAGGATTGGTGTTGGGTGATTTAGTGAGTAGGCATTTTGTCGGCATGTATGCATCTTCAGTGATTAAGAGAACCCATACAATACAGATTGGACTGGACGAGATCGGCTGAGAGGTTTGTGAACGAAGAATTACGAAGACGAGGAGAGGCCCTCAGGGCGGAAATGGAGAAACAGACAAGTGTGATAAAGAACGGAATGAAGAACTGGGCCAAGAACAAACAAAGACGAAACGGAGGAAGAGCGTAGGCGGAAAGAGAAGCAGGGGAAGAGGGAACAGTGGAAGAGAAAAAGAAGAAGAGACGGAGAAGGAAGAAGAGAAGAAAGCGGAGAAGGAAAGGGTGAAGGAAAGGGTAAGGAAGAGAAGAATGAAGAGGAGGAAGGGGAAGAGGAAGAGAAGGAAAGGGAGAAGGAAGACTTGAAGAACGATGAGAAGGAAAAGGGAGGAAGGAGGGCAGTAAAAGCATGAGAAAGAGAAGGGAGAGGAGGTGAAAACAAGGAGGAAGGGAATAAGACAGAGGAGGAATAAGACGAGGAGGAGGGGAGGGAGGAGAAAAGATGGAAGCAGAGGAGCCGAAGAGGAGCAGGAATAGCAAGAGGAAGAGGAAGTGAAGAGGAGGAGGAGGAGGAGGATGAAACGGAGGATGAGGAGGAGGATGATTAGTGCTGTTGAATTACTGGGACACTTCGTGTAAACAGCACGCTGCACACTTTGGCAGCTTATGTTCGTTTCCCTTAAACGTTCACCGTTTGTCTCCGACTCCTTGTTTATATAAACAACACAGCATTAGACTATACAAGTGCATGTATATGTATATGCATATACACATGCATATATACATATATACGTATTTTTAGATGTGCATGTATATATATATATATATATATATATATATATATGTATGTGTATGTGTGTAAATGTATACTATAGGTTCACAGATCACATCTCCAACCTGACTCACTCCTGCTTCTTTCAACTGAGGCGTCTCAAGGCCATCAGTCTCACCTTCTGTATTTACCACCATAGTTCACGCATTTGTCTGCTCACGCTTGGACTACTGCAACTCGCTCCTCATGGGTCTTTCTAAGCAGCGTCTCTCCTCTTCAATCTGTTCTAAATGCTTCTGCTAGGCTCATTGCTCGACTTTCCCGGTTTGCCCATGTCTGTACCTACATGCTTGATGTCCTTCACTGGCTTCCTATTGCCGCGGGCATCCGTTATTAGATCCTCCTCCTTGTCTCGAAATCTCAGCAGGACACTGCCCCGAAGTATCTTTAGAATTACCTGCAAAAGCCGCTATCTGCATCTTCTTCTTCTCGCTCGTTGCGTTCTGCGAATCGGCTTGATCTTTTTGTTCCAGGGCTAGAACTGCCTTAGTCAAGCACCGGGCGTTTGCTGTTGCCGTCCCACGATATGGAAGGACCTTCCCCCCGCTCAGGGCCAAACTAATGACTGACTTTTCCTAATCGGTCTCGCATTCCCTAAAGGCATTTCTGTCTCCCCGGGGCTTCTGTGCTGAGAGCGCCTCTGAATATTATTCTGCGAGAGGGGCGTTTTTACATTTCTAGATACGATACGATATAGGAGTATGTATGTATGTATGTATGTATGTATGTATGTATGTGTATGTAGCATATAAGCATATGCGTACATGAATGCATGTGCATACATATACAAAAACATGTATGTATGTATGTATGTATGCAGAAATACATATATAAATATATGTACATGTAAACATATGTACATATATTTGATTTGCTTACGTTTCGAAGAGGTTATAGAGAACCTTATCAGAAAGAGAAGATTAAAATGGATGGTCCATGTAGTTCGTATGAACAAGGATAGACGACCCAACCAAGTGATGAGCTGGATCCCTGAGGGAAAATGGAAAAGAGGAATGCCATGGAAGAAGTGGCCGGAGACCATTAAGAACGACTTGAGGTGCTTGGAGATGTCGTGGGACGAGGCTGAACAATTGTTAATGGAGAAGATGCATTGTGGGATATGCAGATCGCCATGGCAAGGACTGAGTAAGTAAGTAAGTAAGTACGTTTTGATTAGTCATTGTGGGCGACTTTAATATTCCTGTTGATGTGACCTTTCGTTGAAGGGTTTGAAACACAACAGCTCATTGCCTTTCCTGGATGCCTTGATGACTCATTCTTATTCAGAATCACTTCATTGCGTCACTCCTGTTGAGTCATATCTTTGGATCCTACTGCAACCTTTTCAAATTTTGTCTTCTATTTTGATCCGCCTCTATATTACAATACTGTTGAGCAGATAATCTTGAAGGGGCGCTATATAAACTGCTGTAATACTATTAAATTTTGCATTTGTATGTTTGCATGTATCAACACACTGAATACAGCGCGTTTTAAGTGCCGTACAGAAGCGCTTACGTATGGCTATCTCACTGGAAAGAAGGTGGCTATGCGTGCTGTCTTGCTTCCAGCTAGCTAGCAATAAAGAAGATATGCTCTTAGGATGAAATTAATTTAAGTAAACTAAAGCATGATATTCTGGTCTCTCTCTCCTTTATTGTTATTTCCATCACAAACAGTTAATAGCCTGCTCTGCAGTTTTATTGTAAATGAGCCTCTTCAAAAGAAAATCTCTTCCAGAACTGAGAAAGTTGTTGAGCTCATGTATAACTCTGCTATTTCTGAAGCTACAGAAAGTTAGTTAGAACGATGGTGGCGCCATTCGTATCTTACGTTTGACCGTATTAAATTTAAACAACAATGAAATTTTTTTATCTGCCAAATTTACATATTTTATTAATTTAATTTAAGTTCCGTCATAATAATTACCTAATTCAATCATTATGCTCACATAAGACAATTGGATGGCTTTAAATAAATTGCTACATCAGGATTAGTAAAATTTTGCCCCTATAGGTTGGAGTCGGCTCCGCATGAGCTTGCCAATTACACCCTGTAATCTTTGCAGATAAAATACCTAGTACCTGGTACCTGGTTAAAACTGGATGACGACTCTACGCCTGATGAATTTCTCGATCCGAATTCTATACCTCTTGTTTAAAACTGTTTTCAGCCAACAACATTTGCATAAGTTCATTCGCTCATCTTTCGTCACTGAAACAAAAGCCCACTACTCTATGCTGTTCCTACATCTCTTCTGAAAGAGGGCTTTGATGCCTTAGATCGAACCATTGCATAAATTATTAACCTCCTGTCCTTGAAGGATCGCTTCCGTCCGCCTTTGTTCATGCCATAGTTCATGCTCTGCTATACCTTCTCTTGACCCTGGTGACCTTTTTAATTACAGACCCATCTCAACTTTGAACTATGTTTTGAACGGGTGGCTTTGATTCGTGTGCAATCTCACGTACTTTCCAACTGGGTTATACGCCCCTTTTAATCTGCATGGGTTATACAGTATACGCCCCTTTCAATCTGCATATCGTTAAGTTTCACTCAACGGAAAACACAATTCTTGCGGTTCACATTGACATCATGTCCTCTACCAATGAAGGTAGATTTAAAATACTTGTTCCTCTTGACTTATCTGCTGCTCTTAATGCTGTGGATCATTCGCTTCTTTTGCCTCATCTCCAGCATTGGTCTGGGGTTCTGGTCCTACACTGAATTGATTTGCTGCTCATATCTGTCCTCGCAATTAATCAGTATACACTTGAATGGCAATTATTCGTTCACATCTTTGCTAACGTGTGGCCTGACTCAGGTTTCGGTGTTTGGCCCTCTTCTGTTCACAAAGCTCAACGAACCTTTTGGTATAGGACTTGGCAATTGTTCATTGGAATATGATTTCTATGCGGATTATACACAAATCTGCATTGACCGTTTCTCTTGTCTTTCATCCGTGCAGCTGTATTGTCCACTGTCTTTATGGAGACGCATTCATGCATAGCGGTGTTGAACTTCTTCTTATCACGTTGAAAACTGATCCACTATAGGTTGTCTGTATATATATGCCTTGGCGGACTTCTGCATATTTTACCTGTTTACGGCGCTATTGTTCGATACCTTGTGCATAGGACACCGGTGCTTTAGAAGTTACTGATTAATGATCTTATTATGAATGCATCAATTTATATGGCGCTCTTTATATATTAAAAAAACGCCAAATTTCTAGTCTTTTGGTGCTTGGCGATATTAGCACTGCAGTTGGTGTAGGACATTACTTCAAACGGGTCAAAATGCGTTGAATAGATATCAGGGATGGTAATAACCCAAGAGTTTAGATATTCAAGTACCACTTTGGCGGTTGTTGTTCCTTCGACCAACATCTCTTTTGTGTTTAGTGTGACCTAGGTCAAGGAAATGCAGATGTAATGTAAAGTGAGGAATGGTATGGTATTTCAAGATAAGGTAATGTAACTTGGTTAATGTAAGGTAATTCAACTACAGAGTGGCACAGTGTTACTATAGATAAAAAACTGAAGTTTACATATGAGGAATTGGTTTTATATACAAAAGTATATGACATAGGATATCAAATATCAAAATATAGAAGAAATAAACAGAGGAAACGCTCTCTGAACTATGAGGAATGGAGTTGTGAAGGAAAACTTCGGTTTGTGGAATCGGTACAATGGTCTTCTCTGTTGTCTTTTCAGATTATTTTAAAACGATGTGGACTCCAGCGGATGGATGGACGAGACCATTCCAGCCTCCAGCTCTTCCTCCTCCTGCTGCTGCTGCTGCTGCGACATCGACATCTTCCTTCTTCCATCCCGGATTCGGTCTAATCCAGAAGCGCAATTTCTTCAAGAACGTTCTTGCTGCCATCGTACTGCTGATATCATCGGGGAGAACAGGTAAGAAGAACAGGGCATGCGGAACCAAAGGCCATGAACTTCTATATATATTATATCATGAACTTCTATATATATTACATATAGAAGTTAATTAAAAGGCGCTCTAAAACGTGGGGAGTGGCAACTGAAGCAATTGGGACATAGGGCACAACTCAATGCCTCCAAACTCAGATGGTCGAGTTGCCATTGGCTGCATTCAAGTGGCGGACTTGCAGTTGTATAGTGTCGGCTTATGTTGCTCCTTTAACGTAAAGAACTGTTTGTCAAGTGCGTGTATTTGTTTGTGTGTGGATGGCACAATTCTGTAAGGCACACTACCCGTAAATCTCATGGCTTGCTGTTTACTGTCCAGCTGATGCCGACGCCAAATGCTACGACCGCTGTAAATGACAGAAGCACTTGTGCTTAATACTGTAACAAATAACACGCGTTGAAGACTCGGAGTTTCAATCATTAGCTTACCTTATCATACCCTTACTTAGGCCTAGTAGGCCTACCTAACAAAACCTGACCCTATCTTAACTTACCTAACTTTGCCTTGCCTCATCTCAGCTGCCTCATACTTTACCTTCAGAATTTACCATGTCTTAGCTTCCATATAACCTCACTTCCCTCTCTTTACCTTACATTACCTTACCTTGTTTAACCTTTGTCATCCTTACTCTACATTATATACTTTATAATACCTTACTTTACTTAATCTAACCTAACCCAATTCAACCTGACTTAACCCTACCATACCTTGCTATACATTATCTTAACTTACCTCACCTAATGTAGCCTAGACTTACCTAAATACTCCATCATTGCTCCCCTTATCAGT
>OY744616.1:34970465-34997965 GCA_963556255.1 Allolobophora icterica
GTAAATGAGATGCGATGACTACAACTACAGAGAGAGAAGCGACCATTAAGTGCAGAGAAAGGAATCGATTACATAATATCCATCGCCTCCGCTTCCGCCAAAACATATCCTGCTATGCATAAATTAGGATATCGTGTTACACTTTATCCTCTTGACACCTTCCGTTCTTTACCACTCTAGCATATTTAACACTGTGTCATTCTATCGGAGCATTTATATAGCGCCTCTCAATTATAACCACTGAAACCAGCCTCTGTTGAGAAGAACAGTTGTCAAGTGTTTGTAGAAAGTGCATGTATGTAGGATCCCTAGTTAAGACAAGACCCAAATCCAAAGGGTAGGAGCCATTCCAGGTGAATGGCTCAACCAATGAAAAAGCACGACGCTGCATCGTCGAGCTGTGCGTAAAGAGAACAACTAATTCACCCCGAGCGGTGGAACGAAGATTTCTATGGCCAGTCAAACCTGCTCATATAACAGCCCGGGGCGTTACCCAGCTGGTATCACCAAACCCAAATCAAAATCTTAAATTGAATACGCTATATAGGCCTTGTCTATTTTATAATCGGCCTTTTAAATTATATCTAAAACACGTAGTATGTGTCATACGGGCTTTCTCTATAGCTGGGCCATCCATTTGGAATGATCTTCCGTTAGAGATTCGCATTCTCCCCAGGGGTAACACGTCTGCTTTTTACAAGCTGCTCAAGTCTAATCTCTATTGCCGTGGCTGGGCTGGGAACGCTTCTGAGTAGCTTTCTTGAAGGTGCGCTAAATTAAATTTTATGAATGAATGAATGAATACAGATATTCAAAATATCTGTGGCCTGAATCTCATGTAATAATTTAGCAAATTCGTGCCTTGTGATATAGGCTACATCTAATTAATAATTAATAACATATGCGTATAACATAACACACAGATATCTGATGCACAATACGTAATGCTCGCTCCACTGGATCATGAAGAATTCTAACCGTTCCCAAGCTTCCTTTTATTTTCGGCGAAGTACTTAATTGCCGAGAAAACAATTCTCCTCTTTGATAAAGTAAAAGCAATTTAAATGAATTTAATATTTGCCATAACATTATAGATAATTGTGTCGATGTGAATCGCTCGTGTGGAACGTAATCACTCGAGTGGAACGTAATTATACAAGGGATCTAGCAGTCAGTCTAGTAAATCAAATCAGTTTTTTCAAACTAGCTTGGGAACGGATGCAATCTTTTGTTATACCTAGTTTTGCATGTCTGTCTAGTATATATTATTTGCCCGTGTTATAATCCACGTTAAATAATATTATATTATTACTGCGCACTTATTAAGCGCCATCATTATTAACCAACAAACAATCGATGGCGCTGAGCAGTCATGAGTAAAGAAATTGCCCAAGGTCCATACGCAGTAACCGTTCCAGAGGAGGCTGGTATCGGTACTCTCTGCGTTATAAGGCGAGTGCTCTAACCAATCTCGTATACCATATCTGACAGACCATGTACATGTAGGCAGCGACGTAGCTAGGATATTTTGAGCTAGGGGACGAACTATGAAACTGGTGCCTCCTCCCTGTTTTGTTTATTTCACATTTTCTAAATACACCAAATGGACATTTTAATTTTAATGAAATAAAATATGAAAAATACGGAGAGTAGGCCTATGTGGTGCCCCTTAATTAGTGCTCAATGGGGCGCCAAAATCATACCTGACAACTGGTTTGTAAGTAATGAGTATTATTACTGGATTTTTGGGCGCCAAAATTAAATCTTATAAATTTATTTGGGATAAATTAGTTAAAATTACATCAAAATTAAGAGTAGGCCTACAATTATTTATTTTAACTCTCATTTTGGCGCCCCTTCCTTTGGCGCCCAGAGACACATGTTCCGCTCTGCATCCCCCAGCTACGCCTCTGCTTGTAGGTAATTTGTTCTATACAATTTCATGCACGTGCTCTTGTCAGATGTCAATCAAGCCTACTTGCTCACTGATGTTGGTGCATTTTGGACGCATCTACAATTAGTTCGTTTATTAAGGAGTCACTTCAGAGGTCGATTCTCCTTGAGACGATTCGTGTCCACATCAAAGGACAGTGCACAGAGACACTGCGTCAGGTCAGACATTGGACGAGGTCAAGCAGAATTCCCCCCCCCCCGTACAGCAATCGACTGACCTGCTTTCCAAGAACCGGATTAAAGAGATGAGCTGTTGGCACACACACACACATACATACACACATACACACACACACACACACGCGCGCGCGCGCGCGCACACACACGCACCTACACACACACACACACACACACACACACACAGACTTAGCAATGCAAGCACACAAACATCTAGAGGATGGCTCTTGAAGCAGGAAACGACGCTGAGTCGTTAGCTGATCTTTCGTCGAATTTCCTCCTGGAGGCGTCAGATTTCATCAACCAGTGAACTTTAGAACATCGTGAAAGTAGGCCTACATCAAATAAATATTTTAATATATATTAAGTCTTACATAAATATTTGCTCACTCCTGGGTTTTATAAGACTTAGCGGCGATGCAGAAGATTCTATGATAATTTGCTGATTGAAAATTCTAAATATATATATATATATATACATGCCGGCCTATGTATATAAATATGTATATGTGTATTATGTATATTTTGCCAGTGGAATGCGCCTCTTGGACTGCGTAACAATGTCCTATTTAACCGATGAAGCAGAAAACGAAACAGTTTATCAGGAGAGGATTATGTAGGGCAGAATACAGACACACAGACAGAGAAACAGGCAGACAGAGAGACATACAGACAGACATACAGACAGACAGACAGACAAGCATACAGACGGACAGAACGGTAGTGTAGTTGCTGCCTCTTTGCGTGCAGTCGCAGATGACCGTTTGTTGTAGGCTCATGGTAATTCTAGATAAGGCGACAAGCAGAGGGAAACGGACAAACACACGGACAGATGGATGGACAGATGGATGGATGGAGGGAGAGATGAAAGATCGGATGAAAGAGCGGATGCTGGGTCGTCTGATCTGTCGTAGATTCGTCTGATGCTGAAGCCTTTCTTATCAGCCATCCATTGTCCTCCTCCTCTCCTCCTCCAATACCTCCTCCCATCTCAGAATATACGACATGACGACACAGACAGAAGAGAGTGAACGTAATAACTAAGAGACAGACACACAGACAAAAAACATGTCATAGCAGAGACAGATACGCAGACGGAGACATAGGCGCAGAGACATAGAGACATACATAGAGACAGACAGACAGACAGACAGACATAGATATAGAGAGAAACAACACTCGCTGCCTCCTCGTTTATTCTCTATTTTAATCTTTATTCCTTCATATATTCTATTCAGACTTTCTAGATTCTCTCATCTCTTCTCTCCTCTCCTCTCCTCTTCTCTGTCTGTCTGTCTGTCTCTGTCTCTGTCTCTGTCTCTGTCTCTTTGTCTCTCTCTCTGGTTTGTTTCTTTTTTCTTAAATTTCATTCCCTCCTTCTTCAACTTTCTCGCTCTCTCGTCAATCTCTTTCTCTCTTTTCTATTCCCTTATTGTCTGTTCTGCGTCTATCCTTCTCTGTTTATTTTCTGTCTCGCTGTCTCTTCCACATCTACCCCTTATAGTTTACCCAGCGAACATTAATACCGCCACCATTCGGCTATGCACTGCGTTCGACCCCACCAAACCCTTGCGATGAGTTACTGCAGTGGCGTCATCTGGTCACGGGCAATGAGACGCTGTTGGCGAAAGCTGCTGCTGCTGCTGCTGCTGCTGCTGCTGCTGCTGCTGCTGCTGCTGCTGCTGCTGCTGCTGAGGTTGGTCTGGCTGGTTCCGATGCTGCCTTCTACGCTAAACCTTTTTACGGATGGCCGGGTTTGGATGAAGTACACATCGAAAATGAATGACATGCAACTGCAAGATGAAGATGCTTGTGGTTCTACAACAGATACGGAATTAATTCGTACGGCTCATATTTACATCTATATATTTAATTGAGTTTTAGGCATGCATACTACAAATGCGTGACCTAGTTGTGTAGTATGAAGAAAATAAACAGAGAACGTAGAATAGAGCCACGTGGCTGCACAGATTGAGACCGGGGACTATGCATGGTGACAGAGTAGAACCGAAAGCACAGCCTGAGTTCGGTCAGAAAGGAACTATAGCGCAACCACTGTAAATACGAAACACTTTTGGCGACGCTGTCAGAGAATGGAGTGGTCGACACAGTGTCAAAGGCCGCACTCACGTCAAACAGAGCAAGCAGAGTTATCTGACTTCTATCAACCGCTCCGAAGCTGCAGAGCAAACCTCATATAGCTGAGGAGCTTTGTGCTGGATATCAACCGCCTCCAGCTCTGTCCCGGAAAACTCAACTGATCTCCAGGGTGATAACCGTCGACAGCTCCAGCCCTCTTCTCTATACTTCTCTGAATGACCAAACTGTAATACCGAACCTTCTCTGACCATGTGACGACAGTATGCGTCAGATCGTACTATACGCCTCGTGCTGCCAAAGCTGCTTGTATACCATGATTCATACAGTCATATGCGTTATTATAGGGTAGATTATGGTAATGTCGTTTAATCCATCTCTCTCGAATGAATCAACTGCATTCCGTTTTAATCGCAGCAACTCGGCAAACTGATGCGATTCATAAGTTCGGTTTAATATATATATATATATATATATATATATATATATATATATATATATATATATATATATATATATATATATATATATATATATATATATATATATATATAGGCGCTAACTACTTGTGATATGAGCTGCATTGGTTGTCGATGCGAGTTTAAGATCTTTAAGCTGATGTGCGCTTCAAATTTACAAGATACATTTTAAAGCTTTTTGAGCGCCTCTGACTAGGTTGCATTAGGTTGGCGTTTTAGAAAGTTTTAAATACAATACAATAAAAGGTAGATTTTAAAACTAACAAATCTATAAATATTATATATAAAATATGGCCGTGGATAGGCTGCAAATATAGCTCATATATGAAGCATATGCTGCAGAATATAAACTACAATTGTACTTGAAAGGAAGAATGAACTATAACAGAAAAGATCAGCAGACAGTTTGGCGACGTTAAACCAATTGAAATCCGCTCTAACTTTGCGTTGGCTGGAGCCAGAAATGAAAGGTGAATAGAAATTTTCAACCGTCTACAACAAGACGTCAACCGTTGTAAAATGTCCCTTTCTATTTCTCAACTCCTGGATTACACGCACACATACACACGCACAAATAAAGGCCTATATGTGAGTGTGTATGTGTGTGTATCTGTGTGTGTCTGTGTGTCTTTGTTTGTCTGTCTGTCTGTGTGTCTGTCTGTGTGTATGTCTGTGTGTGTCTGTGTGTGTCTGTGTCTGTGTCCGTATTTGCATATATGCATTTAAATGAGTCGTTGCTCAATTGGCGTGTGGTTCGTTGAGTGGGGGAAGCGGTGGATCAGACGTCAATGTCACGTTCGACAAAGAACGTCGGTCGAAATAAGGGAAATAATTGATTCCTCAGATCGTCCTTCCGTCCGTTCGTCCGTTCGTCCTTCCGTCCGTTCGTCCGTTCGTCCTTTCGTCGCTTTCTGTTGGGTGCTATTTAAACGAATCTCCCGATGTATGCAGCTGCTCAAATAATGTAGATCCTTCGCTCGCTCATAATAAAAATAAATGCTTTAATAGAGAGAGAGAGAGACAGACAGACAGACAGATGGACAGACAGATGGACGGACAGACAGAAAGTGAGAGAGAGTCAGAGAGTGAGAGACAGAGACGGACAATCTCTGTCTGAGCGTAGAAAGCTACAAGTAGTGAGACACGAAGAGACAGAAGGACACGACAGTGAGACGGAGAAAGACAGGAAGAGGGAAAGAAAGAAACAAGAGACGGAGCTAGAGACAAATAGGTCTACTGAGAAAGTAAGTAGGACATAAAGTGGAGCTTCAGACTGCATTCACTCAATCGTAATCGTATCGTAATCTCAAGATTTCTATAGCGCCCAAACACCAAATCACGGGAATAAGCTTATGTACAGGCGCTTAGTCAAAACAAAATCGATAGGCAGGTAAAGTCAGGTTCGGTTTCCGAGGGTGAGGCAAGCAGGCAGTCAGACAGGGTTACGGTGGATGGTGTCTAGAACTGAAGCGGCGAAACAGATGAGGGAAAGGAAAGATCAGAATCAGTTTTACGGCAAAAAGAGTTTCAGTTCTGAGTGAAAGATCTGGTCAGAGATAGCAGATTGCCAAAAAGATAGCAACAGGTGCAGTTTTGGTGAGTTCCTAGGATAGATCAGATACTTTTTGTAGATCTGGCGGGAGTTTATTCCACATTGGTGGAGCAACTAGGGCACGTAGCGGTTTTCAAATTTTGGGGTAACGGAAGGGCGGAGAAGTGTTAGAGCGAAAGAGAAGCGGGCTGAGGGAAGTAATTTAACTGTGAATAAATGGGGAAGATAGGAGGACTGCATGGGGGGATGGAAGTGTGTTGTAGGGAAGTGAAAGTACTTTGTATACTCTATTTGTTCAGGTACTATTTTAAGCCAGTCTAGTCATTTGAGGACAGGAGCGATTTGGTGCTATTTGGGGTTTCAGTGACAGCATGAGCAAGAGAATTCTGGGTAGCTTGGATGCGATTTTGAGTGGTGTTAATATTCAGGAAAGGTGAATTGCAATACGTCTAGTTCAGCATGGACTATGGATAGTAGATGCGGTTTTTAAGTCAAGCATAGGCTGATTCTGAGGTCACGTATACGCCTAAGTAAGAGGGGAAAATATGAGTGACATTTGGGGAGAAGCTAAGGGTTTGGTGGAAAATAACACCTAAGCGTCGGACAAGGTCTTGCATATTACACACCAATCAGTTTTGCCCAGCTCTCTCGATCAAATCACAGTGTAGGCCACCAAAGCGTGTAAGAAATCGTCAGTGACCTATTATTATTTACATTCTATAGATATAGATTATTTCCATTGTGACTACGAAGTATTATTATGACGAGCTGTTTCGACGCATATGAAACAGTTCAACATATCTGCATTTATTTTATTTTCATCTCCTTTCTCGGAATCTATGTACGTGTGTATGTATGTATTTGTGTGTGTATGCCTGGCTGCCTATATACACTCCAAGCTTCCCTCTTGTCTGTCTGTGTGTCTGTGTGTGTGTCTGTGTGTCTGTGTGTGTATGTGTGTCTGTGTGTGTCTGTGTGTGTCTGTGTGTCTGTGTGTGCGTGTGTGTGTGTGTCTGTGTGTGTCTGTGTGTGTGTGTGTGTGTCTGTGTGTCTGTGTGTCTGTGTGTCTGTGTGTCTGTGTGTCTGTGTGTGTGTGTCTGTGTGTCTGTGTGTCTGTGTGTCTGTGTGTCTGTGTGTCTGTCTGTGTGTCTGTCTGTGTGTCTGTGTCTGTCTGTGTGTCTGTCTGTGTGTCTGTCTGTGTGTCTGTGTGTCTGTGTGTCTGTCTGTGTGTCTGTCTGTGTGTCTGTCTGTGTGTCTGTGTCTGTCTGTGTGTGTGTGTGTGTCTGTCTGTCTGTCTGTCTGTCTGTCTGTCTGTCTGTCTGTCTGTCTGTCTGTCAATGGTCTTAAGATGAATTCATTAGGATCGAGAGATTCTATGCGTCTCATGACAGATTCAGTCAGAAGCGATCTTTGCGCAGCAGCGCAATAAACACTCTGTATCTCTATCTATCTCTGTCTGTCTGTCTCCCTGTCTGGCTGTCTGTATGTCTTCGTCCGTTTGTGCCTTTGTTTCCATCTGCCTCTCCCTTTGGCGTTGGCTGGCCGACGCTTAACATTGTCAACGCTTTCAAATGTGTCGATGAGTCTTACACGATCATAAAAGACCGACTGAGACAGAGACGTACATAGACAGAGACCGAGACATACAAAGACACATACACATACACAAAGAAAGATAGACATACACGCTAAGGACAGACGAAGGACGAAGTCATAGAAGCATACAAGCAAAGCTGCAGAGGGTGAAGCGGCAAGACAAACACAGACAAAAACATATACAGACAGATAACCACACACATACAAACACACACGCACACACTCACGCACGCACACACACACACACACACACACACACACGCACACACACATACATACACGCAAACACACAGGGAAGACAGATAGAGGCATAGAAACAGACAAACAAGATGTAATAGGTGAAGCGGCAAGACACACATAGTCATGCACACATACATACAGATAGCCATGCACAGAAGTATACAGCGAAAACGGGCAAACAAATAAGTAGAGTGTGAATTGGCCTATTGCATGGAATGGGGAGATTGATGGGTAGCGACCGAAAGAGGGTGTGAATCTGCGATGAAAGCAATAGAGGGTGAAGCAGCTGAGAAGCCAGATTGACGGACAAGTCCTGTGTGTGAATCGAGTTTGAACGACGACTTATTAAAAGCAACGACGTCTCTCTCTCTCTCCCTTCCTCTCTCCCTCCCCCTCTGCCTCTGTCTCTCTCAGTCTCTCTCAGTCTCTCTTTGTCTCTCTCAGTCTCTCTTTGTCTCTCTCTCTGTCTCTCTCTGTCTATCTCTCTGAACTCCGAGATGTTGGTTGTCGTCAAAATTAGAAAATGCAATCACGCAGCTCCGATGAATAACAACTGTCCATCTGCCTGTCTACCTGTCTGTTTGCCCGTCTGCCCGTATATCTGCATGTATGTCTGTCTCTCTGCTGGACCCTCTGCTTGTCAGTCTATCTGTCTGTCTGTAGTTGTCTGTCAGTTGCTGATGCTGCTCTATCTAAATCGAGATTTGGTTGATTGACGTCTTACAAGACATCATTCGTTTTCGTTCCAACGGCGTCTGAAAGAGCCAAGATTAAACGCTCGGATAAAATTAGCCGGACATTGCGATCCAATCGACTCAACTATTGGCGTTTTTTAAAGTCAATTTGCGTGGACAGGCGACCAGCAAGGGTCAGTAACCCCAAGGTCAAAGTTTACCCGAGCTTAACAGGGCTAACAAGACTATAGCCTAATTCCTTCACGCTTTCATTAATGCCAGTATTGATAATACCACCGCAATACTATAGCTGAATATTTCAACAGGAATTCTATCTTTTAGTAATAACAGTGTGCATAACAGTATTAATGTTACAATTATTATTATTATTATTATTATTATTATTATTATTATTATTATTATTATTATTATTATTATTATTATTATTATTATTATTATTATTATTATTATTATTATTATTATTATTATTATTATTATTATTATTATTATTATTATTATCATTATCATTATTATTATTATTGTTATTGTTATTATTATTATTATTATTATTATTATTATTATTATTATTATTATTATTATTATTATTATTATTATTAGTAGTAGTAGTAGTAGTAGTAGTAGTAGTAGTAGTAGTAGTAGTAGTAGTGTAGTAGTAGTAGTAGTTAATAAAACTACCGAGTTTAAAAGTAAATTATTAGCTCAATCTAATCTAATCTTATCAGGAACTACCAGGTGCTTAATATTCAAAGTATTGATAACTGAATAATAAATTAATTGATAAATACACACATATATATATATGTATATATATATATATATATATATATATATATATATATATATATATATATATATATATATATATATATATATATATATATATATATATGAAGTGCGTGATAACCTAGTGGTTAGCATGCTGGACTGTCGGGGGTTCAAATCCCCTATATGGCAGAAATTTGCTTCAAGATTTCCCCTAGCCAACTCAGCTAATTAATACACTGACCATACACTGTCCGTGGGAAAATGAGACTGCGATGGAGAGTGCATACACACATACATATTGTAGCACATACGACACCGTGCCATCAGGTTCATGACATCGTATACGCCAACCGCCACTTAGTGACCGCATCGGGCGCTGCATAAATGATAGCGAGAGCTAACTCGTGATGTTCTCGACAGATATTCCGCGTCCGAATGTCGAGTGTCGTTTTCCGGTTGTTCGTTGAAGGGCGCCTGTCTGGTTCCCGATGCCAATTCCACTTGTCAGATTCTGACAGGCAGGTGTTTGTTTCCGCATCTCTCGCACTCTCCATCTCTTCCCACTGCGTCCGTCACCTCATCGTCCGTCTGTCAACACTCGTCAGGTTAGTCGGGTCCGACAGACTGCGAAGAGTCCTGTTACAAAACGCAGCCGTAGTGGCCTCCTCCTTCAGTCTGCAGACTCTTCTCGTCCGACTGTATTGGAAATCCATTTGCATGGGAATATGTAGCGTTCGTGGCTGTAGATATCCATATTCCACTCAAATCTTGTTTAATATGAACTAATCTGATCCAATTCAATCTAATCTAATCTAATCTAATCTAGTGCTATATACGATAGAGCTGTTATCACAATGAACGACGCATCGAGTGATGATTGCTTCGAGTGACTCTCTGTGGTCCAAACTATAGTTATCGTTTGGAGAAGCATTTTCGAAATTTAAATTAGGCGATTTGTGTGTCCACAAAATTCTGTGATTGCACCACATTGACTGTTGTTAGCCACTGTGCCCCGCAGTAAGACTCATGTGTATGCTTACAACAAATGTCCGTATTCATGTAAATATAATTCAACCAATGCTGTCTATTTCCATAGCAGACAATTTGTGCCTGTCAGCATTTTGTGATCAAACTATAGTGTCTGAAATTATCAACGGTGGTCTAAAGCCAGATAATTAATGTCTACAACACTGTCTCTGAATACATGCTTGCAAACATATGCTGCAGACTGCATAGTGCATATGTTTCTGTCCAGGGCTATTTGTGTCTAATGGTGGAAACAGTTTTCAGGTTTAAGTTTTTAAATTTCTTTAAAACAATAGAAAGCCACACCACTGCGTCCAGACAAATTGTAATTATTAACATCGCAATAAATCGAATGTAAACAAGTCATGCTGCACCTATCCACCTATAACTTTGGACGCCCAGTCAAGCTTTCTGTGGACCGTCGTAGTTTTGATTCCATCGCCTGGAAAAATAATAAAACTTAAATATATTTTGCTTTTCAAACCGTCGATTCTTTGCACCCCGTTTGTATCCATGGACAATTTTTGTCACACCTTAAAGTGTCTAATTTGAGCAGATATCGCTTGTTTGGCTCTCGTCTTATGAATCATTCCCAATTGTGCAATTCATCAAATGATTGACAGACTTCAGGGAGTAGTCGATCGTTCCGCATCTTAGTATTGCCATCAATTGCACCACCACCACCCCACCACCACACCACCACCACCACCGCCACCACCACCACCACCATCACCACCACAACCTCCAACAGCAGCAGCAGCTATAGGTCTTCTCCATCGCATCATCTCCGTGCACAGCTGCAGACATCCGATGAAGAGTTTTTGTAGCGCCAGTGTTCCTTCTCCCTTCCTCCATCGTTTCCAGATGACTAATTCCCGTCAGATCGTCTGCTTCTTTTCCCTTTGAATGTCAGTCTTTTCTTCCCGCCAAACGACAACCGATGAAACTTCCAGGGAGTTGTCTTCCACAGCTGCGTGAAATCCTAGGAAGTGGTATTCATTCCACGTCCGGGAGATGCCTCCAGCGGTCAATTTCCCTCCTTTACTCCCACACCTGGTGCCTATACCCACCCACCTTCCCTCCCTCCGCTGACTCGATATTTCTTAACCTGAACCGTGTATACTAAATCCAGCGCACATTTTCTTTGTCATGATCTGTTTGAAAGCCGCCGGCAGTTCCAGGACTTGAGGCTTGGAGGAATGAAGTAACATTGATGCCTGGGATGCAGTGAGAAACATGATTCAGATTCAGTATCTGAAAAAATACTGATTGTACATCACCTGATTTTCATGATTTCGCAGATATTTAGCGTTGAGAAATTGACAGATAAAACTAGGGGGAGGGGGTATAGATGAATAGTAACACTCTTGCTTGAAGAACATAAGATCTCGAAAGACGCGGATCGATACCCGAAGCTCCTATTGGTCGACTCAGCCTTCCACTTCCTAGGTGTAAAATGAGTGGGCGCCTAACAGGCTGCCAAGACGTGTGCTCTATAAGATCTTGATAATTGTACTATCATAATTATGTTTCAGTGCTACTTACTGCGGTTTGTCAGTGAGCTAGTCAATAAAACGAATATCATTATTATAAGTGGTACATAAATATCATTTGATGACCGCATTTTCATCTAGAACTTCGTATCAAAGCAAAATAAGTTTTACAATTATTTCAATGACTGCTACTTTGATCGATTTGTCCTATAAATTTACAGTTATAGTTAGAATTATTCCTACAACCCTACTCGTCCATATCTCTAATCACAGAGACGACTGGTTCCATATACGGTCGAAACGGACATCTCAAGACCTATCTATGCCGTCGAAAGGCGGGGGAGGCTTTAGAAAATCTTTGACCGTCTACCGTCGGGGAGGGGATAGATGAATGGTAATACTCTTGCATGATGAATATTAGATCGTGAAAGACGCGGCTGGATACCCGTAAGCCCCTCTAGGTCGACTCAGCCTTCCAATCCATACACGCAGCAGCAAAATGAGTGGGCGCCTAACAGGCTGCCAAGACGTGTGTTCCATAAGATCTTGATAATAGTACCGTCATGTTTCAGTGTAGCTTACTGCCGTTTGTCAGTGCGGTTGTGAATAAACACGAAAATATATCATAAAGAGGTTCTACCAATAATCGAATGGCTGTCCTTCATATATCGACCTGGTGGCTCGAGTGCCTGGTCGCCGCGTCTACTGCCACCCAACAGGGACTGTGCTGAACGGTGGTGTAATCGTGTGCCGCGGACGTTGACGCGTTCCGACGTTTTTGACGCTGCTCGGTCCAGAAGTAGAGCTAATCCCAACCTGGATAAAGGAGGAGGGCGACTTTAGTCATCTTTGCTCTGATACAGCGTTGTTAAACAGTAACTAACCAATCGTTCCAGGAACTCTGAACACGATTCCATCTGTTAACTGTAGATGGGAACCAGTTGGTTGGACTCCGCGTTTGTGCGCAACCATGCTACTAGTTATATTTCAAGTTGTCTTAGGATCTCTTATTAATTGATGAAATCTCTATCCTTCATCACTTTGAACATTATTTCCTCTAAACCCGATATAGCCTCTTATTTGTTTCTTTTGTAGGGGCGCTATATAAATGCCAATTACAATTACATTATGTTACATTGTGCTCCTGAATTCACCACCTGCATGTTGTGCGACATCTCGTTTCATCGATTCCGCTCGTATGTGGCGCCGCCGAGAAATTAACACATTTATGGCATTATAGGTTGATAGATCTACCTCCGTCTGAGCACGTTTATGAGTTACTCGTCCTTCTTTGAGGTACTTAAAGAGATGCTGTATCAAGTTTCAAATTGCACAAAAAGAGTCATATGGGCGGCGGTTTAGACTTATGGATGTTTTGTATGTTATAAACCAGTCTAACACACAACAACACTGCTTTCTGCATGAGTTGCGAGCTTCGAATCTAGCTTTTTTAGTCTAACAGATTTTAAGGACCAATCAGTCAATCAACTGAGCAATTTTATAGTCCCTTCAAGGAAAACTATTCAGAGGTGCTCCCAATCCAACCTAGGCGAAACGTTACCATAATTCTAGCTTATTAATTGTTCTAGCAAATTTTTTACATCTAGCTTATTCATTCTTATAGATTTCAAGAATCTAGCTTATTCTAGGAGATTCTAAGAATCTAGTTCGTTCGTTTTAGCATAACAGATTCTAAGAACCTAGCGTACTCATTCTAACAGATTCTAAGAACCTAGCGTACTCATTCTAACAGATTCTAAGAATCTAGCGTACTCATTCTAACAGATTCTAAGAACCTAACGTACTCATTCTAGCAGATTCTAAGAACCTAGCGTACTCATTCTAACAGATTCTAGGAATCTAGCGTTCTCATTATAACAGATTCTAGGAATCTAGCGTTCTCATTATAACAGATTCTAAGAATCTAGCGCACTCATTCTAACAGATTCTAAGAATCTAGCGTACTCATTCTAACAGATTCTAAGAATCTATCGTACTCATTCTAGCAGACTCTAAGAATCCATCGTACTCGTTCTAACAGATTCTAAGAATCGGTCTTATTAACATCAACATTCATCAAGCGGTATCTTGTCTCAGATGAGTCTCCATTTGCCGCAGCAACACATCCAGTGTATGCACTGTTTGTCTTCAAAGGAGTCTTTCCAGTGTGTAATGAGGTAGTAACGAAATCGCACCTATAGACTGGTTGGTTGTTCGATGATGCTAAGCAACTGACGCAGAAAATGAGAGGCACACATAAGCTGCGCGTAATTCCTCGCTCACTGTTTTCCTAGCATCGGCTTTGCATCATCCATCTAATCCCTCAGCTTCTTCTCTCCCTACATGCGTCATCGACTACTTCCGCATCCGGGGCCAGCACCCTTTGACCATTGTAGTCCTACGCGGCAATCAATTAACTCCGCGGACCTGTCAAAAACTGAGCGCTTAAGTGACAACTAATTAGATTTCAGAACCCGCTCGCCGTCATCAAACGTAATTAGCGCTTGCCGACGATGCATCCGATTTGCATATCTCCTATTTCATCTTCTATAAGAACCGTCATATTTCCCGACCCCACCCCATCCTCCTTTACACCTTCCTCCTACGCTTCCGTGTCATCCGTTGGCTGCCTCGTAAGACACTGTCGTCTTGATCGATAGTCAAGATATAGGCTGACACGTACGATAGGCGCTCGATTAAGCCTCGCTCTGATCAGCTCTAAGCTGCGGCCACGGAACGCGGAATCAGAGGAACGCTCCCATAATTCCTGGCTTTTGTCTCGCGCCTTTTGTATGTCGACCGCATGTGTATGGAGCGGGCACTTGGATTTGGCGCGCAAACGCGTTATGATTGAAATATATATTTTATAAACACATTATATATATATATATATATATTTGTTATGCAGACTGGATGATTGAATGATAGAAGAAGGGCAGACGGACACCTTAAAGAAAGATTGAACAAATGGAAGGAAGGAAGGAAGGAAGGAAGGAAGGAAGGAAGGAAGGAAGGAAGGAAGGAAGGAAGGAAGGAAGGAAGGAAGGAAGGAAGGAAGGAAGGAAGGAAGGAAGGAAGGAAGGAAGGAAGGAAGGAAGGAAGGAAGGACGGAAGGAAGGAAGGAAGGAAGGAAGGAAGGAAGGAAGGAAGGAAGGAAGGAAGGAAGGAAGGAAGGAAGGAAGGAAGGAAAGAGGGAAGGAAGGAAGGAAGGAAGGAAGGAAGGAAGGAAGGAAGGAAGGAAGGAAGGAAGGAAGGAAGGAAGGAAGGAAGGAAGGAAGGAAGGAAGGAAGGAAGGAAAGAGGGAAGGAAGGAAGGACACTAAGACAGACAACATAGAGAAGGAAGAAAGGAAGGAAAAAATAAATGAATAAAAAGGAAATCCGGAGTTCGGCAGAGATAAATAAGGTTGGAAGTAAGGAGAGAGATAAGAAGCGACGATGAAGGGAGAGAAATAAAGACAGGAAACGAAAGAAGACACGAAGGAAGGAGCGAAAAAGAAGAGTGAGAAAGAAAGAAAAAGAAAGAGCAGAAGAAGAAGAGATAGAAACGACCCAAATAAATAAACGAGACAGAGAGAGAGACAGACAGACAGAAACAGAGAGGCACACGCATACACATAGCAGATCGACACTGCCTACGGAGGCGGTCGACACATAGATAGATCGTCTCTTCGTCTGTGGGTCAATGGTGGCGGGAAAAGTGGAGAGCAGAGAGCAGACGACAACTGCCGTCGGTCGATCGGTCGTTCTTATGTATATTCAGCTAATGAAGCGCCTTCAGTGTCACTGAATCAATTACCATTTCTCTTCCTTCCTTTCCCTCCGTCTAAGGATATCCGTCTGTCTTCCTGCCTGTCTGTCTGCCTCCCTTCGTCTGTCCTCTCCCTCACCTTCCCTCCTGCCTCTGTGGACCGGATTAAATATACATCGTGAGGCGACAAGAAACGCCGACAGCAAAGACGTCGACGATGACAATGGAGAAATATACTTAACATCCGCAGAACATTTCTCCAGAGCTGACGAAATCGACGCATTAATAGACACACCAATGCATTATATTGCCCCTCTCTCCCCCATATATTGTATATATTATATATATTATTTATATGTTACGTATATAATTATATGTGACCTCGGCCGAGAGAAGGGACCACTTGTCGCAAATGGACTTATAAGCAGTTTCCATATGCTTACACCTTAGGTAAAATGAGTAAAAAATTTCAGAGCGTTTGGCCCATAATTTATGCACTTTTTTCACAAAAATATAAAATATCATTTGGCGGGAAATCGCATAAAAAAATTTAATGTGTCTATACCCAATGCATTAATGCTTAAATGTAGCCTTAACGCATCAAGTAGCATAAGATTTTGTTGTTGCACAGTGAATCCGAGCTACAGATTGACTAATTAGACGCAAAAATCAATATAATCGTTTAGCGTAAAAACGCGTTTTCCGGCTAATCTAGAAAGCGACAAGTGGTCCCTTCTCTCGGCCGAGGTCACATATATGTACGAATGTGTGTATTACTCAATGTGTTCTATACACGCATTTAAATGTATACATTATATCATATATGGGGTACGGTAATCGATTGGTTAGGGTGGTCGCCTTGTAACGCGGAGAGGACAAGTTCAAGCCTCCTCTGTTGTGATGGTTATTGTGTATGGACGTCCTTTACTCACATCGATTGATGCAAGGTCGTTAGATAATGGCGCTCAATAAATACTTAATGACAATAATGATATTATTATTATTTTATCCCAGGTTAGTATCATCCCTCAAGAGGTAAACAAATTTTGTCCGGAGACAGTTAATTGCCTCTGGAACAGCTGCGTTTCATCTAGTTCTGGCAGGGTAAAGGTACTGCGGTAAGCAACGGCGTTTAAACGCTGCAGGATCATCGAAAGGCGTTGGAATAGATGGCTAGTTTCTCTCGGGTCTTCGGAAATACGAGTTAGATTGTGTCCCAGATCGGAAATGTGTTATTAACGGGGCCGAGGGTTTCAAGGGCCAGAGGAACAGTCATGTGTTGCGAGGAGTGGTATGTGTCTCGCATCTTTTATTATTATTATTATTATTTTTCCCAGAGGTACATATGATCCATCGGGATTGCAAAAATTAGGGGCCATTGTTCTGGAATGGCTAGTCTTCACAGGTCGGTTTATCGGTGTGAAAGATGCTACCAAAAGCGACTGCGGAAGCGTTGGATTTCCATAGATAAGCGCTGAAATAGAAAGGTAGTCTCTCTGTTGTCTCCTGATATTTGAGCAAGGCGGTAGCCGAGGAGGTTGATAAATGCGAGGCCATCTTGGTTTATACTAGACCCAGAGTTTCGAAGGCCAAGGGTACAAAGCTATCCGATGACAAAATGGCAGTATATATGAATGTTTTTCTATCTGCTACTATCTCGGCAGCAGCACCCGCAACCTCAGCTGCTCTGGTGCGGTATGATTCTGCCAGGGTATCGATAACAGTGGAGATATTATTGCTTTGAACTTATGTAGTAAATTGAGTTCTTGAACAGACGCGTTCGGCCATACTAACAAATGACTGAATGTTTAAATACGTTATTTTTAAGCGATTTTTTTTATATAGCATAGCATAACGTGATGTAAACGCACTGTGAGATAATGTTTAAAGTTCACTGGTCTGAGGTACTATACATAGTCAGCTTAGCTATTTCTCTGCGCTTTGCAAGCTACCGAGAATTTTGATTAGCTTTCATATTGTTTAGGAGTATTTTACATAGCAGTTAAACAGTTGTTGGACTAGAAGACACCGGATTACTGCCTTCGAAACATCCAATAGTTTCACGAAACAAGTGGTTTCTCACACGCATTTAAATAAGTTACGTTATCCTAAACTCGTCAACAGTGTACTCCCTTAAGTGAATGTCTATTCGTTTGGCACGTTAATCCACCGTGGGTTACATAATCCCAAAGTGTTGTTGCTCCGCGGTTTGATTATTCCTTTAATCTGTTTCAAATGCTCTGGTCTGCATCACCTTCATTGATTCATAACTCGTCAAGAGAGTAAACAGAAACTTATCAGAGAAGGTTCGAGGACCTCGCTTACGTGCCAATGTAACGGCAGATTGAGAAATGACAGAGAATAACAGAAAGTACATTGCAGTCAAGGACAACACTTAGGGCCTAAAATACTGAGTCATGCGAACGCTGAGAAGCCTGCATGGCTGATTTTCCCAATCAAAAGTCTAGCAAATATAGGAGTTCAGGATGATTTATATCAGCTATTCTATACCTACATTTATTTGTACCCATCGCCGCCAAATGGCTGACGTCAGGAACTGATGATGATGATGATGATGATGATGATGACGACGACGACGACGACGACGATGATGATGATGATGATGATGATGATGATGATGATGATGATGATGATGATGATGATGATGATGATGATGATAAGATATATAATACATATCACACACACATATATATACGTAATAAACAGAGAATGGCTGCTAGTGCATTGTAGTCAAGGTATGCGAAATTAAGAATCCGGACTGATTTTGCAGTCACAAGGCAGTTTATGATGATTTATATCCTCTATACTTACACATGTATGTGTGCTATATACATAACACAAATTTGTGTGTAGATATATGCTTTATATACGTGTTATAGAGAAGTGACATGCTTATATACAGGCCGTCATGTGCTAAGCTATAGAAGATCCGGTTTCAAAGTCTGAATGTGTTGATGTATTGCTCCTCGTTTATAATGGTCGATTCGAGCGATCATGCAGGAGAATTGCGAGGTTTTGCAGACGTTTTTCTTGGCCATTAGGAGTAGGGAAGGAAAGACGGAAGGAAGGAAGGAAGGAAGGAAGGCAGAAGGGAAGGAAGGTAGGAGGGAAGGAAGGTGGGATTGGCCCATCGTTTCCGTCGCCTGCAATGCGTGGGACGGAATCGAGCGGTTGTAGATCATCGTGAAACGACAGGAAGCATGCAATTTCGCGGAATATTTCATACTGGCCGCGTTCTCTGATCGACAGACGAATCCAGCCTCAGGCAGCACGACAGTTTGCCTGAGAAGCTGCTTGATATGCTGCAATTGCTGCATGACAGGATGCTTTGCAGACTAAATGAGAGGCTGCTTGCAGCATGACAGGATACTTTGCTTTGCTGGCTAAATGAGGAACTGCGTGACATGCTGCATGACAGGATGCTTTGCAGACTAAATGAGAGGCTGCTTGACATGCTGCTTGCAGCATGACAGGATACTTTGCTGGCTAAATGAGGAACTGCGTGACATGCTGCATGATAGGATGCTTTGCAGACTAAATGAGAGGCTGCTTGATATTCTTCATTACAGGATACTTTCAAGGCTAAATGAGAGGCTGTTTGGCATGCTGCATGACCAGCTGCTTGCTATATATAGGATGCACTCAAAGAAAAGGCAGCACATATTCTGGAAGAGGCAGAAAAGAACAAGAAGAAGACGACGACGAAAGGAAGTGGAAAAGGAAGAGAAGATGGAAAGGACAAAAAAGGAAGAAGAAGAGAAAGATAAAGAAAAACGAACAGGAAATGCGAGAAAAAGAAGAACAGGAAAAAGAACAGGAAGAGGGAGAGAACGATGAGACGGTGGAAGAGTTGGAAGAACTGGAAAAACAGCCTTAGGCAGCAACGGGTTTGGATGTTAGCACTTCATTTCCCTAGCCTCTACATATGATGGTGGGTGGTCAACTGGTCATCTCCCCATCGATAGTGTGCTGTCAATGTACTCGTTTAAGAGCAGTATTCTCTGGGGACGCGGAGGGGCGGGGCGACAGTGGTTAAATCTCGCAACAATGTTCGGGCTGGGCAGTTCATTCCATAAAAACCATACCCGTAAGCTCCCTATAGGTCGACACAGCCTTCCAGTCCCTAGGGGCAGCTGTAAAATGAGTGCGCGCCTAACAGTCTGCCAAGACGTGTGTTCTATAGGATCTTGATAATTGTATACTGTCATATGTTTTAATGTTACTGACTGCGGTTTGTCAGTGAGCTTGTCAATAATATCCATCAAACGCATTGCAATCGAATGGATTTCAGTCCATGCAGTTGCACCGATTCCTAAATCAAATATGTGAGCAGAAAGTGCGCAAAAATCCTAATCCGGATTAGTGCTGATATGATAATGGGAAAAATAATACCTGACCAATAGACTAAGTTGTTTCCTAAGCGCAAATGAATATAAATGCGCACGTTTTTCTATAACGACCGTATATGACCTCGACCCTGCTCATTCTTCAGTGAATTGATCGAGTGAGATCCATCACCACCGCTGCCCGTTTGAATGGGGGCCACATCATTTAAGCCCCCCTCGTATATGGACCGTATACGCCTACTCGCATTTAAAAATAAGTTCAAACAAGAATTATATTGCGCCCCATGTTTATATAACGAAACACAGACTATATGTATAACAAGAGGCGAGTGCGTTGCATACGTAATGATTGCTAGTGTTGCCTCTATGTGAAATGCAGATATTTTATTCATAATTTACAAATTCGTGCTGCATGGCGATCTTTGTCTCTTGTGCGTTCCGTCCGTCCGGCCAACTATATATATATATAATCCCATATGAATTCAGCCATGCTTATATATATATATATATATATTATATGATAATAAAAGGAATAGATAAATGTATATATATATATATATATATTGGATTTATGCATCATGCGATGCATAGATGGCAGCAGAGTCCTGCACTTGACGATAGGCGTCCGATTGTTTCGGACTAATAAACGTTTTCCGGGAGTAAATTATTCCCACTTGTGTTCGTGGTCGTCTGCTTTCGTGCTGACGTACGAGCAGACGATAGAACAGGAAACAAGAATGCACAAATCCACCGTTTCCACACACATACATAATACATGTCCGTATATATATATATATATATATATATATATATATATATATATATATATATATATATATATATATATATATATATATATATATATATATATAGATACACACACACATATATATATACACATCTTTAAATATGTATACGCGTATAGGCCCTACCCTTTAGATAAAGAACGTATTACATACAATGTTCTCAAACAGTACACAAACACACACACATACATACAAACACAAACACATACGCATACACACAAACACACACAGACAAATACACACAAATACAAACATACACACACAAGCACACATACCCACAAACACACATATACACACAAACACATGCACATACTCACACATACACATATGCACACACACAAACACATACAAACGAGAACACACGTAAAGACATGCCTTTATAGACCTACATATAAGCCTACATCATCGACGGTTGCACCTTCTAACTGCGTGATGTATGCTTCAATGATAAAATAGCCTCTGCCTCTTTATACACGCAATGTCCGATTTGCTTAATCATTAGACTTCTAATCAGAAATGCAATGCAACTGTTTGTGTGCATATATACATATAAAGATAGAGCTAGTCTGTATATAGGTCCTATATGTACATATAAGCATTATACATAGTACTATAGATACAAAGAGAGCGTCAGAATAAACTGCTTGAAACCCATAGCGACAGACTGACACAAGTCAAACGCTGCTTTTGCATTCATGGCGCTTCCTCTTCTTCTTTTCTTCCTCCTCCTCCTCCTCCTCCTCCTCTTCCTCCTCCTCCTCCTCCTCATCTTCCTTCTTATTCTTCTCCTTCTACTTCTTCGCATGACATATCATTTAGGTGCTATATAAATTTGCCTGTTTGTTCGAAGAGAAATGCGGCGGCAGTCTGAAAAAGACACGAAGCCATAGATGCACATTATGCATCCACGTTCTACTATAGCGAATATATATATATATATGTGTGTGTGTGTGTGTGTGTGCGTGCGTGCGTGCGTGCGTGCGTGCGTGCGTGCGTGCGTGCGTGCGTGCGTGTGCGTGCGTGCGTGCGTGCGTGCGTGCGTGCGTGCGTGCGTGCGTGCGTGCGTGCGTGCGTGCGTGCGTGCGTGCGTGTGTGTGTGTGTGTGTGTGTGTGTGTGTGTCAGCTTGTATTGTATTGAATTGCATGTTCTAATACATGCATGTATGTATCAGGACTCTGAATTGTATTGTATTGAATGATGTAACATATGTACATATATAATTTTATATATAATGTATATTACAGCATGCAATGCAATACAATTCAAGCGGAGACCCTAGAGACATACAGGCAGATCGCAGGATACACTCTGAACAAGCAATCCGAAGAAGATAAGACTTTAGACCGGACCTCAGCGACATCACTGCAGAACACGCAGAGTGAACAGCAACAGGGTATTGCAGAGCCTCGGACTATACATCTGAGAAAACCCTTGATCCGTTGGAGGTGCTATAGGTTTTCCGATATGAGGAGTCCATGCAGTGGGAGTAGTCCCGGAACCGCCGCCGCCGCTAAGCGCCCTAAAGTCGAAAGAAGTCGATAAGCTATCGACTGCTAGCGATTTCGTTAACGTTAATATTTGCTTATTGTTTTAATCGCGATCTTGGAGTTTTGATTGTTGACGAAGGGAAATCAGAGGCAGGACAGGAGCAATAGTTGCTTATAAAATACGAGTCACTGCAGTCAACAGACTAACGGTCTAACAATCAGTCGATGTCAGGTCACCATTTTTTTTATTCCGGATATTTCTATAGCGCCTCTCGAAGTCAGCTACTACTCAGAGGCGCTCCCGACTACAGCATTCGATACTGTGCCGGAATTTTCACGCCTAAGCGCCACGACCAATTGCGAGTGAAGGACTTGCCCAAGGTCCGTACGCAGCGGCTAGAGTGGGATTCGAACCTGCAACCCTCCGGTCACAAGGCGCCGAACTTACCACTGAGCCACCACGCCCCAATTCTTTTCTTACTACCTGCCAGAGTGGTGTCTGTAGCTTTGCATGACGTCACGCAATTGTTTTCATCGACAATTATTACGTCGGATCGAAAGTCAAACGAGCCTTTAAAATGAGTTGGCTTCAACGTCTACCGCCAGTCGACTAAGTCGCTAAGTTAGTCACTAACCCATCAAGTCAGTCGATAATTCCTTAGCGACTGACTCCGGGACTAAGTGGAAGGGGCTATGTGCTGTTAAGGGGTCACGCGACCTGCAGTTCATGACGGATTTCGTTGTCGTATTAAAATGTGAAGAGCGGATTATCATGTTAGGGGCGTCTGGGTGGGCAAGGGTTCATTGAGGTGGGGTAAGGTTCTCTGCAGAGCTGTCGAAAACCCACGGAGTAATCTTCTTGCTCGAGTAGAGCAGCGTCCTATCTATGTATGTATCCTTGCACTAGGCCTACTATAGCGCCTTTAAGTAGCGTCATAAAAGGCGCCAACTGTATGATGTTAATAGTTGTCGTTATAACCAATCAAAACAATGCGCAGAAAACTAGATGAGCGAGTACAGTGTTTATGAGTGATGACAGACATCTCTCGTGTGTCATGTTACGTCATGTGCACACAAGATTAAACAACTCTCCTTTTGTCGGATTGCTGCGACCATCTGTGCAACTCAGTCCAAGAATCGTCAACATGTATACAGCCGTGTGGTACACCGACCACGTTTCTGAAGAGATTGTATAGAACCATGTTAACAAGTGGTTTACCTCTTTATCTTTGATTCACCGCGTTACATTAAAAGTTAAATGAATTCTGATTTTCAGATTGTTTAAGCTGCGCAGCAAAGTCGTTGCTTTGAGTGCTTCAAACAAAAGGATTGCGACATGTCAATTGTGATTTGCTTAGATCGTAGCTATATCAATCCATGTACAATTCACTGTTAAGATAACGACTCTACAGAAGTTTCCAAACTATAGATTAAGACTACTGAGTAAAACCGAGTTGGACCTACTTCCCTGCATGCATGAGGTCTGGTTCCCACGACTTCGCGGCTTTTTGGACGCTGCAGAAATTTCGAGATACCTATTACGAGATTCTTTCTCCAACATTTTGTTAATAGCAAACGTCGACTGACCACTTGAACATCGTGAAAGTGGCGCTTAAGAAGTTCCTCCATTTTTTATGTATTATTACTTGATCATATATTTCATTATCATCATTTGTTTCTGACGCCAGACATTTGGCGGCGACGGGTACCAATAAATTACCTCTATTTTCCTATGGATCATTTGTGAAGTCTATTGCGCCCTTAGTGTTAGTCCGCGATGTTGTGTCCTCATTTATATTATCTGTCCAGCGTAGTATTGGTCTGCCTATATATGTGTCTTTTTCTTTGAATCTTGCATGTAGTGCACTATGTGGGATTCGGACAACTGGCATTCTCTCTACGTGTCTAAACCACCGGAGTCTTCGTTGAACGACTTTGTCTAGCAGAGTTTCGTATATTTAGAGTTTCGCTAATTGACACCTGGCACGTAAATCTCATATTACTAATTCATTCATTCATTATTATTCATTTCTGATTAGATGAGCGTTGAATAGATTTTATACACCGTGCTCTTAAACTGCGTTTATCAGTGTTAAGATGTAGTCTTGCGGCGCTATAGAAGTTTCAATGTTATACGGAAGTATATGGCTGTACTCAGTGACATCCATTGACCCAACGCAACATTTTATTTCCGTCGGTCAGTGACCCAGGGAGGGCGAATACGTGGCAGGCGAATGACAATCTGCTTCGGTAACGCATTCAGTGGAGCTAGATATCGAAGCGCAGATGGTCATAGAAGAAGTCCTTACGGCGTTTCTCTCGCACTGCTTCTGCTTCAATAAAGTCGCTGGCAGTAATAGTATTGCACTCGGAGTTAGAGACGCTTCGTTTTGCATATAGACAAAGCCAGATAAGCTGCAGCTTCTTTGTAACCATTCTTACAAGGTTTCCCTCTCAGAAGATTAGCAAACCACACATTATAAAAGTGTGTATTTATATATGTATATATATATGTATATATATATCTATATATATATATATGTGCATCAAAACACTGTGAATGAAAAACGAACGCAGAAATATTCAAGTTAAACTTAAGCTGGAAGAATTTTGGTTCAATTATTAAATGTCTATATTTATAATTTAAAAATAATTGGTCTTCTCTTCTTCCGTTCACAATGTAAATGTTCATAGTATGTGCACAGTATACGTACATGTGATTTACTGGGAGAAGAGGTGGCAACTCTTTCTGGACTAAATACGCCCTAATTCTGTTGACGTTATTGGGGAAAATGTGTGAAAGTTTACCTGAATATGACCTCCGAGATCTATCTAGCAAGTTGCCTAAAGATGACCGTCCAAAATTATGCTTCCTGGTCAAATCGATTTGGAAAAGAACAGATAATATAAGACCACAGTTTCAAAGGTAATGCATAGTTACTGCTTATAATAGTAACGCAGCAATTGTCCTCGCAAGGATTTAAAATTTCATCTGCAGTAACAAATCACAACTTTTAATGCAGTGAGCATTGTGGATTTAAGCATAACCTATACAAGTTATAGCTTAGGGCTTCACAATCCGCAGAGGCCTAAAAAATCCAAAATATGTTGTGGGCTTTTTTAAATTTAAGTGTGGGCTAGCCTACTATATATGTTGAACCATTTTAAACGGTTTGTGTAGCAAATTCCATCTCGTCTGATCAAATGCATTGATTTGAAAATAATTTGAATTCTTCACTTTAAATGCCTTGCTATTAAATAATTAAAAGGCATATAAAATTATGTTTTCAAGCTTTGTGAGACCTTTTGGTGTAATTTTTAACAAGGGGCCGCAAAGCTTTATATACCTTAGGGCCTCACCAAGTCTAAATCCGGCACTGAGGGTGATGGAAATTAGTCACGCTTTCAATAGTTGGTTTACTAGTGGTCCAAAAGCCATTAATTACTATTCTATTTAATCTCTGAATCTAAACAACCAATACTAAGGATATTCAAACCAATCGAATATCCAAATGAGTCTGAAGTTTAGGCTATATATATGTGTGTGTGTGTGTGTGTGTGTGCGTGTGTGTGTGTGTGTGTGTGTGTGTGTAGGTGTGTGTGTGTGTGTGTGTGTGTGTGTGTGTGTGTGTGTGTGTGTGTGTGTGTGTGTGTGTGTGTGTGTGTGTGTGTGTGTGTGTGTGTGTGTGTGTGTGTGTGTGTGTGTGTGTGTGTGTGTGTGTGTGTGTGTGTGTGTGTGTGTGTGTGTGTGTGTGTGTGTGTGTGTGTGTGTGTGTGTGTGTGTGTGTGTGTGTGTGTGTGTGTGTGTGTGTGTGTGTGTGTGTGTGTGTGTGTGTGTGTGTGTGTGTGTGTGTGTGTGTGTGTGTGTGTGTGTGTGTGTGTGTGTGTGTGTGTGTGTGTGTGTGTGTGTGTGTGTGTGTGTGTGTGTGTGTGTGTGTGTGTGTGTGTGTGTGTGTGTGTGTGTGTGCTCCTCTTGCAGGACTTGACGTAGTTCCCCCTTGGACACTGTGGTTTGTTCGGCTTCACAGCTATTAGAACAAGTTGGCAGCTTTATTTTAGGACTGGCTTTAGTCTGGTCATTATGTCAAGTTTGTCGAAATCTACAGGCTTTGCTTTTGTTCTCACTCAAGAATATGCGTGACAGGAAATTTCAGAAGATTTTGACTAGTTGAACTGCTTTTTCTGGTGAGAGGGCAGTGGGGCCTACATCAGGTGCAGCAGACGCTGGTCCTGGCTGTGACCGTAGATTGTGTTGTTTCATTTCTGGCGAATGTTGAGAAACACGTCCCACTGACTCTGGTGAGACAACTCCATTTGAGACAATTAAAGGCAGAGGATGACTGGAGTTACTGTAACACTGGAAACGAGTTTGAAGCTCCCCGGTAATATCACTGCAACCACTTCTTCCAGAGTTAGGGTTAGGGTTAGGGTAGGCAGTTCACAGAACAAGAAGGTCGATCATGGCCAAGGGTGGTGAGATATATTTGGAAACGCCTCCTAAATTATTGTTTTTATTATTAATATAAATAAATTATTTTTAGTACATGAAAAGAGGTACAGGAACGCCGTCCTGGCGCGTTCCGGCTGTAAAAAGCACTGCTCGAAACTATTAACCAAATGTAATGTTATCACATTTTTGCAAGTGACCGCTACTGTTTGCAGTTCATACTGATAAGGAGAACCCCTACTGATAATGAGAAAAAATAACACTGCACCCGGTGTTACATTCACTTTCCATTTTGTCTGTCTTTGCGTCGATTAGGGAAAGAGGAACAAGCGAAGACTAAGATTGCGTTTGTTAGACAATATAAACGAAGACATAAGAAAACCTGGACTCAACACGAAAGGAGGAGCACTGGAGATACATTGCAAGCTAAATGACCGACAAAAATGAGCATTTTTTCGCATCCATCGCCGCCAAAGTGGCTGGCATCAGGAACTGACGATGATGTTGAACATGCTAAGAAGGCAGAGGCACGAGATAGCCTGCTGCACTGGAATAGCTTTTAGTCCCTG
>OY744616.1:35002965-35117965 GCA_963556255.1 Allolobophora icterica
CAACAAACATTATATAGCGCCCGTTTTCTGCCGATAGACGCACTCTGCCGCTATGCATATTATATAGAAAGAGGGACGGTTATGTGCAGTTATTGATAAATTTCATCCGTATGCATCAATAGACCTGTATGAGCCTTTCATACAGGTCTATTCATACAGGTCATAGGCCTTTGTGGATATTCTATGAATGGGATTCAACCAGTAGGTCTCCTATCCCATTCCTTATCATCGTCGTCGTCGTCGTCATCATCATCATCATCATCATCATCATCATCATCATCATCATCATCATCATCATCATCATCATCATCATCATCATCAGCATCATCATCATCATCAGCATCATCATCATCACCACCATCATCATCATCATCATCGTCATCACTATCACCATTGACAGTGGTATTCCCCTATAAGGAGCAATGCCGTTCCCATGTGCACCACTCTTCGCAAACCTTCCCGGTCTTGGGCATGTCTCCAGGCTGTGCAACGGTCTTGGGCTTGTCTCCAGGCTGTGCAACGGTCTTGGGCTTGTCTCCAGGCTGTGCAACGGTCTTGGGCTTGTCTCCAGGCTGTGCAACGGTCTTGGGCTTGTCTCCAGGCTGTGCAACGGTCTTGGGCTTGTCTCCAGGCTGTGCAACGGTCTTGGGCTTGTCTCCAGGCTGTGCAACGGTCTTGGGCTTGTCTCCAGGCTGTGCATAGCCCAAAGTTCAGCAGATGAATATCTGCCTCTATCGTCTTAGTCCGTATGTGCCTTGGTCGTCCGAATTCATTCATTGGACTTATATAGCGCCCCTCCAAGATACATACTTAGAGGTGCTTCCAGCCCAACAGCTTTTAGATGCTTTTAAAAATATGTGCAGATTCCCTAGTTATAAGAACACGCAAATCTGAATGAAGGTTATTCCACATGGTCGGCCTTACCACTGAAAAGACACGGCGTAGCCTCTTTTAAGTGTGTGCAAAGGGAGCAACAAGTTCACCTCGAGATTTCCACTACCAGCCAAACCTGACGTGGGGCAACAGAGCTCCCGCAAGTATATAGGCAGGGCGTTCCCTAACTGGCACCGCAGACCGCAGACCGAAATTCTAAATTCAATGCGCTGGGAAAGAGGAAGCCAGTGGAGCACGTCACGCATATAATGCGAGACATGGTCATTTCCGGAAGTCAAGCTTCGGCGCGCCCTAGCATGTTCGCCTTTTCTTTACTGTAATGTGGTCAGTTAATCTGTCGTAATACCTAACGCTTGAATTTATGTGCACATTACGGCTTGCATGTCTGTATAATTAAGGCCTATGTTTTAAGCTTACAAAACATAAATGTAGGTTTATGAAACAACCTTCACTTTGCATATAAGTACAGTATATTGCATGTATGTATGTACTGGTATTTATACATGTGTGTAAGTAGGTATGTATATATATGTGTATTAATTATGTATGTATGTATGCATGCATACGTGTATGTATGTGCTTCTGTATGCATGTATGCATGTATGTATGTATGTATGCATGTATGGTATGGTATGTATGTATGTACGTATGTATGTATGTATGTATGTATGTATGTACGTACGTACGTACGTACGTACGTACGTACGTATGTATGTATGTATGTATGTATGTATGTATGTATGTATGTATGTATGTATGTATGTATGTATGTATGTATGTATGTATGTATGTATGTATGTATGTATGGATCAAGACACTTAATAGAGCCTTTAATTACCTCTCAAGGGGCATGGTCGGAAATGTACTTCTTATATTTCCATATTTGTATTATAAGATCTGTATTATGTAAATATATTCCATTTATATATATATAGGCCCTACAGTGCATCTTTTCTACAAAAAAGGTTCCGGAACTCAACAATTCTGCAGGAAGGGCTAAATCGAGGACGAAGCCAGAGAAAAGGGTTTGGGGAGGGGTCTCGGTGAGACCCTACCCAAGAAATTTTTTGACGTCACATTAAACTAAAGTAACAAAATCATTCTTTTATTAAAATAACTAAATTATTTTTAATAGCTGAAAAAGGTGATGGAACGCTTTTCCGGAGCGTTCGGCAGAAAAAAGCACTGTATAGCCTACCATATGTATGTCTCTCTTTCTCTGTATGTATATATATTAAAAGGTTTAATATATGTATATATATATATATATATATATATCTCTGTATATATATATATATATATATATATATACAGAGAAAGAGAGACATGCATATGATACATACAGTGTTTTTTTCTGCCGAACGCTCCGGAACAGCGTTCCATCATATAGGCCCTATTCAGAGGTTCTTAAAATGTACGTCACTCATGAATGGAAAGTGTATAGGCGGACAATATAATTATTAAGTTACGTCTGTAGGCCAATGTCTCTCTGTTGTCTGTCTGTATGCATGTATGTAGGTATGTATGTATGTTGGCGTCTTCATGTACAAATTCTCACGGGACCTCTTACCCACTAAATTTAAACCCCTTTTTCGTATGGGCTCTGACATCCATTTCCACTACACTAGGAACGCATGCAAATATCGATCTTCTTTTGCTCACACTACTCACGAAGATTTTCAATTAACGTCACCGGGCCACAGACATGGAACGATCTCCCTCCCCCGCTCAAGCAGGTTGGATCCCTCCCCGGGTTCAAAAGATTGTTGCGCCAGCACCTTGTAGAGTACGAATCTAATACGTGATTGACTTGCTGTTAGCCACTCATCGGCTAATCTTTAGTTAAGTATTATTTTGGGTTCTTCCGTTCTATTTTCCTTTTGTTACCACTTCAAACGATGGTGGTCCTCAGTTCTGTTTTAATATTGTATGCTCAGTATTGTCAAACTTTAAGAAGTCTATTGTTTACAAGTTGGTTTTCGCCGCTGTAATTAAAGATGTAAGTAGGTGTCCCTACTAGCGGGATTTTCCCTTCTGGGCCTACCTTTGTAACCATCTTGTTTTCTTCAAATAATTTGTCTCATTGATACATTGCATATTTGGTTCCAATAAAGAATTATGTTATGTTATGTTATGTTATGTTATGTCTGTCTGTCTGTCTGTCTGTCTGTATGTCTGTCTGTCTGTCTGTCTGTCTGTCTGTCTGTCTGTCTGTCTGTCTATGTAAACTTTTCCAGGCGCGGGCAATATACAGAATACTGTCATTTCGTACTGTTTACAAGGGCACTTTTTATAGCGCTATAAATAGGTGATATGCATGAATTAGTCGTAATGTCTTTCATCTTGGATAGATGCAGAGATAAAGTTATGCCGTGATAAGTAGTCTCTACACTTACATGCGTTGCAAAATGTGCCTATGCGCGCGTGATGTATTCATATAGGCCTACAGGAATTATATTTAGTGTAGGCCCCTATATTTAATAATATTACATCAGATATAAGGTCTGTATATAGTTTTAATGCAGTATTTGCGAGATAAAAACTTAGACCCTATAATAACATTGCAGGCTTGGCTTTCAATGGACAGACTCTAAAAGCTACCCTTTGAAAACGGTCAAAATCATGTGGATCCGCACTATTGTTTTAGGCAGTGCACATTAAAACTGTTATCTAAAGAAACAACTAACTGTAAGATTTTTGGTAACCATTGTGTTTTAAAACATAGTAACGCCTGAATTTAATTTTTTAAACGAATTTTTCGTTTTTTGGATCAAAATTCACAGTTTTTGGATTGTTCCTCGTAAATTACCGTGTCAACTTTAATAGACCTACTTAAACCTGAATAATTTTATTATGTGTTGGACACTTGGGGTCTTATGTTAACCATAACGAATATTCATGGGCGGCGATCCCGGGGGGGGGTCGAGGGGGACAAGACCCCCACCTTTACTAGCGGGGGACACGCCATACATCGGACCCCCCCAAATTTTGAAGAAACACCAAAAAAGGTCATAAAATTTGTTCGTACTCAGGTTAAAAAAATGTGAGCGCGTGAGCGCGAAAAATTTTTTAGACCTTTTTTTGACCAGATCAGTTCAAAACTCTTTTGACCACATCAGTTCCCAAATGTCCCCCCCCCCACCTCTCAAACAAGATCGCCACCACTGCGAATATTGATGCAGGTTTAAGTCCTAAGCGACTGAAAAATGCTGTTTCATTTACTGCTTTCAGATGGAACATGTAACGAGGAACAAATCGAGATCTGCCGCGAATCAGGTTCGTTCTGCGACTGACCTGCTTTAATCCCATCCAGTTATCGACTACACGCACGACCGATCAGAGACGTTTCTGCGGGGCTGACGTTTCCTAGAACGTCGGCGTTTATTTACAGAAGAAAGGGCAAATCGTTTATGGGTTTTTTACGAGGGTTAGATGAATGCCGTGACGTCATAAAACTGGTGTGGTCTCTTTGTTTGTTCGTCTGGGGAGGGAGGAGGGAGTGAGGGATGGGCGCAGGAGGGAAGAGTGAAAATCGAATAACAGACACTGAAACTTCATTCCCAGCCATGCATGCGTAATGCGAGGGCATTAATTTGGTGATTTACAGACTGTCTGTGTATGTATGAGACAGACAGACAGACAGACAGACAGACAGACAGACAGACAGACAGACAGACAGACAGACAGACAGACAGACAGACAGACAGACAGACAGACAGACAGACAGACAGACAGACAGACAGACAGACAGACAGACAGACAGACAGACAGACAGACAGACAGACAGACAGACAGACAGACAGACAGACAGACAGACAGACAGACAGACAGACAGACAGACAGACACAAGCAGCTGTGCAAATAACAGCCACCATAGTATGCATGTAGGCAACAATACCTAGTGGCCCGAGACGAAACACAGGAAGAGAGACAGACAGAAAGACAGATAGATAGATATACATTCATTCATTCATTCATTCATTCATTCATTCATTCATTCATTCATTCATTCATTCATTCATTCATTCATAGGATTTGATATAGCGCCTTTTCAAGATACCTACTCAGAGGCGCTCCCAGCTCAGCCACAGCTAAAGAAATGAGATTTGAGGGACTTACAAAAAGCAGGCGAGTTCAACAGTGGCAGCAGGCGCAGGTTTAGAGGTAGGCCATTCCAGATGGAGGGCCCTACAACCGAAAAGGGCCGACGCTGTCTAATAGCAGTGCGAGCAACGGGGAACAAAAGCTCCCCCTTGCCGAAGAGCGGAGAGTTCGACGAGCTGCAAGTTCAGAGACAGGTCGACAAAGATCAGACAGGTAGGATGGAGCACCGCCAGACAAGTGCAGCAACCCGATAGGAGATGCGCTGGGAAACAGGGAGCCAGTGAAGGACAAAGAGACAGAGACAGAGACAGACACGCAGGTACAGAGACACACAGAGACAGACAGAAGTAGACGGAGAGCAGAGACGAGACGTGGTTTATGTCAGTAAGTTCTTAAGGCACCGGTCATAGACGAGAAGACATCAATTCACCTCATTCAATCAACTTCATCCATTTCTCCTTGACTATACATGAAACGCATCGTACAGTCTACATTTTATGACTTCCTTTGTCTTTTTTACGGTTCACCTGCTCTGCTGGTTATGACCCAAATACACTCGTTCACACCTGAGCTAACCAGAGGCCCATGCATTTGTCTATATACGCATCTGGACTTTTATAAAGCGAATTTTGGAACCCTTCAAACATATAAAATGCAGGTTCCTAATGTTTGTGCAGAGGATTTGAACCGCCAACCTCTTGACTTGCAGTCCATACACAGCCATGGTAATCAAAAGGCTCTAATATAAACTCTTCTCATTGCTTCAAAGAAATTATATATACTTTATTTCGCAATTTGTATACATATACAAAACTTGCGAATCCAGAGCCTACCCCTGTATATCCTCTCCCATCCGAGTTTATGGGAAGGGCATGGAAAAAGTGACTTTCTGGAACATTTCTGCACATCTGCTCTTTGTGTTTTGTCTGGCTTTCTATACACGTCGATGGAGGGAGGCTTGGTCGACGTGCTTATCTTTTGGATGTTGACTTTACTGCGGCTTGGTTATAATGGTGCTTCCCCCATCGGTTAATGTCTTGTGCATTAAGCACCGGTGCTATAAAAATTGCCACTTAATGTTTAATGATAATAATAATAATCCATGGATCTGGTCTCGATAGAAAGGGATTCAACAGAAGGTTTTCAGCTTCTTGTCTTTCTTTTCTTTTCTCACCAATCGCAAATAAAATTAATAGAGATTCACCTTACCTGTGTTGTGGACATTTGTATCACCTGTCACTTTCGTCTCACCTGTTCAATTTCACATCACCTGTGTACTTTCACCTCACTTTGCCTAGTACTTTCGTCTCACCTGTCACTGTCGTCTCACCTGTGCACTTTCACCTCTCCTGTGCTTTGAACTGTAGTCTCATCTCAGCCATCTGTCAATTCCGTTTCACTTGTGCACTTTCGTCTTACCTGTGCAATTTCACACACCCTGTGTACTTTCACCTCACTGTGCCTTGTACCTTCGTTTCACCTGTGCATTTTCGTTTCACATGTGCATTTTCGTTTCACCTGTGAACTTTCGTTTCACGTGTTCAATTTCACATCATCTGTGCACTTTCGTTTTACCTGTGCACTTTCGTTTCACCTGTTCAATTTCACATCATCTGTGCACTTTCGTTTCACCTGTGCACTTTCGTTTCACCTGTGCACTTTCGTTTTACCTGTGCACTTTCGTTTTACCTGTGCACTTTCGTTTCACCTGTGCACTTTCGTTTCACCTGTGCACTTTCGTTTTACCTGTGCACTTGCTCACACGTGCCTGTGTTGTCCTGTACTGAAGCTCTAGACGGTCGGTTGGCGTCGCTAAGGAGCGGAGGCCTGTGCTCTCCAAAGCACTACGCCGAATTCTCGCACCTATGCAGCGTCACCAACTACCTGCCGAGCGTCGAATACTGCTGCTGCATCTATGAAACAAACGTCCTCTGCTGCCGATACCATCAGGACTGGAACCTCTTCCGGTGCCAGCTCGAAGAAGACCTCATTGACACCACGTACGTATTCCACACACAACGCTATATCATGTAATGATAGGCTATACACAATGTAGTCTTATACAGTAATTGTAATTGTAACCGAAAACTTATATAGCACTATTCAGATCAGCGGCGCTTTCAACCCGCATCTATGCACTTGTGCACAACAGTAAAAAATCAGTGATGAGTTGTGTTATGCTATGCAATGCAGGCATAAACAATTAAGTGCAGTACCATTCTGTGTTACACTGTGCCAAGCAACGGTGTATTCATTTCTACCTTATATAATACAGTCAGACTCATATGCAATGTAATGCAGTGTTTTACAGTTATGCTATGCAAAACAGTCATATGCAATGCATTTCCGTGTTGCGCTCTGCGAATCGGTTTGATCTTTTTGTTCCCAGGACTAAAACTGCCTTAGCACAGGTGCTTAGCACAGGGCGTTTGCTGTAGTGGGTCCCACGATCTGGAACGACCTTCCCCCGCTCAGGGCCAAACTAATGACTGGCTTTTCCTCGTCGGTCTCGCGTTCCCTAAAGGCATTTATGTTTCCCCGGGGTTTCTATGCTGAGAGCGCCTCTGAATAGTTATTCTGCGAGAGGCGCTTTATAAATTTCTAGATACATACAATACAATTTCTATGCTATGCAATACAGTGATATGCTGCGCTATGTCAGTGTAACGACGCACAGGGGCATTTATCCGCCGGTCGAAGGCCAATACAATCATATGCGTGAGGGGTACGAAGGGTACCCGGACCCCCACTTTTTGGACTGGGGGTACCGTACCCCCACTTTTTGAACAATGCCAATCAATATTTTATTACTGTGCCCTCCCAGAGATGCAGTCTCAGCCTTGCTTCGTGTATGTAAGAAATTGGTACACCCCCACTTTCTAGACCCTGAATACAATACACAGTTTCATCATTGTCTTTTAGAATCGGAAGTGTGGACCTTCTGAACGACGAAGGCGATGACCAGTCGAGCCTCTGCTGTCCGCCGCTGGAGCTCCTAATTCCGGCGATCCTTGTTCCGTTGGCTGTGGTCGTCTGCTGTCTGTACGTCTGCTTCAAGTACTGGACAGGGAGTGGACAGTGCTGCTGCAGTGATGGTATCTGCTCCACTCAGGCGGACGACGATGCGACCAACATCAGTCCACGAAAGAACCGTCGAACTAACGGTAAGCTACGGAATTAAATGCGCTACATCAGTTATTGATGCATACATACAAATCTCTGTGCAGGTATCGTGGAGAAGCGCTATATAAGTGGTGATGAATAAATGAATTAATGATGACAAAGCACAAGAAGAGCCAGCCTGTGTTGACTTTACTTGTTCCCTCACACAGTGTTTATTCGCTGATGAACTGCTTGTCCTTCATCTTTAACGTCAATTTGGTCTCAATAGGGTCAATGCTTTCCTGAGGTCTTAATAGATGCAGTGTTCAGGTTCATATACATTCAAACGTACATTCATACGTTCACACATACATACATACATACATGCATGCATCAAAGATATACATACATACGTGCATGCGTACATACATACGTAGGCCTACATACGTCTATACGTACATACATGCATACAGACACAGTGATGGGCACTAAACTATTTTATTTTAGTTAAACTAAAACTATTTTCCAACTAAAAAAATTAGTTTAACTAAAGTTGGCAACTGATTTTGGAAATTAGTTAACTAAACTAAAAAAAGTAGTTAAACTTTTCCCAACTTTTTTCCAACTTTTTACGACAAACATTTTCACAATAACAGAGGTTAAGTGAACTGTAATAATACACAGCGTCAATGACAATTTTACCTTCAAACTATGCAATGTGTACTCTTCTAGCACACAATTACAGGCATACTGTATGAATTTGAAAACGCAGGCTGTTAATGCCAAAACCATGCAGTGTTAATCAATAAGATTCGCGTTGAGTTGTTGACAGTGTTCAATGTTCATTGCAGAAAATAGCTGCGTATTGCTAATCTTTTTAGTTAAACTTTTTAGTTAGCAACTAAATTTTTTTAGTTAAACTATGGTTTTAACTAAACTATTTTTCTAAGTTAAACTTCATCCTTAACTAAAAAAAAATAAGTTAAACTAAAAGTAAGCAACTTTTTAGTTAACTATTGCCCATCAATGTACAGACATGCATATATTCATACATCATATGAAAGTACAAAAAACGGAACGAGGATGAGTACATTAGAAGAACTAAGTAAATGTCATTGAACGTTGGTGTATTCTGTTCCAGGTGTGGCAGCAGGTGATATTGCTCTTTCCGCTTCACTGACGAACTCTGACGCCAACTCAACTTTACCGTTGACCTGCGCCACGACAAATCACATCCAGCCGTCGTCAACAACGGACAAACCAGGTCCCTACCCACGCTCAGAGGAGACCGCTGACCAACCGCCATACGACCTCGTCTACCCCGGACCCCATCGCTTCTGTCCCGTCGAACCCACGGCGCCTCCTCTCTTCGACGACCTCGAAGCCTCCAGCTGTGCCTTCTCCCACTGCTACCACGAACCATCAGAGTCTCTGGACGAGTTCTACTCAACGCCTGCCAGACACAGGGACGCTGGGGGACGCGCCCTTCCCCTCTATCGCAACGGGCGTAATTTCTCGTCCGGGGGACGCTGCAGCGCCCCTCTGGTCCACCGCATCACTCCCGGACATTATCATTTCCGGTCGAAATACGACCGCAGCGCCGCCTGTCGACTCGCGTCCTGTCCTATCCGTGCCTGTAGTGCGTCGCCGCCACCACCGCCATCTTACGAACAGTCGTGCAACCAAAACCTTTAGAAGTGTTGTCAAGTCATTCGCTAGAGGCGCCACTTGCGTATTAGTCGAGGGGCGGATATCAGAACGTTTGATTGGCTGTAGGCGTTGCTTTAGGAGTTGGCGCATCAGGGCAAAATGCCAGAGGAGACAGGAAGAGCAAGGAGGAGGGCAACGGGAGAGTGAGAACAGAAGAGAGATCAAAGTCCTTGGTCATATAGATTCCCGGAAGCAGCAGCAAGATGCAGATGAATTAGGGTACTATATGCAGATCCATCAACCTATGGAATAGTATGGATACATCCCAGTTGTCCATCCATCCCCAACCATTGATTCATACACCCACCCATCTATAATTATAGCCACCCTTCCATCCCAACCATTCATCCGCCCATCCATCTATCTAGCCATCCATCCATCCCAACCATTCATCCGCCCATCCATCTATCTATAGCCACCCATCCATCCCCAACCATTCATCAGCCTATTCAACCCACCACCATCAATCCATACACCCCGCCCACAAGTCTCTAAGCGGTCCCTCTTTCTCTGATTACTCTCCGGGTACCTCCACAGTTGCGTGACCTGCAGGGTCACAGTTACGCTACTAGGTCCAAAGAGTTACCGAGACCCCACGATCATTTGTCAGTCACGAAGGTCAACCACGAAACATCAAGAGCCACGTTATGGGTTGTGTTTTCATGAATAGGGCCTACCGTTCAATGTATCTACGTTTCTACAAATAAATTGTTTCTGTCAGAAATTCAACAACAGGTTCACGATTATCACAGAAAACGTCAGCCTCTTAAATCGAGCAAAAAGGAAATGCACGAGTTTAAATACTGATGGAAACTAAAAACAGTCAAAATGAGTAACTTTTACCAATCAGATCGTATACGCTTCAGTCTCACAACAACGGACGAACTACAATCACTGCAAACAAAATCTCTTCAAGTTTCAAATGTCTCTTCGTCAATATCAGTTACAGCAGAAGATATGCACGCCCTCAATCTAACATTGAAAAACAGTGTTAGAAATATGAAGCGTTAACGACTTTATTTTCTTAGCCTTAGCCAGTGATGTCAAACCCCCCACCTGGAATGGGAGAATAAACCCCCACTCTGGCCGACTAATACATGAGGCTCAGAAGTCATTCAGAACTGTAAATTACTCTGAGATAACATGTGTTTTCGATAACATACATGACACATAAATTAAATATATTATCGGAAATCAACACCGCAGTTTATATCCAGAATGTTAAACCCCCACTTCTGGCAACCCATGGGAGGTTGTTCTCCCAACCCCCTCCCCCCACTGGTAGTCGCCACTGCTTACACCAGAAGATATGCAGTACCTCAATCTAACCTCGATAAGTAGTGTTAGACATATGAAGCATTAACGACTTTATTTTCTTAGCCTCGGCATATGAACGAGGATGGCCATCCACTCCATTGACGTCTGATCTTCTAAATAACAGTGTACAGTTGATGTACATAGTGTACACCTGCACCAACTCTGGTACAGGACACCAGTGGAACACACATCTTGAAATACCCCAATAAGATTTCTATTCCTAAGGATACGGGTCATGGATTCAAAATTCAGCACCGTTTAAACAAATATAATGATGATGGCAGTCATCATATTAAATTATAATTATTATATTTTTTATTATTGCTATTAAAAATTAAAAGGAAATAACGATGAAAATACTACTAATAATATTTCATCCCTCTGATAGCTAAAAAATGATGATACAAAGAATGATATAGAAAACAATGATTAGTGCCGATAACAATAAGTGCCAAAATCAAAGGTTATCACGACTGATGAACCTGATAAAAGGACATAATACAAATCAAGTAATTCTATCTAAGATCACAATTTTCTTAAAAGCATTAACAATTCTGATCTGAACACTTCTACAGTGACTACAGCACAAGGCATCGAAACCAATGGTGTCTAAAACGCCATTCACAGGCAATGTTTCATTCTGGGTCAGATACTATCTGTCTGTCTGTCTGTCTGTGTCTGTCTGTCTGTCTGTCTGTCTGTCTGTTAGCACTCGTGAATAAGCCGGTGCCCTGCACTTAGCCTTAGAGTAGTGCTTTAGAAATTTGGAGTTTACGATTACTATGTCTGTTTGTCTTTCTGTTTCTATCTTTCTGTCTGTCTGCAATAGTAATTCAACTTTGATTCTAGGTCAGACACTGTCAGTCTGTGTGTCCGTCTGTATGAGTGTCAGTGTGTGTGTGTGTGTGTGTATGTGAGTGTATGTGTGAGTGTGTGTGCGTGTGTGTGTGTGTGTCTGTCTGTCAACAGTAGAATGTAGTTCGAGTGTCTTGGTAAGATAATAAGATATGGGGATGAGAGGCACCAGTTGAAACTGACCCCACTCATCAGACATACATACACTCAACAGCAGAAGCTTCAGAAATCATGTTCTACAGTTCTTGGCCAACAGAGAACAATAAAATTATAATTAACAATTACAGAAATAAACAATTTCCTAACCATTTCAATCTGACTAGACAATTGAATACGATAATTTCAGTCTGTCCACACTAAGCTGATCAAATCCAATGCAAGGTCATGTAATTAAACAACTTCTATAGTGTATGCAGAGCATTAACTTAAATTTGTAAGTAATACATACGTCGCATAAATAATTTACGATTACTTTACAGTTCAAAACAAAGCAATTGTTTTGAAAAGTTCTAAACCCTAACAACTTATATTCACTCTCAAATCAATCAAAACTAAGCAAGTTCTGATTCAACATCTGTGCACTTAAACAGATAATACTTTTAAACTATAACTTACACGTTGGGCTTCGTAACGGTTGCCATCTCAATGGCAAGCAAGGGCAATGTACAACACGGCTCCCCATGCACAATTCATGTAAAACTACATAAATCCCTTCATATTTCTTTCAAATGCCAACTTTGATTACATCAACTTTCCAATTCCTTAAACATTTATTTACAATATATGTACATACATTAACAAAGTAAATGATATATATGAATATACATACATATATAAATATATATATATTAATAAAAGTGCATGGATATACATGTATATCCACAGATCAGATCCTCCTTGCAGCAGGTTTCATAATAGCTCAAAATCTTATGCTACATAACACAGTTGAAAACGTGAATGCCAATTTAATTCAGCTTTACACTGAAACCTGCTTATGACTTTGTTACAATGGTGCAGCGTAAGGAAAATGCAGTGTATAATATGTGCACACACACATACACACACACACATAATATATAAAAAAACAAACACTGCGTCAAGTGAAAGCAACACTGTATCAAATATATGCAAATATATGATCATGAAACTCTATAATTAATCGGACAAAAGAGTGGCAATGAAATTCTCCGACAACTAAGTGCACACGTTGAGGAAAGCATCACAGAAATTCAAACGAGCCATAAAATTATGTGAAAACTGCCACGAAACAATCGAAAACAGTGAAAAGCGTTGCAAAATGACGGTCTACTCTAAGGCACCAGAAATTCAGCACTGTGTACTACAACTTGCCACGACTAGAACAAACGGATATGCACAATCAACCCAGAAGATCAGCCGATATAATAATTATTATTATGTACTTATTAATCACTGTCTATCTAATTACTAATTGTTAAATGCTAAGCAATTCTGAGTGAAGGACTTATTGAAGGTGTCTACGCAGTAAACACCTCGGAGGAGTACCAAACCCATACTCTCTGCATTACATGGCGAGCAGTCTAACCCATTGGTCACCATGTCCCGCACCTATTCCAATTCACTTTGATCTCCACACTTAACATTACAAGCATATGTTTCAAATCAAACTTTAACATCTGTAACATTCTCTTTTAAAATTTGCTAAGAGAAGTTATATTAATTTCAACCAAAGGTCCTTCTGCAACCCTTATGTAACACGGCGAAGTTTAACTTCAATCTGAGATTAGAAATCTTTCATTCTACCTAGGTTTTTAAAACAAAACTCAGTCAAATATAACTTAACAAGATTAAAAAAAACATAACATAAAACTTGACCAATGATGCCAATTCAAAGGAAAATGGTGATAACTAACTGATGATAACTATACACCTGGTTTCTTGAAGGATTAGCAAAAGATGTTCAGAACTCACCATCTAATCTACGGGCATTCATGGATGGTATAAACCACATTCGACGGTGAAAATTCCCTGGATAAAACCATTCGAGGTCAAGAGACCTACCATACTACTTGCAAATGTGCAATTACGAACTCCATAATAGGGAACCAACCACTTCTCAGGTGCGTAAATTTATTTTGTATAATTTGAGTTTAAAGCCGAGCAATTCCGTAAGAACAGCGGAGAAAGCAGAGAGAACAACGACCTTCGTGATGTTGTAGAGCAAGGGGTTTGCCGATAAACCCGAGATCTTGAATGGACCCTCCAAGTCCTACAAAACAAGTATCAAACAGGTTAGCACAATAGCAAGACCAATCAATGCCTCATCTGCCAACAGAGGCTTCTATTCCTATTCAGGGCAGGCACAAGTTGAGCCCGGTGAAAAACAGGGGGAAAGTGTTTCTTTTCAATTTTTATCACACTCTCTACAAGTTACAGAGTCTTCGCTCACAGTTCAGTGAAAGACGGGAAAGGCATAGGCGGCGATCCTGGGGGGTCGAGGGAAACAAGACCCCCACTCCCCACTTTTAACAGTGGGAGACACAGTATTGTCCCCCAAATTTGAAGAACACCAAAAAAGGTCCAAAATTCTTTGCTCCAAAAAATGTATCCCTTTTTTTACCACATCAAAAGTGTCCTTGTCCCCCCACCTGTCAAACAAGATCGCCGCCATTGGGGGAAGGAGAGGGATTGAGCCTCGTTGTTTAGTGGGAATAGAAGCCACTGCCTGCAAATAGACAAAGCTCACTCCCAATACAAGGTTACTCGTTTCTTACACATCCTATAAGCAGCAACCAAACAAACAGGCAAACTAGATGTGGGTCAATGATGCATTACCAGCATATATTTAGCCACATGAAAAATATATAGGTAGCTACAACATAGACACAGTCTGAAAGTCAATCTGGTCACCTTAAGCAGATCTTCGGCAAGTCGAAGAACGCTGTTAGCCATCATCAGTTCATCCTTCTTATTTGGCTTCTGTTCCATTTGAAGATAGAGATTGATCTACACAGTAAAAAAACCACTTCAAGTCAAAGGTAGCCTGACTACGATGCAAAAATCTCAGCCATGACAATGATAACATCAAACCACTGTAAGAGAACATTCTAGAATTGTAACTTGTAATCATAGCTGCACAGTTACAAAGCACCACTACAAGAAATTCCTCAGAGGACTTTCCAAGCTGACAACATAAAATCGTGGTTGAATGGTCTGGTGTTCAACACAATACAATAACACAATAGCACTGCATTTGATATTGCCTTCCTTCTTCCACAGTTCAGAAGTGCACACACGACCAAATGACATAACATCGATGGCACTAAGCAACTGCGAATGAAAGACTTGCTCAAAATTCTTATACACAATGAACAGTGTGGATTACCCAGTAGTTAACGTTGGGAGATATGTCTTAAGATACAGCATGCAAACAACACCGTACGCAAAGAGGGATAATGGTGATACAGTCAATAGTTAGCACTACACTGCAGTTCTTGTACAACACGTTAACAGCTTTAGGGGACAAAACACTAAGTATTTGTGTCAGCAGAATGGCATGTAAACCAGGAGCATGCAAATGGGTCCACACTGTATCACTGCAACTTCTGCTACATACAATGTCATACATCAGGTCATTACAACATATTGCAATGCTTTCAGCAATTAAGTTGAACTGTAGCTGTTTCAAAATCAACCGAGTGGGATATGTCATGAATAAAGACCTCCAATTATCATATGAGATGGCTGTGAAGCATCATACAGTAAATTAGCAACAGATGTCTATTGGTACTCAAAATACCGGATGTGCCCAGCAATTGAGACCCTGTAAACCTGTATTCTTACCTGTTCCGTGATAAGTACGGATGAATTGTGATACTTTCTGTTGATCTTGCTACCAAGAGTGATGAACTTCAGCAGGTAGATTCCAAGCGCCAGGAACCACAAAACCAACTCCCAGTTGCCCAGTTCATCTAAGAAGCTCGCACCATCTTGAAGTAACTAAGCACACAACCAACACCTGGTCTCAGATATGCAGAAAGATAGCCATCAGTCACTCCAACAGTCAGTTTCTAGCCGCTTCTCAAAGACTTTTCACTTCCCAAAGATTGTTGGAAAAACCTCAGATCAATGCATTTGGCATCCTCATCTTTCCAACATCAACTGTCCTTTCCACATCCTGTCTGTCACAAAATGTCCCATTTCAGGGACCTTTCCCTGATGAGCCTTACCTATGTGCTGGAAGGCAGGATGGGCTGTTGTGCCATGTTGAGTCTTGTTGACCATGAAAGATGAGTCCTACTGTATAGTCCAAGTCAGTCGCGCTGTGACAGACCAAGTTGAAGAAAAACTCGTGAATCTGAAGGAGAGTTTCGGTTGGACAGATTGGAGAGGTGATTGATGCGTTGTGTATTATGTTAAAAGGTGCTATAGAAGTCGTCATCAGATTAGATAAGAATCAGTCAACTTCATCTTCTTACCTGAACTGAAATCACAGAAACAATGACGACTGACGCAATGAAAGCATCCGATACGATCGTCTCCGCCGACCGCTGCGGTCCACGTCGCTACAACCACAGAATCGTTACTTATTATGTTCAGTGTACTAATAATCTTAACTGCTAGAATGCTTAAGACATGAACTGTCTGGTATTGAATCACAGTCAGTGTTGGTCGCAAACAGACAATTTGTCAAATTACAATAAAAAACCACATTACTGTCTAGCTAATAGCCACAGTGTCTGTATTCCGTAACTAGATATCAGTACAGTACCACCTGTTCTCATATATACTTTGAAGAGTGAAGTTACTATGGTTTCTGAAGCACCAATGGTGGCTGCCTGAAAAATGGTAGCTGTAGTTACTATGGCAGCTACAGTAACTATGGAGGCTGCCATTGCTATGGTTGCAGTAACCATTTAGCAGTGGTAACTATGGTAGCATCAGTTACCGGTACTATGATAGCTGGACTTATTTACTAAACATTTGGCCATTAGTGTCTACTGCTTCAAGAAATCATGTCGAAAAGCAAGGTAACTATGTAGAGTAGCTGTGGTTACTAAGGCAGCTGCAGTAACTACGGCAGTTGTATGGTAGCATAACTTAAGAAGCACCTTTAGAAATTAACTTCAGACGCACCTTAAGAAAGGACCGCACTGACAGCCAGGTCTTGATGTTCCGCACTTTACTCAATCGGAAGTGCGGCAGATTGTACTTCTTTGAGCGTCGTAACGATGTCAAGTAGCAGAAGTTCTTCGCGAAGAGGAGTCGCTGCTTGAAATTGCGCTCAGCCACAGAGAGCAGAAGGACAACAAAGAGACCAAAGCAGAAACGCTGAAGAATGCCGTTCATAATCACGACCATCTGCCTGGTAAAAACATCGTAACAATGGATCATTATAATTATGATCATGATTAGTTTTATTATAAAAATTTGTAACACAAACAGTCACATAGATGTGTCAAATGAGGCACAGATTAGCTAACAATGGCCAAGCTTTGGGAAACTTGAGTACTGATATATTATGACAGGTTATGATAATTTTATTGAGCCATGCATGCTGTGATGATAATTGCCGACATTCCTGAGATACCAATGTGGCATTTTTTAAGAGAGGTCCTTAATGAGCCACTAATGAAAAGTCCAGATACATTGGTATGCATGTTTCGTAATCGTAATCTCCAAACTTCTAAAGCACCACTCGAAGATCAAGCACAGGCAAAAATTTAGGGGTCAGTGTAACCTTTTAACGATGAGAGTTTACTAAAAGTGACTGGGAAACCAATGCAGCTTGTCGTTAACATTTACATGTTTAATTTACTGCACTAGCATGATGTGGCATTTCAATCAGACAATATATCTTTTTGGTTGCTGCTTTTCACTCGGAACTGTGATGTATTCTTTTGGTTCATCGAACACCTTAACTCTTTGCTGGGGACTGAATCAGACAAACGTTTCACAGACGTTTCACGTTTCATGTCGTTAACATTTATATGGAATTTTTTTACAATTTTGGAAACTTTTTATTTTCTGTTTGAAATTTGTTTTATAACTAAAACTCTTAAACGTGTTAGAGATTGACTTTGAATATTATTACAAAACATATTTTTTACATTTTGCTCGTTTTAGTAAAAGTTCTGCATAGCATATGATGACAGATTTATTTTACTGTACCTCAATGGTTCAGACACTTTTGGCACTATTTTGTGTTCAGTTTTTGAAAATCATTTTACAATTCACTGATCTATCTCCAGAACTGATACTTAGAATGATATGCATCAAAACAGTTTGCTTCACCAATAAGTTCTTGTGAAGGCCTGCTGGTGAAAATCTTCGCAAGACTTACACCACTAGACAGTTTTTACTTGCTTTGGCAGCTCCCTGTCTCTAACTTCATGATTCATTCTCTTTGCCTGATTGTACGTTTCTTAGCACGAAAGACATTGAATACAACTTCTAACAACAGACACATAGCCTGTGTCTCAGGCTATTTGTTAGAAGCTGTGCTCAGTGTCTTTCAGGCACATGTAGTGATTTGTTGGGTTCATTCAGGAGGTTGCAATGACATAATAATAATCTCGTTTAATATCTTCAAACTGACAATTACACAGTATGACTACAAATCAGTATGAACGGATGAGCACAAGTTATTACAGGAGTCGAATTTTAACTGTATACTGCAGCCTTGCAAGGCGCCCATCACGTCCTACATCTCATTTTCACAACGCGCCATCTCGCGAATGATAGGTAGCATCGACATCAGACTCACAGTGCAACCAAAGCAACAAGAGTAGCCGCAGTGCACCCGCAAAATCGTGACACTGTTTAAACAAACTAGAAACACAAGTTGGCTAAACCTGTAAGATATCATAGTAGACAACAGACAGGTTAAACCAACTTGACCAACCAAGAGATTATAGGAACTGTGAAACGTTTGTCTGATTCAGTCCCCAGCAAAGAGTTAAGGTGTTCGATGAACCAAAAGAATACATCACAGTTCCGAGTGAAAAGCAGCAACCAAAAAGATATATTGTCTGATTGAAATGCCACATCATGCTAGTGCAGTAAATTAAACATGTAAACGAGGCAAGACAGATTGATAGTCAGCGAGGGAATTGACGCTGAAGGATATAATGACGATAGTCTACGTACAGAATTGAAATAAAAATGGAACTGCACGGTACAGAGAATTATTTTCTGTCGAGTATTACACTCTACAGAGAATTATATTCCACAGAGAATGATAATACTACAGAGAAAAAGTTTCTACAGGTTATTAGGCTCTAAAGAATTATGTTCAACAAAGACCTATTTTCTGCAGAGTATTATGCTCTACAGAGAATTCAGAGAACTACCGGTATGTTCTACAGAGAATTATGTCCTACAGACAATTATATACCACACAGAATAATTTTCTACAGAGCATTAGGCTCTACAGAGAATTACATTCAAAACAGAATTAAATTCTGCAGAGTATTAGGTTCTACAGAGAATTATGTTCTAAAAAGAATCATGCTCTACAAAGAATTACATCATACAGAAATTAACCTTCAAAAAGCATTAAGCTCTAAAGAATATTGTGTCTTGCAGAGAATTATATTCTGCATAGCAGTACACTCATCAGAGAATAATGTTCTACAGATAATTATGTTCCACAGAGAATTATGTTCTACAAAGAATCATGTTCTGCAGAGAATTATGCTTTACAGAGAACAATGTTCTAAAAAGAATTACTTTCCACAAAGAAATGTGATCTGTAAAGAATCATGCTCTACAGAGAATGATTTCTAGAAAGAATTATTTTCTACATAGAATTATGTCTAGAAAGAATTATGTTCCAGACACAGAATTATGTTCTACACAGAGCACATTCTCTATAGAGAATTATGTTCTACACAGGAATTATGCTCTATAGAGAATTGTGTTCTACACAAAGAATTATGTTGTACACAGTGAATTAGGCCTATGTTTCACAGAGAATTATGTTCTGGAAAGAATAATGTTCTAAAGAGATTTACGGTCTATGGAGAATTACGTTCTACAGAGAATTAAGCTCTACACAGACTTCTGTTTATACAGAATTACATTTGTTGGGCGAGTAGGCGAACCTCTTTGTTTGTTGGGAGAGTAGGCAAAGCTCGTTTGTTTGTTGAGCGGGTAGGCATGGAACCAGAAAACAGACAGAAAGCAACAAACATAAGCAGACCGTCGTCAATGACGTCTAAGTAGCTCAACCGAGTACTAGAACGAGTAACTCGCTGATGCTCAGGCAGCTGAAGAGTCCATGAACCGAAGCCCAATCGATACAACTATCGACTGAGCGTAACACTTTCACCTGCTGCTCCAGGCACCACAGCACCGATGCAGACGCAGGCAGTCCTGCACATTCACCAGCACATGCGCTTTGTTTCTTCGTGGCCTTACGTCAGCCATGTTGCCCTTTTGACAGAGCAATGGCATATCGCCCCAGGCAGCAGTTGAGCGAATCATGCGGCATTCAAGCCTCATAACATTCAAGATGCGTAGGAAGTGATCGCTGTGTAGTCAAGTTGGGCACGTCAATAACCCACAGTTCTTTACACACACACTTACTGAAGCCGTGTAAAATAGGTAATAAGATAAGCAAATAATATACAAATACGAATAATCATACATTCTTCAATTAACATTTGAATAAATACACTAACATGCAGCTATATATATATATATATATATATATATATTGTTAGCTTGTTAGTCTAGAGGTGAAATGTGAGTTAGAATGATATGAGAAATGACAAGGAAAACGAAGACTTTCGCAATATTGATAAAACGTATATTTACACTATGTACATAATTGAAACGATACTCACACATACAAGACAAACGAAACGTCAAAAGACAGACTCTCCGAGAAGACGCCTGCACAAGCTCCACAAAGGAAGATACAACTCGAGAACCGGCAATTAAACATGAGTAGCGACCACGCAGGGTACACTCTCTGAAAATGACCACAAAAGGGTACTTACAATGCGTGACACAACCAGTGCACGTCTTACGCCTTACTTAACTAAAACCGGTCTCCCTGTAGACACAAGAACACTGCTATATATAGTCAACGAGACCATCCTACATTTAGCTTCAAACGAGGTGCGTCTTAACTAAGGTTAGTAAGTGCACGTGTGACGCGAGGATGATAATGGCGGGATGGCTGAAGGCCAACTCCCAACAGATCCCCCCACTACGAAAAAGAGGAAACATTAAAAGTGTTTCCGACCATGCAAAAACTACAAATATACATGAATTTAAACTATATCGAAAGTTTATCAAAGCAACAGTCTAGTAGAAAAATCTACGAGTCCGTAGAGATATATTAAAAGTTCGTACATTTAAACTGAGGGGCGACTTAATATGTCTGGCAACACGCCGATGCTTAATGTTCAATGAGCACTGTTGGAGTTCAAGACTCCATCGCAAAAGTTTCGCATTCGAAGGAGCCATGCGATTTATGAACTGTAGTGAACTATGGTCCGTAAAAACAACCACTGGAGCGGAACCAAAGTACACACTGAACGCGCGTACACCGACCAGCGCAAGTGCCTCCTTCTCAATGGTCGAAGAGCGTACTTCAGCCGAACTTAACTTCCGACTCAGGTAGCAGACCGGATGTTCAATCTCGTCCGTTATCTGAAATAGACAACCTCCCAAACAAAAGTACGAAGCATCTACAGCCAAATAAAAGGGTTTGTCAAAATCTGGCGGTTTAAGTATAGGCCGTGAAGCCATCCTAGACTTCAAATCAATGAATGCATTCTCAGCCTCAGTAGACGAAGTAAACCGGTGACCTTTCTTAAGTAACAAAGTAAGAGGTAACGTTAACTGAGAGTAATGCGGCAGGAACTTGCGGTAATAACCAGCCAAACCCAGAAAAGATTGAACCTGCTTCTTATTTTCAGGATCGGCTACCGTAAGCGCATTCAACTTACGAAAGTCTGTGCACAGCCGCAGAGACCCATCCGATTTAGGTACAAGTACAATAGGCGAAGCCCACGCACTTTCGGACTCCTCTACAATGCCTTCTTCAATTAGGCCTTTAATCTCTTTGTCTACCTGTGCCATACGCTCAGGATGCAACCGATAGGCTGTCTGCCGTACTGGTCGTGCACCAGGTATCAACTCAATACTGTGTGCAATAAGTGAAGTCTTGCCAGGTACATCGCTAAACACACCCTTAAACGTACCAAGCATGCCCAGCAATTCATCCCGTTGCACAAAATCCAAAGAACTATTTGCTACCATCTCTTCTAATTTAGGCGACTCAGACACATTCACACTTGCAGGCATATCATGAGCAACGTACAATAACTTAGCACGCGACTGCGTAGGAACAACAATTTGCGTATACCCTAAATCATCAGGCGTATCTAAATCCTTCCACTGCCTCACCAAAATTCCGTTAACAATCGAATACGATTGGCGTTCCATATATTGACCATCCCGTCGCTCAACCGGCTGATACAAGGGAAGCAAAGACGTATCGGCTTTCTGCATATCAATTAAAGTCTCGCGCGACACTCACCTTGTCACCTTGTGCTGTCAGCTCGTGGAGCTCTGGCGATCGTCCTGGTGAACACACTCCACCGTCTCCTATTCGATGACAAGTCTCTCAATTCCGCCAAATTCATGCCAGTTACATCTTGTATCTCATCCATCCATCTCCTCCTTGGGCGACCCAGTCTTCTCCTCCCCTCACCGCACGCCAGCATCATTTCCTTCTCCAGACCATCAGATCGCATAACATGTCCAAAGAACCTTAGCTTCATTCTTGTCGCAGTTTGTTTTAACGACTCTTCATTCTCAACTCCAATCTCCTCTCGTATTGATTCGTTCGTTCTTTTCTCAGTCCAAGATATTCTCAGCATCTTCCTCCATATCCACATTTCACAAGCGTTAACCTTATTTTCCATGTTCTTTGTCATTGTCCACGTCTCGCAACCGTACAGTACCGTAGGAAAGATTAGTGCTCTCACGAGCCTTTTTTTGGTTTCTATGCTCACATGTTTGTCTTTCCATATCTTTTCCAGTCCGGTCATTGCAGCTTTCCCTATAGCAATCCTTCGTTTTATTTCTGGATCACACTTTCCCTCCTTTCCAACCAGTGATCCTAGGAATGTGAAGCTTTCTACCACCTCTATTTCCTCTCCGTCTATCTCAAAACTATCCCAATCTGCTGTTGTCATGACCTTTGTCTTCTTTATGTTGAAGTATAAACCAGCTTTTTCACTTTCTCTCCTGACCCTTCTTATCAGTTCTGCCAGATCCTCTTTTCTTTTTGCCATTAATGTTGTGTCATCTGCGTATCTAAGGTTATTCAGTGTCTTTCCAGCAATTTTTACTCCCTCAATTGCCCCCTCCAGTTCTGCCTTTCTCATTATTCTTTCAGCATATAGATTAAACAGGACATGACGATTTTCTTGGCAAGTTAACAGGGGTGGTTTGCCATTGCCTTCCCCTGGTTTTGCCTGCCGTGCCCGTTCGTTCCCCTTCCTAGGAAGGGTACCAACGCGCGACACTACATTGGTTAAATCAGCATGCACTGCAGTAGACTCTTTGAATAAGGCACTCAAGTCTACGTCTAACTGCACATTTATATCAGCAGACTTATCTTCTACAGATTGAGTATGCGACACAGGTAATGAGCCAGAATCGGTCAATTTAACTTGAGCGCGTGTAGGCACTCCCACATTTATCTCATCTTGTGGACTATCCAAGTCGTTACCAATTAGAACGTCAATGCCAGGTGGCAAATGGTCTACCAACCCACATAAGATGGTGCCGTTAGCAAATTTAGACTCGACTCGAATTTCAACCAAAGGAACACGAAGCGTGACACCCGAGATACCTCTAATAAGGCGAACCTCACCGGTGTAACAGAACTCATTAGCATGCAATAATTCCTTGCTAGCCAAGCTTTGCAAAGAACCAGTAGGCCCTATCTCTTAACACAACAATATTGCGAGAAAGTCCAGTGGGCGTATACACATAGCCAGACGAACAGAATGACAAGTAGCCAGCGTCGACCATTTTAGTCGGCCCATCCTTCACTTGTACAGACGTATCTACGCCCATAACTAATTCTACATTCTTAGGACTGGTGTTCTGCTGAGCAGCGAAATCCCGTTTTGACCTCAATTCTGGATGTAATTTGTAACATGAAGAAACCCCATGATTAGATTTACCGCAGTAAGTACAAACAATCAGGGACTCCCATGACTTGTGAAATTGGCCCTCTTTACGAAAATTTTTCGGCGACGAATGAGTTTTAGCCCCACGACTCGAATCACGACCAAATCCAAAATTTTCCCATTTTTCATCATTTGAATGCAAGACAGAAGCATGCACAGGGAAGGGCTTATATAGAATAGCAAATTCGTCTGCCAACTTCGCAGCGGCTGAAACTGTCGCGGGCTTTTTGTCAATTATCCATCTATGGATTTCAACAGGCAAGCAAGTCACAAATTGCTCAAGTTTAAAGACTTCAAAGGCCTTAGTCAAGTCATTGAACGCATTTTCACCTTCCAGCCACCTTTGAAAAGGTAACGCCAAGCGGAAAGCGAAAGCAGAGCAAGTCTCCTGAGCACCCTTAACCAAAGTTCTAAAACTCTTCCTATAAAATTCCGGCACCCTAGCGAATGCAGTCAACAAAGCCTGTTTTAGGGTGTCATAATTCTTACAGTCCTCAAGAGATAACTCCGAAAAAACCTGTTGAGCTTTACCAGTTAATTGAGGGTGTAACAAAGCAGTCCATTTATCTCTTGAAAATTTATGAATAGTCATAGCCTTCTCAAATGAAACAAAATAATGCTCTATATTTGTCTCGTCAAATTTAGGGACCAATTTGATGGCAGAAGCTATACGAAACACATCTTTGTCCTGTTCGGGACCTGGGTTCAAAACCTTAGCCTCGATGCGCTTTAGCTCTAATTCATACTGTCTCTGCCTCTCCTTGTCTTCACCCTCTGCTCTCCTCACTCGTTCTCTTTCCTCCATCTTCAATTTTTCCTGCAATTTTCTGTCTTCAGCCTCTCGTTCTTGCTTTCTGTCGTCAGCCTCTCGCTTTCTGTCTTCAGCCTCTCGTTCTCGCTTTCTATCTTCAGCCTCTCGTTCTCGCTTTCTGTCTTCAGCCTCTCGTTCTTGCTTTCTGTCTTCCATTCTCAACTTCTCCAATTGAAATTCTCTGTCACTATCTAACTTCGTCAATTCAGTCTTTTCTACCGCTTCCCGAGACCCAATCTCTAGCGGTCTAACTCCAAAATCGAACACTTCCTTTTCCTGCGTTCTCAATTTAGCAAGAATTTTCTGCATTTGAGGCTTACTCATGCCTCTAGTGTCCTGGTCTAATTTCTCTAATTCAAATCTTAGTTCGTCAGCCGACATATCGAAGATGTCGTACAAACTCAAAGGCTTAGTCACCGGAGAGTGAAGGCCACTCCCAACCGGAGAAGCGGGTACCGAAGTTTCAGACCCAAAAGTAGCCATTGTACAAAGTCGTATGCACAAAAACGTGTACAACTTCCAAAGAAACCGTCAAATACGCAAATACGCAGACCCAATTTCCAATTTTGAAATTTCCAATTTAACAAAACCGAAAACGGTGAATTTTAAGGACGAGCCCCCATATGTTAGCTTGTTAGTCTAGAGGTGAAATGTGAGTTAGAATGATATGAGAAATGACAAGGAAAACGAAGACTTTCGCAATATTGATAAAACGTATATTTACACTATGTACATAATTGAAACGATACTCACACATACAAGACAAACGAAACGTCAAAAGACAGACTCTCCGAGAAGACGCCTGCACAAGCTCCACAAAGGAAGATACAACTCGAGAACCGGCAATTAAACATGAGTAGCGACCACGCAGGGTACACTCTCTGAAAATGACCACAAAAGGGTACTTACAATGCGTGACACAACCAGTGCACGTCTTACGCCTTACTTAACTAAAACCGGTCTCCCTGTAGACACAAGAACACTGCTATATATAGTCAACGAGACCATCCTACATTTAGCTTCAAACGAGGTGCGTCTTAACTAAGGTTAGTAAGTGCACGTGTGACGTGAGGATGATAATGGCGGGATGGCTGAAGGCCAACTCCCAACAATATATATATATATATATATATATATATATATATATATATATATATATATATATATATATATATATATATATATATATATATATATATATATATATATATATATATATATATATATATATATATATATATATATATATATATATATATATATATATATATATATATATATATATATATATATATATATATATGAATGTGCATCTTCACAGACTGCATGATTAATATTGTTGAATTTAAGATTTTGATGTGGATCCAGTGTGTTCTCAGTTGAGGAATGCACATGCTTGAGGGTTTTGTTGCTCTGTTTCCAGACTTGGCTGGCTGAAGATCCCTTTGCTATGTGACCTGAGGTTCACTTGCTGTTCCTTCAGCATGCACTTCCACAATGCAACACTGCATATTTCAGTGGATGAGTCATCCATCTGGAAAGCCATTCCACTGGATCCGTGCATACTTCTGCACAGGGATGCCACACACACCGTGTTCTTATAACACATGAGAACTGTTTTCTTTGGCCTTAGGGAGTCTGGGAGCATTCCTAAATTAATATCTTGATGGGACACGACATGAATACTCTGAATGACTGAATGAATTAATTAATTAAACTAAACTGTGTGCTCTTCAATTGTCTTATGATAAACTGAAAATGAGAGACTCTTAACTAGCTTAAAAGTCAAACAGTTAAGAAATGTCTAACTGCAAGTCTTAACCAACAACTAGAAATTGGCAATGGTAAAATGAATCACCAAAAGTCCAATTACTTGCATCTATGTAAGTATGTATAAATGTATGTATGCATGCATGCCTTGATGTATGCACGGATACATATAAACATACATGTAAGCATATAAAGAAAGATGTTATGTTATGTTATGTAAGCATGCATGTATGTATGTATATATGTAATTATGTATGTATGCATGCATGTATGTATGTACATACATGTACATACATGCATCTATGTATGATTAAATATGTTTAACATAGCACTTCTATAGCACCCCAGAAGTGCTATATGAATGACGATCGGACTGATCTAACCAAGTGTGTTAGATAATTAACAATGTTTGCAAGCAGAATCTGAACCAAATAATATAACATGAGTTTCAAGCGGTTCAGACAACATTTAATCTGTGCTAGAATCAGTGCAACACTATGTCTAAAGAAACATGCAGAACTACCTCCAGTTGTGTCCAACCGCCACCTCAAAAACGGTAACAGCATCTGGAAGACTGTGAAGGTCCAATGCTGCCAGCCGATCTCGGGAATGATAGACTCGATATGCAATCGGAAGAAGCATCAGCATTCCAGAGATACCGAATCCGAGAAGGATGTCATCGCACGAGTCTGGACTGCTTTCCACATTCCTTATTATGCGTGAGCTGATTTCAAGACCCGTCATGTCCACGCGTTCAACCTCGTCGGAATCCCATACGAAACAGCCGACTATGAACAACATTCCAAGAAAACAGCGTAAAGAAAAATTACAGCAGATTCCGAATTTCCCCCATACGCCATTCCATAACTACTCAGATTGTCTTTCGGTTTCGACTGGACTCACCATAGATCTTGGTACATACATCGATTTTGCTCGGGACCACCAACAGATGCTTTGAGCTTTATTACACCAGTTAGGGACCTGCGAATCACAAATTTTCAGTCGAATCGAATCTCGAATCGAATCGGGGAAAAGATTCGAATTCGAATCGAATCTCGAATCGAATCAGCGGCTACAAGTGTCACATTAATGAAGTTTGATTGCACAGGCGAACCACAGTATCAATTACTTTTCTGAAGTTTAAAATCAATTAAACTAAACATTAAGTTAATTAACAAAATTAAAATTACAAAAATAAATAATTAAGTAAGTAAGTATATTCTTTGTACCAATTGCATAACCGCATATTGGTGTACATACATCTAAGCGGAGTATATTACAGAGCTTCTCATTTGAGCCTTTGAGACGAATGATCGATCGCTCTCCTTGGTCGCTCGTCTATAGCAAAGGTAGGCCTACGGGCGAACGGTTAATCGCTCGCCTAGCCGAAGGCGTCGCACGGACGGTCATCGCTCGATGAGCTTAAGTTAGACTCCAAGACGATAGACGGAACTGGAGCCAGACCATTGTTTTATTTATTTATGTTTTGTGAGAATGAGATGTAGGACGTAATGGGCGCCTTGTAAGGCTGCCGTATACAATTCGACTCCTGTAGTAACTTGTGATCATCCGTTCATACTGATTTGTAATCATACTGCGTAATTGTCAGTTTGAAAATATTAAACGAAGATTATTATTATTATTATTATTATTATTATTATTATTATTATTATTATTATTATTATCAAATTTACATTACATTAATTTACTTACTTGCGGCAGTGGTGAATGCGTGCCGTGACCTATAGGCCCTAATGACTGCTGAGTGATCGCTGTTAGTTTGTACAATATGATTGGCTATAACAACACGGTCGACAACTCACGCCGCTTGACTTCATTCGTAAAGTCACTAATTATATGCAGCTATTCAAAATATATGCTCCACACAAAAGCTCTGTAGAGGTCGACCGCGCATCGCTTACCTACGCAATCCAGCGCGATCGATTTTCAAACCGCCTACTATTTTCAAATGAGAAGCTCTTAGTATGGCATTCTAATTATAAACCCTTTTCAGAGGGTTTGCTATCGTTGCGTGCCGCGTTTCACGCAGAAATTCAACAACCAATTCACGCGCAGTAAACAATTAAACCAATTAGTTTACAACAAAGTGAATCAAGGGCTAATAATTTTTCCGAAAAACGATTCGAAATTTTTCGAATCGTGACATCATTTTCGAATCGAATCGAATACCGCCGTCCGATTCGTTTTCGAATCGAATATCGAAGCTTCGCAGGTCCCTAACACCAGTGCTAGAAAAGTTCTCACATAATTCCTATTAGTAGTATTCTTAGAGCCACTCAAATAGGTCAGGTCAAGTGCAGGTCAAGCTCAGGTCAATGTACATGACTGCAATCCATCTGGGTTAAAATAATAACAAAACAGAGAAACCGTTGAGTGTCCTGGAGTTTACTAAAAAAGCTGTTACCTAAATGTCTAGCAAACGAATAGTTACAGCAAGTGCATCCATGAACCAAATAAGAAATATAACAAGCCATGGACTTATTCGAGTTTTGAATATGAACTTATTAAGTTCACAGAGCCAGACAATCTGAATCAGAGTTGATCTTTATTAATGTCTACTCCAATAAAACAACACAATAAATGCATTTAGGTCCAATGTTGACTACAACTAATGCAATTCTGTAGCTGACATAGCTGTTAGAACGGAGACCTGGTCGCCGGGAGATAAAACCAGTGTGACTGCATGTTAATGGACCACTGGTTAAGTGGGCTATGCTGAAATACAGCAATGCATGACTTAACACTTTAACAACAAGAGTGTACGAAAGCCACTGGCAAACCAATGCAGCTCATCATTAAAATGTTAATAAGTCTTAGAGTGGCTAAAAAGCTCACAGACCATCAGCAGTGAAGGCACTTGTACTGTAACCTACTACCAGATGACTTTGTAAACTTACTTTTAAATGTCACCTTGTTCTCTGGATACGGACAAAAGTGATTGTGATTTATGCCACACAGTTTATTTGCTGGTTACATTAACATCTACAATTTACAGACATTATTTGAACGTGTGGAGTGCCTTTAGTGGACTGCCTGGAGTATCCATACATGGCTGTTGCTGCCTTGGCTGAGACAGCAGTTAAGCTCCTACCTGTATAAGCTAGGCAGCCCATGGCAAGCAAGGGCACAAATAAAAAGCTGTCTGGGTCACAGCCGTTACTATGTGTGGCTCCTTTTCCGAGGAGTGGACCAAAGTTTCCTTCAGAAGTGGACCAAAGTTTCCTTCAGAAGTGGACCAAAGTTTCCTTCAGAAGTGGACCAAAGTTTCCTTCAGAAGTGGACCAAAGTTTCCTTCAGAAGTGGACCAAAGTTTCCTTCAGAAGTGGATCAAAGTTTCCTTCAGAAGTGGATCAAAGTTTCCTTCAAAGTGGAGACATGTAAGAGTGTATCTAAGAATTCATTATCACCATCATCATCATTATCAACATCATCATCAGTTCCTGACATGTATCTAAGAATTACACAGGTATTGATATTGCCTTTGTTCCCACCAAAGGTCAGCACACCAGAGATTCAAGGCCAGTTCAGTGTATGTATTGCGATAATGAATTCTAACATGTAACACTACACAGCAAGTTTTTGTATCACATGTTAAAGAGCTAGCATCAGGAGACATGGTACCACTGCGCGTTAAGTGGATTCATGTATAAACTAGTCATGAGTAAATGGGACTGCACTGTATAAGGAATATGCAACAGATGCCCAAGATACAACATATATGCCATGCAATTAACAATAATAAAAATTATCAATATTTCCATTACTGAACTGTCACAGTTAAGTTCTGGACGCAACTGTACAGATCTCCGAAATACCAGAAGTAAAGATAGAAGCCGGAGCAAGCGAAAACATCCAAAAACTTACCTGTACTGTTCTCAGAGGCCAGGTTGTTCAAGATGGCCGATTTCTACAACACCATAACTACACATTGCCTCAAAGCTCAAACACATAAACCTACTCAAATTCACGCACAATAACAAGGCACGTTACATGCTACATAATAATAACATAGACTCATATGATATTTAGCTAATAACCACTATTAGATTTTGTTATTACTGTACTTAGGTTATTGAACCATTGTTATCATTGTTACTTTTGTTGTTGTTGTGTTGCATTGCAGTCTTGTGTTGTTGCCACAGAGATGCTGTTGTTGCTGTGTTTATTGTTGCATGTACTGTGTTGTCATTGTCATCTTCATGAGAATAGGTCACAGGGTGAAATGACTTTAAGCGTCAGTGTAGTAATAGGTCGCAGTACAGGTGTTGAAATCGGTAGATGGTTTAAATGGTTTAGACTTCACAATGGAAGACCTTTGGTTCAAGATCAAATGAACAGCCACATACAACAATCTTTGCAGGACGGGACAGAGGCCAGAGCAGCAAAGAAGCTTAAAGCTCAAATTTAAGCATACTGTCACTACCGGTAATTTTAGCATACTGTCACCATAAGTAATTCAAAAGTGCAAAAAATTAAGTATCTCATATCATGCAGTCATGGCACAGCGGAATGTACGGCCAGTTTTCAGTTATCCCTTTCTTAAGTCCGTCAACTGGCAAGCATTTTAGTTGTCAAAAGAGAGTAGGAGTCTAATCCAATTTGACAATTACCAAAATACATGAATGCAGGTAAAAATCTAATTAATAAATTAGTTGCACACGAAACAATTGATGACTCATGGATGAAAATGATCACACATCTAAATACGTGTATGCAAAAATAATTTAAAACATAATTTACAAAACTCTTACACTTTAGTTGACAAAAACAATTTGAACCATGTCAAGACCTGACCCCCAACATCGTTTCAGCTACTTAGCTGAGGGGGTTAGAAGAAGAGCTAGGGAGGTTGAACCCCAACAACAAAAAGACTGCAACTGGCTCGGGATCAACCAAAGATTCCGGACAAAATGGTCACTGCATTAATTTACTTCTCATTAAAAATATAATATATTATCAGGTAGTGTCTGCTTCCTATAATTGAACCCACAATCTCTGGTTGTTTTGAACATCTGAGATGAAACAATTCTGATTAGATAGAAACAGGAAAAGATAATTAAAACACATCCTACATCCTCTGCCCACTCGTCATCACTGCCTGTCATTTCGTTATCCGAGAACTCGCTCACAGAACCACCAGCCGGCGACATCACTCCACAATCACCACCAGCAGCATCGTCATCGTGTCCACTGCCGTCAACATTCTATGCACAACAAAGTCTCACTGAATACATGAAATTGAAACAGATCATAAGTTTAGGGGTGCGTGCTAGTCTAGTGATTAGCATGCTGGATGCCCCCTAGCTCTCATATATAAAGATCATGCTGACCACACATTGTTGGTGGGAAGATCAGATGGAGAGGGAGAGGACCGGCTAACCGCTCTCATGTGCCGAGGCTAAGAAAAATGAACACTTCATATCCATGGCTCCCCAGGCCTAGCTTAAGGAACTCTTTTTAGTTTAGTACAGTGATGTTGGTATTTCATCATTCTGTTTCGATGTTGGCCAATGATCTGTGAAGCAAGTGACTTGCAGAGCGGAGTATGCTGGTTATTGTATTCCTGAGAGGCTGAGACAATCGCTATCATCATGATCATTATCAATATCATCATCATCTTCAACACCACTATTACTAACACTGGCGCAGTGCTGGCCTTAGAATATTTCAGGCCCCGTGCAGAGTATACCGTACGGACCCCATGACACAAGTCAATTTTGTTTTTCCTGCTAATCATTTTATTTTAGTAGATTGTTGAAAGTAAAACAAGTCAAATTTAACTATACACGAGAATTCTGGGATATAGAGGAAGTTGACTTTCATTTTATTACAAAAGAGAAGATTTAATCGAAAACATAATGTTAATATTAAGGAGTCTTGTTTGTGTTAATATTCTGTGACATTTTTGGGCCCCCTAAGTTGCGGGCCCCGTGCGACCGCATGGTTCGCACTCCCCTAACGCCGGCACTGGCGTAAACTTGTCCAAAATATTGGGGGCATATGGTGATTCATTCTACACTTGTTGCATTAAATGTACAGTCCAACTCAATTATTGGGGGGCACTTGCTCCGGCTGCCCCCCCCCAATCTATGCCTATGATTACTAACACCACCTCTTTTAATTTATTGATAGCAACAGTAAGGATGAACTCCTAATGCACAGATGTTTCAAGGCTGAAGAGCTGTCCGCAATACTGGAGGACACGACATAAATAAAGACAACTAAATCTGCTCGAGCGAAGTACTCAGCAGAAACCAGTTGGTTTTGACCTTCCAAATCATAAACTATGACAAAGCGACAACCAATTGGTCTCGCAACTGCAACTCAGATCTTGGTGAGTATATCACGAGTTATTCAGGGTAATTTCCAGGACAGCACAGCTACTGCCATATATCCATCAGCCAAACGCAAAAGAAATACATGGCAATCAACACAAGCGATGGTATAAATTATGCAGCAATACCAGTGTATCACAGACCACAGCAATGGTTATAGGCCAGAAGAAATCAATCAATACGAGGCAAAACACTGCAGAGGAAAAATCACAAGGAACAATAAGCAAAGTATAAGGCAGTGGCTGAAGATTGAGTGATCCAGAAATGCCTTACAGAAGCTTCTTAAAAGTATTGTAATACAGGTAGGCATTCATTTAGAATAGCCACTTTGCCCTTAACAAGGCTTTTTCAGTGCATTTTAAGATGTTCCTGCAAGGTTCTAGGCCTACATAAATATGTAAAAATACACCTGAATGTACAATCTGACTCCTAAAAGTACCTTTCAGGGCAAAAGATGTCATTATTATCATTATTATTATTATTATTATTATTATTATTATTATCATTATTATCATTATTATTATTATTATTATTATTATTATTATTATTATCATCATCATCATTATCATTATCATTATCATTATCATTATCATTATTATTATTATAGTACTTAGTTCCCTCAGGGTCTTAGACATTACAAGTGTGATGGATCTGGAGCGGCTATATCTCTTCGATCGCGGGCAGAGATTTGACAAAAGAACCGCTGAAAGCCACAGCATTCAACCGTTGGACAGTCACCGACAGTTGTTGAAATAGGAAACTGGTATCTCGGGCTTCGCCTGTGATCTGTGTAAGGTGGCGGCCAATGTCTGCGATGAGAGCCAGGCCTCTGTTGTTGATATTATTATAATTATTATTATTATTATTATTATTAAACATTTTTTAAGCGCCACTACTTCCTCAAGATCTCTATACTGCAACCATCTCAGAGGAGACTCGAACTCATATTCTCTGCATTAGACGGTGAGCTCTCTAACCAATCAGCTCCCGTGCCCACCCCACATACATACAGAGAGTACCAAAGGACATTACCTTCAACTTTTGTTGCTTCCCGTTCAGAATTTTCTCATTTTGGTAGGCAGGACCTTCTCGCGTTTGATTTTTCATCTGCATAGGAAGGAACGTGCTTTCCTTCTCGGATATGGACGGTTTTGTTGCTGCTTTCTGAAGACCCGCATAGCTCCCAGGACAACGTTTGTGTACTTCCGAGTCAAAAGAAATCACCCGTGCAACATCTCGAACACTTTCTGACTCTTTTTCATGCCTTATTAAACTTTTATCCTGACAACTTTGAGAGTCTGGTAACAATTGAAGCTGATCAAAATCGATTTCTTCAGGACTTATTGTGAGATTTTTGCTAGTGGGCCTGGTGTAATCCATTGTTTCCTTTTTCTGGCTCAGCTTGGTGTTATAAGGAGCAGATCCAGACTTCTTCCGATGCCTAAGGCAACTCTCATCGTCATCACCGACCTCAGTATCATTTTCCGAAAGTGAGTGCCTTGCGTTTTGCTCTTCATCTAACAACCTATATCCACTCAATGATACAGAGCTGTTTGGTCGTCGAAATAAACCAGATGAACCTTGATGTAGGCCAGGATTCTCTGAACATTCCCCTTCTTTTGTCCCGTTTGAAGCCAAACCGGCTACGTCCGCTGACTGCAGTACTTTGAGCTGTTGTATCCAGGCAGATGTTTTTTCAAATGAAGCCCTCTTCGTTTTGGAGGCACTGTTCAGCACACCCTTATCAACCAAGACCGACTCTTCGTCTGATTCGTCATCTGCGTCTGTCACATGATGCCCCGCGTCACCATTAGGAACCGTTGTCGAGTCATTGTCTACGTCGCTCGGTGTACTAGTGTCGTTCGGTGAAGATTTCGTTTCCTGGAAATAAGATGAATTCCTATCACCGCTGCTGGCGTGATCAGCACAGGCGTCATCCGGATTTGAATCGATGCCCGTGTCATGTGATCCAACACTGCCGTTTTCAGAAACCATGCGGACGCCATTTTGTTGCTGCACTTTCTTCTTGTTTCTTGCTCTGTGAGTAACATTTAAGCTTATTTAAAATTTAGCAACAGATGCTAACCATACCCAGGTCATGTCTAATCTAGTTTGTCTGGTCCAATGGCATTAATCTCATCTAACTTTAATCGACTTGATCATCTCTTATCGAATCTACCATCCCCAACAATTTCCTATAATAAATCACACCTCTGATCCACACAGTACAGAAGATAAGGACAAATAATACTGAAAAGAATATCCTATAATACTTTACAGTTTGCCAGTAACTTATACTATGCAGGTATCTAAGAATGAAATGCAGCATAATGTTATGTTTCTTAAGAAAATGTAATGTAACATACATTCATCTTCAATGAATTTAAAGAAACTAAGACAAACAGTTCTGTTCTGAAACCAATTCTTAAACCCCAATCCAGTAAAATATTGAATAATAACAATAATAGTAATAATGATGATGATTATAATGATGATAATAGTTGCAATAATAACAACAGTAATATTGATAATAATATCAATGATGATGATCACTGGTGTAAATTTGTCCAAAATATTGGGGGGATTTAGTTATTCATTCTACACTTGTTGCATTGGGTGTACAGTCCATCTCAATTATTGGGGGCACGTGCCCAGCTGCCCCCCCCCCAGAGTCTATGCCTATGATGATGATGACAATATTAACAACAGCAGAACATATAAAGAAGTCCATCCATTCTCCTCAAAGCAAAAACTGTCAGTAGCTAGTGTACTGACCCCTTTGCGATCGGAGTCTTGCAGCGTGGTGAAGGAGACTCTCGTGGTCTCGAGGTCTCGATGACCTGAGTCTGAACTAAGGCCACAACGAGAAGCAGGATACACGGACTGAACAGATGCGCCAGAGACAAAGACTAAAATATAAAACATGCATTGTTTTAGAGTCAGTACACTGTTCACATGGGAGGGGGGATACCTGAAATGGCTTGGCACCCATTCAAATTGGCAGTGGTGGTGATGGATCTCACCTGATCAATTCATTGAAAATTATCAGGGTCAAGGTGCCATATGATCGCTATAGAAAAATATGTACATTTACATTTACAACTGTAAGCAAATTCTCCTACATCCTACAGTTCATTTCCTACATTAAAAAAAAATGTTATTTGTTGGCAATGGAACATTCCACTGTCCTCAAAATATCACAAGTCTCGTTTAGTCATCGGTTTTGTCTGATGATCAACATAGTTGTTTATTACCAAAAATACTCCTTTAGTCATCCAGGATGTTAAATGACCTTAGCTAATGACCTATTATGTTGGCTTCCCACAGTCATTCATTTCCTTCCTTACAGTCTAGTCTAGCAGACAACACACTGCCTAAACAACTCATTAGACTTTCACCAAACTTGAGGCAAGGGCAGATTGAACCCTAAATCCACCACTCTTACATTGATCATCAAAGTCTGCCAATGTATTTCTACCCATAACTAAGACTCAAATGGGCGATCTAGCATTTCAGATCGCCTGTCCGTCTGCTTGGAACAGACTTCCTGCATGTATTCAGGAGGTTAAAGTCTTTGTGTTCTAAAAAAAACATTTGGAAAACTATTTACTATACAAGTCTTAGCATTTGTGCTGATAATTGACAAAGTAAAGTATCTTAGAAATAGCTTCCTACCAATGATGTTACATAAATTGACATAACTAAATTTACAATTACAATGGAGTCTACTCAGTTGGCCTGAACCTGTGATTGTTTGATTATGGACAAAGTGCTGCTGAATAGACCTCCTTGTTGCACAACTCAAATGTATGATTGGACGATAATCTCAAAGTCCGAACCTCAGTACCGAATGCATCATCGGCATCCGTGAAGTACGTGATGAATGAAGCAACCTGTAAGGCATAGAGCAGGCTCAGCAGCCAGAAGATAAACCAACTTGTGCTGCTCTTCCACCTGTCATCGCAAACAGAAAACACGTCTTCCAGGTACAACAGATGCATCAGCTGATAGTTCTAAATTTCTCATCAGCAGATTTACCAGTGGCATCATTGCTCACACATCAACCTATATCCCGGGTTCAAATTGCATCAAAATATAAGAGACTGACAGTCCGTTCTTAATTAATATACGTGTGTATACATGTATGTGTATGCAATATGCACGTATGTGTTAGTATGTGGGACATGGTAGCTGACTGGTTAGAGTGCTCCCCTCGTAACGTGGACAGCATGGGTTCAAGCCTCCCCTGAGATGGTTACTGTACTGTATTGTATTGTATTGTATTGTATTGTATTGTATTGTATATGGGCATTTATAAAGCGCCTCTTGTGGTATAGACCATTCAGAGGCGTCCCAGTGCGCGAGACCCCAAGAGAAAAAGCAGGATTTAAGGTGAGAAAAGGAAGAAGCAATGCTAAAAGAGAGAATGGTGGTGCGGACAGAAGGAGGAAGTCGGTTCCACAGTGAGGGACCTATGCAGGCAAAGGACCTGGATTGAGCCATAGTAGTCCTGACATGAGGAACTAAGAGGTCAAGATGATAAGAAGATCGGAGAGGACGCAGTGAAGTAGCAGAATGAGGCTGTAGAATTAGATCACGCAAGTACTGTGGAGCAAGACCCAGTTGTAGGGGAAAAAGTCTCCACTCTGTAGGGACCTTGAGCGAGCCTATCACTCACAATTGCCATATCGACTGATGCTTGATTGTTAGATAGTTATGCTTAATAAATGTGTAATATGTATGTGTGTGTGTGTGTGTGTAAGAATGAATGTATTTGTTTATGTAAGCGGACACTTGTAACCCACATAAGTACGTGTATGTATGTGGACATACGCAGCACAGCTTCTAAGGAACTCACAATGTCACAATTCATTAATAATGACCAGTTCAACACTGAGCAAGCAATGCTTGAATGGCAGAAAAAGTCTCCAACTGGCACGTTCAAAAGATAAGAAAAGTCAAAGAAGATAAGAAGCTTTCATACCTATCTAAGTAGGAACTAAGCACAGAATTGCAGTCCCAGGGTTGAAGGAATTTTTTCCTTAAGCATATATAAAAGCACAAGCTGTAACATGTCGATTATAAAATGACTACAGACTGTGGTTTAGCCTGGAAGTGGAGAGCATGTGGTGTGCCTAGATGGCAGACATGGAACATGCTGAGGAGAAATAAAACATCTGTGGTCTAACCATTGGTAGCAAAACGGCAGAAGAAAGGCTCGCATAAACGTCCTCTTGACAATCAGAACCCAGCCTTGTTGTGGCTTCGTCTTAGAAAACGTCGAACCTGTTCGCATAAAAATACCTCAGCCATAAAAACAGGAAAACAGCAATAAGTAAGAACTGCTACCTAAACACAAATTTTATAGGAAATTCATGATTGACAACAGTCTTATGTAGCTACTTCAAATAAGGCAGAATCATATCTGACGATAAAGTAAGGCTCCGTATGAGCAAGGGAGTGAGCAAGAGTGAGCGAGTAAGAGCAAGCGAGTGAGTGAGCAAGAGCAAACGAGGGAGTGAGCAAGAGCGAGCGAGCAAGTGAGTGAACAAGAGCAAGCAAGCGAGTGAGCAAGAGTGACTGAGTGACTGAGTAAGTGAGCAAGCAAGAGTGAGTGAATGAGCAAAAGTAAGCGAGCAAGGACTGAGTGAGAGTGATGGAGTTAGTGAATGTGAGTGAGCAAGCAAGAATGAGTGAATATGAACAAGAGTGAGCTAGTGAGTGAGTTAGTGAGTGAGCGAGCAAGTGAGGTAAGTCAGTCAGTAAGCAAAGGATTGCTAGAATTGAGCAATCATAGGTGTTGAGTTAGGGGACAAAGTAAACTACTGCACACAAATTGATTAATGTAATGTAATGAACTGTAACATCTAGTAGTTAAATGGTAAAATGACTTAGGCCTCGGCATAATCTATTTAGACCTACCAGCAGAACTGATCTAAGCCAGAGCTTAAACAGACAAAGTAGGCTCTATCCATCTGCATTTGTGAGTCAAAGAAGGTATTAATTTTCAGACGTCTCATAACTTTACAGTTTTGTAGAGTTCTCATTACTTACAATTACACCTTTAAAAGGTCCATTGTGGGGGAGCTATATCAATGTTTTGTTACATTACATTACACCAGTACACTGCAACACAATTAAGCAAATGTTGTTGTCCTGTTGTTGTGTTGATGTTTTCCAATACTGCAACTCAAGAACCATACCTCTGAGGATAATTGATGATACTGGAAAGAGGAGCACAATAAATGACTAATCAGGTATTATCTAAGCATACGTATTGTTCAGCACCTGGCTTATTCCAAAATTTAAACTAATTAAATGACTATCTCACCTTGTTGTCTCTGGAAAAAGATTCAAAATAATACAAAACAATTACATATTCTTCTAGTTTTGCTTGCTTACGACATTTCCCGTTCATAATGACATTTAACATCATACAAACTGGTGCTGGTGCAGGCAGCGCTTTTGTGAGGTAGGCCTACTTAAAGGACACTATAGTTAGTACCCGGATACATACATACATACATACATACATACATACATACATACATACATACATAGTGTAATCATCTTACAATTAACAAAAGAGACATACCTACAGCAAACAATAGGAGTCCTCGACAGCAGAACAAATCCTAGTACTATTAACAAGACATCGAAGGTAGAACATACCTCGAACTAGATCTACGTCTATTAGGTCAAGGTTGACCTTTGCCCTTTTCCATGTCACGTGACTGAAGGTCTGAGAACACAAACGCAAGACAGAGAACGTAGAGAAAGCGCAAATCATGGTCATAAAAGTCAAGAACAATTCTCGCTGTGAAAGACAAGAACAGCCGTGCTCTAGAAAACGGACACAGAACGATACTTCACGTAGCTGGCTATCTAGAGGAAACCTTTTGCAAATGCCAAAGCCAACATCAAATGCTCTGCTACATGTTGTTTAACAATTTGCCCAACGATTTGCAATTAAAATTTCAAAACAAGTCTGCAAATGATAAGTTATTTGACGCAGTTTACCAGCGCCCCGCACTGCTCATTTAAAAACAACACGAAATAAAGTCCAAATTTAATTGCAAAAGGGGCCAATGACCAGAAAAAAGACAATCTTCTTTACACGCTTCTTAATTACTAGTTTAGTACTGCTTTATTTATAAAGGATTCTTATAGTTAAAATCTTATTCTTATCAGTAGCGACCATATGGCTTCAACCCTGCCTATTTTTCAATGAATTGATCAGATGAGATCCTTTGACACCACTGGCCGTCCATCTGAATGGGCTCCACACCATTTAGGGTCCCCCATCTATGGACCGGAATTAGCCCGATATTAAAATCTCTGAAATAAGCCACCATTGGGAGGCAAACCGCGATCTGCATGCTCTCTAAGACAGAGGTACATGGGATGCAGCCTACACTTTAATCAATGTGACTAACTGGACCAACAATAAGACTTCTGTAACTGCTCCTAAACAGGTAAGTTATTCAGTTTAATACAAATCATTCTACTCCATGTAATGTATGTGCAATTGTCAACAATACACTAATTGCTTCCTTACTTACTAAAATCAACTGTAGCCCAATCGATAAACGCAAGCAATAAACTTAATTCAGCTGAATTTAAAACACATAAAAACTGGCTTCCAATTCAAACTAAACTCACCAGATTTCCAGTCATTCAATAATAAAATTTTACCCAATGTTTACACAACAAAAGTGCAATATCCTGACAACAAACAATCAATAAAATTATTTTCATACCTTTCCAGGTAAGACTCAGTTCACCTAGGTAGACCTACAGGTGTGCCTAGCAACGATTACCGTAAAGTGCTGACATTCAGGTACTATACTATTATTGCAACAACAACAATAACAACAGCGTCAAGCAACACACACACACAGACAGAAGATGCCACCCATTGTAGTCTTTGCATCAATATTCATCGAAGAGGAATGACCTGAAGTTGCCATGCGGACGAAGCACAATATCAGTTTCCCAATGCACACTACCACATCTGGAAAACGATTAACTGTCAGCCCCACCTGGAAAGACAGACTGCAGCAGTTTCCTGGATAACCATCAGGAACCCTGGACTGCAGAATTGGATGTAGCATAAATCCTGGAATTACATGACCTTATTTTTCACATTTAAAAGTCTTGGCTGACATGCGTTTGTCGTGTGTGTGTGTGTGTGTGTGTGTGTGTGTGTGTGTGTGTGTGTGTGTGTGTGTGTGTGTGTGTGTGTGTGTGTGTGTGTGTGTGTGTGTGTGTGTGTGTGTGTGTGTGTGTGTGTGTGTGTGTGTGTGTGTGTGTGTGTGTGTGTGTGTGTGTGTGTGTGTGTGTGTGTGTGTGTGTGTGTGTGTGTGTGTGTGTGTGTGTGCGTGTATCAGGATGCATGTATCTGTGTACAATTGTACATGGCTATTTTTTGAGTTCCTAATTAGGATCTCATGAACGTGATGGATACTTGGTTGTATAGCACATATTTCCTAGTGTATTTGATAATCAATGATAAGCCTCCTTGGGGCTATCCTGATGGACTTGGGTTATATCCTGCACCAACTATGACCTCCAACGAAACCTACCTACTACTCCTTCCATCCCTGTATTCATGACAGCATAATTGCCCCAGCCGACAGCCTGATGTACAAAACATTTACTGTTAGGACATTATGACCTTCCTCCTGTGCTCAGGGCCAAACTAATGACTGGCTTTTCCTCATCCGTCTCGCGTTCCCTAAAGGCATTTCTGTTTCCCCGGGGCTTCTGTGCTGAGAGCGCCTCTGAATAGTTATTCTGCAAGAGGTGCTTTATAAATTTCTAGATACAATACAATACAATACAATTACAATACAATACAATACAATACAATACAATACAATACGAGTGATAGCAAGGATAGCCCCTAAATCCCATACTAAACAACACTTCATCAAATTTGGTATACTTGGAGTTGATCAGATTAATATTCTACAACTATGTGAATTTATGTATAAATATACACACAACTCATTACCTAGTATCTTTAAGGGTTATTTCAACTTATCTTCCGACATTCATGGATATTCTACCAGGCAAAGTAAATTCTACCGAAAGGTCTGTGCTCGCACCAATACCAGGAAGTTTGCCATAAGAGCCTCTGGTCCATCGGCCTGGAACAATATCCCCTTAGAGATTCGACACTTAACGAATCTGTCTTCGTTTAAGAAAACTTTGAAAGCACATATACTGAATACTTAGTTAAATATGTCTTGCTGCCCGAGTTACCATCTTGTCAATTTTAGTTAAGCTTGCATCTAGTTAAGGTTATTTTGGATTTCACCAGCTGTGCATGTCTTATTTTTTTTCTCTACAGTGAAAAGAGGCTATAATATAAACGTTTATATTATGAGAAAGCCATTCGCTATTTGTTACTAATGTATTTATGTTACATGGGTAACCCTACTTAGTGGGTATATAGCCCTTTTGGGTTACCATTTGTCGCCAAAACTTGCCTGCCTTTTTGTGTACACTGATTTTTGTTGTTTTTTTGGTTACAATAAATCTTTTGATTGATTGATTGATTGATTGATTGACAATTATATTCTTTTTAACTGTGTTTATTAGATGTCTGTACACCAAAGTGCGATTAGCAATTGGTTAATAAAGAATATACTCACTTGCTTAAATGTATTTTAATTCAGGAAATGTAAACTTATGCCAGAAAAAAAATTATTTACTTATTATTTTGCAAATATATATGTGCTCTATAAAACGTCCTTTGTACTCGCCCAGATACATACGTATTCTGAGGGCCCAAAGACCCTCTGTCACATAATGTGTTAATTAAAACAAGCTCATCTCTCACTCCTAATTTTTCTTCATCATTAAGTGTTCAGTAACTTCCTTAGTTTACCATGACCTGCATATCATTAACGTTCCGACTTCTGGTTCTGTAATCTGTAAGATCTCTAGGGACTTGTAGTGCACCGTTTCCTAGGCTTCCAAACTAAACACATATTAAACAAGTCTGACTGTGACACATTAACACAACGCTGGCTCAAACAAATGACGCAGGCTCCTACTGTACACAGACCCTGATGCAGGGGACACCCTGTTGGAGATAAACTCCACCAATTTTTTTACTTCACAAGGATACGTTTAAATTACGAAGATGTTTGTTTCAGACTTAAACAACGGCTGCTGTTTAACAGCGGAAACAAAAGTCACAAACAGTCAAAACAGCAGTTCGTTCTCAGTTCAATAATTAATATGGAGCACTTTGACTCAAGTGCTTTTGAATGTTTCTTACTAGGGGCTACAGGAATATCTTTAGACATGTAAATACATTTGCCTGACCCAGAACACTATAGAAATATCTCCACAAACGTAAATACATTTGCCTGACCCAGAACACTATAGAAATATCTCCACAAATGTAAATACATTTGCCTGACCCAGAACACTATAGAAATATCTCCACAAATGTAAATACATTTGCCTGACCCAGAACACTATAGAAATATCTCCACAAATGTAAATACATTTGCCTGACCCAGAACACTATAAGAATAAATATCAGGAAAATTGTTCATGTTTGTTCACAAAAGCTTTTGAAGGTGCTCAGAGTTTGACTATTGATAGCTGAAAGGGATACCACCTGTGACACTCGGCTCGAACACAGAGAAACGTTTTGGCCGCGCTAACTGGAACTGGAACTGAATAAACGCGACCCTGGCAAATCTTTGTAAACAAAGAACTGATTCTAATTTTCAGATCTCTGCAGCAATTGTCCGCAGGTACTGCACAAATAGCCCGATACTCATACATGCAAGCATACATACGTGAGCCACCACGTGGGGCGTGGTGGCTCAGTGGTAAGTTCGGCGCCTTGTGACCGGAGGGTTGCGGTTCGAATCCCACTCTAGCTGCTGCGTACGGACCTTGGGCAAGTCCTTCACTCGCGATTGCTCATGGCGCTTCGGCGTGAAAATTCCGGCACAGTATCAAATGCTGTAGTCGGGAGCGCCTCTGAGTAGTAGTTGACTTCGAGAGGCGCTATAGAAATATCCGGAATAAATAAATAAATATACAGTTACATACATAGAATGCAAGTCAAATCCACAACAGAGAACAGATTCATAAGGGCATGGTAGATGAATGGTTAGAGCATTCGGCCTGTAATGTGGTGAGTAAGGGTGCGAGCTTCCACTTAGGCGGTCACTTTGTAAGGACCTTGAACGAGTCTTTCACGCACCAATGCTCAGTGCCTTCTCCGTTCTGTTGTATGGTCATGTGTGCAGTTTTCTGAACTTTGAAAGGAGGGCAATATAAAATACAATTGCATATTATTTTATTGTATTACCAGTCAAACTACATCACTGACTTTTTCCATAGCGACGAAAAGTTCAGGCAGTATGATCCATACATACATGCAAGCATACATACAGGTACATACATACTCACATGTGAGCTCCTTAGCACCCTAGGGAGATTCTTAAAAGGTAATGCACATATATAGCCAGACACATACACATACATACAAACATACATACACGCAAACATACAAGGCAAGTCAATTTACAACATTCTATGTAATACATAATCATGGCTCCTAAAAATATCTTTGCTTCATGTACCTTTCTATTCCACACCTAAAAACTGTTGTGACTGGGCTGGGAGTGCCTATGAGTTGGCCAGTGGGGATGCTATATAGATGAATAAACTCCATCACTACTCCTAGTGCCGCTAGTTCCAGGTAGTGCCAGTCAAAGGCCCGAAGAAAGGAGGAGGGTGAAGTTAACAGCCCTGGCAGCCACAAGATGTCGTTAAACACAAGAACTACTGAACAATAAATCAAATTTTGACTGAATACAGACATTCCTAGAAGTTCAGACGAAGTGTAAAACCCAGGGTGCTGGGGGTTAAAAAGCATCTTGTTGTTGAGTTGCTTTGGTCATTCCTGTGCATCAGCCAAGACATCCTTCAACGTCAAGACCACGCTTCTCAGGAGTGGCACACAAACAAATCTTTTACCTTTACCTCGTTTCTTCTACATGCAAGTACAATGAACAGGTGTACGTCGACATTTGCATAGTTCCAGTACAGTGACCTCTTGCTGGTGGTCTATACTCTGTGTTCGGTCTTGTTAGTAATCAATGCAACTCGGTCCCGAAACTTAAAAGACAGATGGGATGGTACGCTGTCGACATACCTGAGGCCCATATACATCTGAGGATATCTGTTCCCAGTGGCATTAAAACAACGGAACGATTAACTTACCTTGTGTGTAGGTGTGTATGTATGTGTGTATGCATGCATGTATGTATCTGGCCACTTATTCAGCAACTTTTAACTCACCAGGGTGTTATGCATGTATGTATGTATGTATGTATGTATGTATGTATGTATGTATGTATGTATGTATGTATATATGCATATTTATGTATGTATGTATGTATGTATGTATGTATGTATGTATGTATGTATGCATGCATGCATGCATGCATGCATGTATGTACGTACACTGTACAGACTACCTTGACAACATAGATGAATTATACCAACAGCATCACAGAAATAAATCATTTCATACCCCGCAATGCAACCAGTCCCACAATTCAGCTTGGTTTATCAGGGTCACTTATGCTAGTGTGGTAGAAAGACATGGAAACAACATTTTGATTAAGTCATTTTGCGTTCACCTTTGTTTTGCTCATTTGATGGCTCAAAGCAGCCAGTGCAATAGTAGCTGCCTTCAAGGTCCTGCATAAATCACTGAGAAAACAAGTCAACGAGAACTCCTACCAACCTTAAGGGCAGCCCTTTCCAAAGATCTTTCCCACACCTGCTTTTCATAGGCACCAATCTGAAAACACAAAATCCACAGCAATATGTAAGGTGTTGACACATAGAAACCAAACGTTGAACCAGTATAAATCCACAGATTGTCTGCATGTACAAGACACCTGCAATATTATTAGTAGGACATAAATCATAACAATGGTCACGTCCTGCGCTTAGCAACGGTCGCTAGATTTACCATTAATCATTCTTTCTATGATTAAGACGGACTCTTGCCTACTTCAGCAACCAATTTTGCAACATTTTATGTGACACTTTTCCTTCTGTCTGCCTTTACATAAAATTGTTTTAAGGCTACGACTATAATAAGTTACAAAAATTTAGAGATAAAAAATGATAAAAAAAATTATGGTGATGATGATGTTGAGAAGGAGGAGGAGGACGAGGACAAAGAGGAGGACGAGGAGGAAAACGAGGATGAGGTGGAGGAGCAGAGGAACTAGGAGGATGAGGAGGAGGACAAGGAGGGGGTTGAAAACAAGGATGAAGGCGAGGATGAAGACGATGACAACACTTATGATGTCAACAAATCAGTAAATAAAATCATACGCCAAATTTCATCTTTCATTCACCATCATGCTCATATATTGCTTGGGATCTCGTCCTCTTCTCTGCTGGCTAAAGACCCTTCTTTTCCCTCGGGGTTGTCATGCTGGGAGCGCCTCTGAATAGTCTATGCTGTGAGAGGCGCTTCATAAATAATCAGATAAGATAAGATAAGATAAGGGGCCATCCATATATTACGTACACAAAAATCCGGGAAAATTGGACCCCCTCCCCCCCCCCTGTTCGCAAGCGTACTTTCTTCCACACCCCCCCCTGAGTACGTACGTTTGACGCACCCCCCCCCCGATGACCAGCAGCAGAAAGTGTCTCCAGGCAGCCTGTCTGCACTTTAGGCCAGATTATTGAAGGGCCAATCTAGACAAATTATAGGTGTCGTTCACAGCACAGAATAACTGCACATGGCTTTTATATAATGTAATAAAATGCCATGGGACGACTATAGGATAATACAGAGTTATAAATAGGCTAATGTGGACGTCATAATTAGAAATTTATTTTGGGTACGTACACATTTTGTTACCCCCCCTCCCCCCCCGTTCGCACCCGTACGCAAAATCGCCAAAATCCGACCCCCTCCCCCCCTAAGTGCGTACGTAATATGTGGATGGCCCCTAAGATAAAAAATGATCATAATTTGAAACAGATTGATGACTTCAAGTCTAATATCTCTGCAACCATCCCATGTCTTATAAATTATCAGTGGAGATAGTTTAGCCTATTTATCACCCTATTCATAACTAGCTGATTTGTGAAAAATGAATGCGCATTCCATAACTTCCAGCCGCTCTAGAATGCACACCGCTAATGTCACAATTTTGCACATGTGGTGCATGTGGAAAGTTTTCCAATGTCACAATTTTGCCCCTGTGGCCAGCAACAGGGTTGTTTAGGCTACTGGGCATCTTAAGAAAAATTCTTCATGAGAATTCAAATAAAAAATCTTACAAAAATTTACTGCATAATAATACCCTTTGTGCTATGTGTGCAAAGGGCTTTTGGGCAGAAACTATACTTGCCACGAGTAATCGTAATCGTAATCTCGAGACTTCTACAGCGCCCACAAAAGCTAAGTCGCGGGAACCAGCTTATTCACAGGCGCTTAGTCATATCAAAATCGATAGGCAGGGGGTCAAATCGGTTCCTGGTCAAGATCCAAAGGAGTCAGTCAGGTAGACAGTAAGACGGCTAAGGTGGGTGGTGTTTAGGGTTTAAACGGCGAGGGAGGTAGGGAGAGGAGGAGGAATCGGGATAGGATTTGTGAAAGAGCATATTTTAAGTTTTGAGTGAAAGACCTGTGGAGATATTGCAAGTGGTGAGGTTTTAGTGAGTTTATAGGATGGATCTGAAATCTTAGTGTGTGGAGTAAGTTCTACATTTTTAACATAAGCTTTGATAAAACAATAGCAAAACTATTTTATTAACCTGATGCTCTTCCCTTGCTATTCATAATGAAAAAAATGGATAAACTCCTGTTACTGCCATCAAGCAAACATGATAAAAATCCAAGTATTTCATCAGTTAAAATCTAGATTTTTTTAAGGAAGATTATACATAAAACAAGTGACTGGATAAACTTACAATTTCTTGATAATTGGAAATTGATCTATTAATCCATTCCATGTTCCATTGAGCTGGGAATAATAAACTTAATCCATGCAAATTGAGTTCAAGACCTGTAACAAAACAACAGCCATTAAACTAACAATTAACTACAGGTAAATAAATAACAGCAGGTAACTTCTGCATGTAGGTAACAAGATATTTAATACAGTGCCTCATAAACACCTCACAAAAGCTCTGCATGTGAGACTACTGAACTGGTTTAAACAAGTGCATTTTAAGACAGTGTAAAAGTATTTTCAGCCATTACACATCAACCGATGGCACACCAAAGCCAAGCTGTAATCAGGTCAAAATCAAGAAGATTTTGAGACAAATACAGTTTTAAACTAACTATGAAATGACAAAAAGTTCAAGCTGAAGAGAAATTGGGGCCTTCGACATAATACTAATTCTAATGTAATTATGATGTTCGGGTTAAGAAGTGTTCGCATCTTATACATGTTCATATACACCTTACAGAAACATATACATTCAATTATAGTTATTCTGCAAATGCATGTCAGCATAAAAGCTCCCGAATTCCTGAACATCTATGTTATGCAAACATCAATGGTAGTCTAACCAGTTTCTTTTTCGGTGATTGACTTTGATATACGGTTAGAAAACCTTATATTTTATTATCATCAAAAGTTAACATTCTGGAGTATCTATTATATATAAATTATGTTACTGACTTTTATTCAGTTGATTTTATTATTTACTTAAATTACCTAAAAATTATATTTTCTAAGCACTAGTCACAGTTTACAATTTTTGTGGCAAATTTGCTGCTTAAGAAATATCACCTTATTGCAAATTAATCATAATAATCTTCTTTAATTATCAGCTTAAGAAATGAAGATTAAATTGTCACGATGTCAGATTGCACAAGTCATGCTTAGTGGAAAATTCTTGTTCAAAACCTTGTCAATAATTGAATGTCATATGTACATGCCAAACATTGAATTCTCGGAAGCGCCGATGAGCTTAGCATCATACTACGCACCAGCCACTCACTTTCGAGCTTTTATTTCCAGAATTAAATTCCGTGTACATAAACACCAATAAGCAAATCTAACATTTCAGACGTGGAAAAGATCAACTGAAACCTCCTCTAAATCTAGTCAAATACAGACGGGCACTCGTTTTTAATCTGCCGTACGTCCTTGGCATTTAAAGCCTTCCCATGTTCAACGGCATTCAAGTCTAAATCGCATCAAGTATGACAAGCTCAGAATACCATGAATACTCCGCAATATACCTATCACAGCGCTAACGAAAACCTAACGCTGAAACCTGTAAGCTTATATAACCTGATGATATTATTTGTTTTCCGCTCTCGCGCCGAGCTATTTATAGTAGGTAACCAGGAAACGCTCAGCAAGATCGAATAGTATTAGAAACCTAATTATATAACTGTATTATATTTATGTTTGAAAGGTAAATTAGATGCAACTAAAAAATTGACATTTATCATAACGTCCCTAAAAACTGTTTAAATTAATCTTGTTTTCGTCAGTTTTTTCTATGCTATAGGGCCTATGGTCAGGAATTATGGCATATCATGAAGCATATCGTTGGCATATCGTTGCTCGAGAGTCGAGATAGTAGGACTAGGACCCAATATACGAATAGGCCTAAAGATAAAGAGAAGCCTGTGATACATACACTATCAAAATTCAGAAGAAAATTGAGTTTTCTTGTTTGGAGTGAAAAGATATAGGCTTAGTACACTGAAACACGTACAGGACAGCCGCGAATGTGCATTAAGTTAGTAAGTAATCTTTAATAGCGCCATACAAACGCCCAAACTTTACACAAGCAATGCATGTTATAGTGAAAATAAAAGTAGCACAATGTCAGTAGGAAAAATCGATGCAATTTTATAAAGAGTTTTGAAAGTCCAAATACAGAGTTATAAATATATAGCGCTAAGACTAACAGCATAAAACTTTAGATAGGCCTACGATTGGAAATTAAACTAACAGGTTAGATATCAGAACAATCATTAAAACTAGCATGATCACAGTTTCTTATTTGTACTGTGTGCAAATGATTTTTATGCAGTAGTGAATGAAAGTACGGTAATTCAGATAGATGTATGCCCTTTTCCGTAAGTTGATTGGCATGTGTAACAGAAGCTTTTCTAGCTGTGGGTACCATACAATCCTCATGCTTATATCTTGAAAAATGTTTATAAGTGGAAACTCCAGCACTTTGTTGACACGTGCAGCGATGGTGAAGGATCACATTCGACAGAGTCATTCAAAAATGAGCCGGGTAGGGGACATACGGTCACTATATAAAAATGTTTACATTTACGTTTTACCACAGTATAAATAATTATGTGGTTTTACATACAATTGCGCAAAAGCCAGGAGGCGAAGTTTCACGTCAGTGGTTGACCTATTTCACTCCATGTTACTCACTTAGCCGCTTAAGTGCCAGACTCACCGTTTAGACGTCATTTATATATCACGTGTTTCCGGTTGAAATTGCAAACGGAGAAAAGTTGAAAATCCAGATTTTTAAACGATATTTGCGTTTCTCAAGAGAATGACGTCTAACTCGAACGAAGATCTAGTACCTGACAAGGGTAAAATTGTTGTCGTCTTGCACGTAATCAAATTTGCATTTATATAGTAGCACTGTCAGTTAAATATAAACCCTGTTGATGTTATGATCAAGTTGTATGGCAAAAAATAGAGCTGTTGAGGGCGAGAGCGTCGACAAGAAACGCTTATACATGTCAGTCACATCATGATAAACTCAAGTACTTGTGCTAGTCGCTTCACAGAAATGACCTGCTTCCTGCGTAAATACGTCACAGAGGTTTGAGCTATGCAGTGCGCAGATGGGTGTAGTGCGAAAACAAATTATATTTTTATGCTCCCACTTGCAGTTGTGTGTAAGGGGGTGCGGCCCGAAACCCGAATCCCGGAAATGAATTTCGTCCGGATCCCCCAAATCGATTTTAGACTAAAATTACAAATAAACAGGTGAATAGGCAGTATATCGAGATCCATCAAAGCCACGCTAGGTCTATGTCATGTATAAGAGTTTACAATTTAACACTGAATAGTTTTCGAGAGTTTGACCGCTTTCTATAAAACTGTTTTCGGGAAATCGGGCTTTTGTGTGTTTTCAGCGTTTTCTGGGATTCGGGTTTCGGGGATTCGGGTCGACCCCATGTAAGGATATGATTGTGGACGTTTCCTTGTGCATGTTATGCTTATGTACGTACATACATAAGGTGTGTTGTGTATCCAACAGACTTTTGACTCTTACTTGGTGTTTATCCTGCAGGGGATGCGGTTGAAGGAGCGACGGGAGGTCCAATGCCCTACTTGACACAATCGCCGGATGATCCTTCTAAAGCTACAGAAAGCCAGCAAGAAGAATGGAGAACAGAACTTTCCAGGGTTAGCCTGAAAATAAACTTTTCCAAACAGCACTTCTGAACAAAATGACGTCGACATCTGACTTGGATTTAGTATGGTCTTGAACCAGGCTTAAAACTTATTGCTTAGAATTTTTAAAGCTTAATGCTTTCATGTTTTTTTTAAGCGTAAAGCTTAGAATTTTTCTTTGATGTTGCTTAAAAATATACTGACGTTATTTTTAATGATATTTCACATCTGTTAGGCATGCTGGAAGACATAACAAGTCATTACGTATGGAAATGTCCAACTACGTACTAACTGAGTCTTGATGCGGTTTAAGACGAATTCAAGGCATCAAATGGCACAATACGTACTTGATGTAGCACCTGTTTAGTTCTGTTTAGCAGCCATATTTTTGTGCATGAAGAGATTCTCTTTTTAAATTGGGTACTTGGTAGTCTAGTGGTTAGCATGCTGGACTTTCGACTAAGTGGTTTGGGGTTCAAATCCCCTCTAATGCAGAAATTTGTTTCAACATTTCTGCTCCACCTGCGCCCCAAGTCAACTCCGTTATAATGAGTACACTGACTGTACATTGTCGGTGGGACGAGCAGACTGCAAGGGAGAGGGCTGGTCAGCTTCCCTCGTATGCCGAGGCTAAGGTAAATGAAGTCGTTAGCACTTCTTACCCAGGGCTAGCTTAAGGGAGTGCTCTTCTTGTCTTCTTAAGAGGTTCTCAATGGTGTATGCAGATTAGATGCCGAGTTAGATACTTTTATGCATGCAATGTAGTTTTGTTTTGGGAGATTTACAGAATTGGGACCTGTGAAAAAGAAAACATAGACAATATGTGAAGGATGATTCTTGCATTCTTGTTACTTTGTAGCTGGAGTATGAGATTCAGACTTTGCGAACTGTTCTGATTGCAAAGAACCGAGAAGCAGCAATTTTGAAGCAGAAACTTGGAATCACACCAATGGTTGAAATGAAACAAGATCTTCAGTCAGGAATTCAGACCATAAAGGAGTCTGGAGCGTAAGCAACTGAATCGGTTGTAATCCAGTCTGATGACTTTAGAAGTATATAAATATAGCCATATATAAGTATTAAAAATGATGTTTTGCAAGATCATGTAATAACCTCAGCCTTAGAAATGTACAAATGAGTCTTGAAAAGAATTTTGTTAAACTGCGATTTTAAATGATATTTTGAGTGATAAAATACAATGCCACAACAGCCAAAGCAGATGCAGATGGCAATTTGTGTGATTGAAAAAGTTAATAATGACAGAAATGTTAAAATTGAGGGTTCTTTTATTTTTGATTTGATTAAGGAGACTGAACGATGGTTTTGTGGTGCAAGATGAATTGCACTTTCTACAGTCATTTGACTAGTTTGTGCAATGTTTCTTACTCTTCTCTCAATACTTTTCTAACCGCATTGTGGTTTTATGAATGTTGGCATTTACCAGCATAAAACTATGAAGATGTGGCCTTAGTTACTGTATTTCTGTTGAATATCATTATCATTTAATTAGACGTAACTTGAAATAATTTTTCTTTTAGCTATCAGAAAACCAATGCTGCCTTTCGATCGTTTGGAGATTTCGCAAGCAGGAAGCTCGGGGACCTAAGGTGAGTGTAGAAAGAAAGAAAATGCCGGGCCAGTTGCCTACCTAGCTCTATCTCTTCCTTTGAGAAATACATCAAAACTCATTATTTCTCATTGACTTTCAATCATCTGGATATCTAACTGCTCTTCACCTGGTTGAAGATTTGCCTCAGATTTGCATTTCTTGGTATCTATGCACACGTTAAAAATGTTTTGTAATAATAATTTAACGTATGTAGTGCAATTGGAAATCATGGTCATGCTTATTTTTGCGTGATTACTGATTCGGTGTGATTAGTGTTTGCAATTATTTTTCTTATCCAGGTCCAGTTATTATATCATGTTTATTCTTTAAAACATGGCCATTGTAAAAATATCAGCTAGTGATTGCATTCATTTGTGTTGCAGGAATTCAAATGCTTTTAAATCAGTTGAAGAAAAAGTTGGTGGAGCATATTCAAGTGTCAAGGTGAGCCCAAATTAGAATGTAACAGTACTTCTGAAATTTTTTGCAAGGTACATTTGACATATTGAATACTTGTGTGGTGAGGGATTTTGCAGTTTTCTTGGTTTGACATTTATTTATTGTTGAATTTTGGACATTATTTGGTAAACAGAAGTTTTGTTCCTGAGGTAAACAGAGGAAGAAATTTGGAAGATTTAAAAACATGTGAATGGAATAAGTGGTTGATCAGTTTGAATGTACAAAATTCAGTGATTGAAGAAAATGAATGTGTAACATATGGAATACCTATCATATGTCAAACCAGGTAATCATTGCCAGCGCAATTTAGCAGTTTCCGCAGTGACTTAACACCAAAGATTTTGGGTGATTTCGCTTTCAAAACGTAAATTGTGAAATAGGATCAAGAAGTTTGTGTGAACTGTCTTCTAAACATAGCCATGTATTCTAAAATATCAAGTGTGTTAAGCAATCATTGTCAATTATAATCTGGTGAACTTATCAACCTGGAGGCCCAAGTACCTGTCCAAAAGTGGGTACCTGGGCTGTGAATCCAATACCCGATACCCAGCCTTTCCTGAATTTACTTGTAAGTCTGATGAACCAGCAGGTGATGGCCTAGTATACCAACACTGGCAAGCTGTTTTCACCTGAAAGTGGACACGGGCACCGGAGCCGTATTTTACTAAATTGTGACACCTGTACTGATGTGCAACAATCCTAAATGCTACCAGTAAATAAAAACAGGATCAGTGTTATCAAGTGTACGATATTGTGACATCTGGCCCAAGAAACTTCTAGGACTTTCTCATCATTTTTATTCAGAGTATCAGCGTTTGCTTAAACATTGTGACATTCATTATTTTGAAAGCAATCACGATCTGTAGGCAACATAAAATCACGACTGGTAAGCAACGTTTTGTCATTGTGTTTATTGTATTCATTTGTGTTCTCTTTGTTGCAAAAACAGTCCAAGGAATGCTCTTGTATCTAAGTAGACATACTTCCGTTTAACAGCTGAAGCAAATTATTTCCTTTTGAAGTCAAAAATATGATTTCATATTTTTATTCCTTCTTTTAAATTTTTTCCTTATTTGTTTTACCTCTATTTTCTAGGACTTGTTTCTGTCACTTTCGTAGCTGTGAAAATTGATGCTAATGAATTCTGTTTTTAGACGAAAATTTCCTGGGTAAATCTTGTTTTTCTTTCTGTCAGTTTTGCTGTCTATTCAATTTGAATGACAGTTTGCATCTTTGTGTATAATTTATGTTTACATTTTTTATCTCTGTGATATAGTTTTCTTCAATAATTCTTTGTTTCTTGTTTTATGTCTTTGTTAGAATTTCTAATAACCATGAATTATTCCTTCCACTGCACAGCAAACAGTTACATATAATTGTATTGAATCAAATGTAACAAAAATTCTAGTGTCTGTGATGGTCTCCAAATTCTCATATATAATTTTTAAATATAAGTATTCTGGAAAATGAATTAAATTTCACTTCTGTTTAACAATTTTTGGATCCAATAAACTTATGCAGTACAAGAAGCAGACTTTGTTGTGGAGCTGTATGATAAGAAGTAGCTCAGAGAGCTTGTTACATTGTCTTTGCTAAATTACGGTGCAGTTTCTGAGTATGTAGTTTATTGATCGCATCAGACAACTAGGCAATGGTTTCAAGTGGAGTTAAAACATAAACCATTAGCACTTAAGTATTCAACCAAGCTAAAAAAAACTAGCACTTACGTATTTAAACAAATGTTTTTAGCCTTATACAAGTTAAATCAGTCACCATTACATGTATTGAAATTTATTGCCAGTTGCCGATTGAAGATTTGCAAGATTTAAAAGATTGTTATTAGTTTCTGTTACTTTTTCTTTGGTTTCTTTACAACTTTAACGCCAGAGTGTACTAAAAGCGATTGGGAAACGAATGCAGCTTGTCGTTAAAGTTTTCAAAAATAACATGTTAGACTGTTTCAGTTATTTTTCAAGTGGTATGTTTTTAAATTTGTTGAATTGTTTGTGAGAATATCATCATAGTAGTTTCAGTACTTGAGCTTTAAATTAATTGGCAAAACATTGACTTGTGGCAAAATCTGAGAAAGCAGGGATTCTGCTGCTGACCTTGTTGCAGAAGATAATCTCTTGATTTACACAGCCATTTCAAAACCATTGTTCAATAATTTATCGCTCCTGGTTTGAAGGCCACTCAACACTGTACATGAGCTTATCTGATGACAACAGGCAGGGTGATCTGAAAACCAAGAATGCAGTGACACAAAGGTTGCCACTATTTTAAAGTTTTTAAGACTTTTCAGCTATGTTCAGGGATTTTTGGAAGGGGAGGGAATTGAAGGGAACCAAATTTATTAGCAAAGTTCTGCAACTTGGTTTCATGCATGTATGCAACTGGCTTTTACAAAATGAGTCATATGGAGCTAATGTTGTGAAGGAAAAATTAACGCTAGAAGATGCTTTGCTATGGTTAATGATTGCTCATATATCTAAGTTTTCTGAGTACACATAGGCTTCTTGAATTTTCAAATGGATGATTACATGGTTGCTGAAAACTGTGACTCATGTATGGATTTCTTTCCAGCTGTTAGGAGAATGAACTTTTTGCAGCAGTTAGGTTGGCTTGTATATTTATCATGCATATTTAACTTTCTCTAACCTGCCTGAGTGTCTTGTAGCGACGTGTGACTTCAAGCAAGTCGGAGGGTAATTTCAAGGAAGCTCTTGAAGCAGACCCTGGCTCTCCATCATCGGGTGACGGCCCCAACGAAATCCTCAGCGACAGGCAGTCGTCATAAAGAGTGTGGTGATGTCAGGGTGACAGCCAGCCACTTATTGACAAATTTGCCGGTTGTAACGTCTTCACTAAAAACCATGTTGTTCAATCTGCTTGGTAGTAGTTCTTTGCATTCCACAATTTGTTTACCAATAAATTTCTGTTTCGTTTTCTTTGCTATGCCGTCGTCCTCGGTGCGTCGTGTGTCATTGTTGGTGCTTTGATGCATTCGCATGGAGGCATTGTCTTATAGTGCACTGGCATAGATTATCTTTAGTGCACTGATTGTGAGGTATTGTCTTTAGTGCATCTATATTGTCTTTGGTGCGCTGGTCTTGTAATACTAGCACTGATATTGAAACACTGCTAGTCTGGAAATAGTTTCCTAGGTGCTTTACCAGTTGGTTGTGATGCACTTTGATGCGATGGTCTTGAAATAGTATCCTGGGTGTTGTGGTTCATTGTCAGACTGAGGACAGTTTAAATAAAATGTGAGTGATGTCAGCTTGTTGACATTTCTCTTCTGATATCTTGCATAACAAAACCTGTTTGATTACTGTTATGTTTATAACTGTTGCAGAAAATTGGAGATGTGTCTTTTTTGCTCTTATTATAGTGCTATGTAGTTGGTCGGAAGTGTTTCTCCACTGTGGTTGAATTGTAAATAGATGTACAATAATTATATTGGTATGCTAAAGAGCAAATTTTGCCCTTGTTATGTTGTTGCATGTATGTTTGGTCTAGTTAAACAATGTGGCGATCTATTTTTCTTGGGTAGTTAGATATTGTTAGAATTGATCTAAAGTTAGAGTATGGTAAAAGTGTCAGAACACTACGGTTTTTTCAGCGATCTGTGTCGGAGATTTAGTTAAGCGTTTGGTTTCTGTGAGTTTTCAGTAATTAAATTATTTAATATTGATACTATGCCTTAGAGGATTATCTATAATTGTAATAGTGTTGGTTTCCTTTGAACTCTAAGAAAGGTTATACTCGTGAAGGCTTTGGGAATTTAAAATCTGCTCAGTGTATGCCGTTGTTAATAAGATATGTTTTCTTCTGCACTGTAAATTTCATTATCAGATTTATCCATTATCATTTCATGTTCAGTTAGGTTTTCTCTATGTACCGATACAGTAGGTAGTTGGACTCTTTAAATGAATTCATTCTGTATTTTGAATATTTTATTCATTGTTTTATTTTTATCTTGTCTTTCATACATTCTAGCTTAGTGCAGTCTGCTTATATCTGTGCTCTTCCTTTCCATGTCAATATTTCAAAGAAACTCAGAATGTCAGTCTTCTCTTTAAGTAATTAACAATTGGCTTGCTGCATTCCGTGCAGTTTTTCAGGCATTCTTGCTTTTCTGACATCATACACATTATTTGTCTTTCAAACAACTAAATCTACTGTTCTTCTGCATTCATTTAAATCATTTACAATCTGCATTTGGTTTCTGTGTCTGGTGCATTTGTAACTCCATATTTGCTGAATTGACAGATCTTAAGCTTTTGTACAGTGGCAACTATTACTTGTTTCATTTAATAATAAAATACATCTCCATAGAATCTTAATTATCTACTAATTGTTTAATTTAATAATACTAAACATCTCCATGGAATCTTAGTTATTGTTCGTCAGTTAACCTGGGGTAGATTGTTGAAAGTTTGGACATTGTTGATAAATGACCTTTCACAATTTGTCACGAAACGTAGCTAACCAGAGCAATTCTTACTGAGATTAAGTTTTAAATTAAAAAATTTGTTTGCTTGTGCTTTGCTTTGATGTTCTAAAGCGATGAATTATTTGATGTCCAATCCATTAGAAACACAAATATTTTGATATTATGTAGATACATGTACATGGAGAGAAAATTTTACCTGATTTCAATTCAATTGATATAGGTTGAAAATGGTATGCTGTGCCATACAGTATGATATCTTGTGTATCTGTGGAGTGCTATGAATTGCTGCATGTTTCTCATTTTGTGGGTAGAGTCGGAAAGCAAATGAACCACTGAAAGATGAAACAAGATATAAACATAGTTGCTACGTAGTGTTATTCTTTACCACAAAGTACTGGTAGATGTAACTGTGCTGTCCTTGACTGAGACCAGGTTTATTTCATTGCAGATATTACTTTAGAAGGCTAACATAGTCTGTCAATATAATGGTCCTGTTTTAGCTTCATTTGTATGGACCTTGTGTTAATTTTTCATAAAGGTATTTTGGTTTCAAATAAAACTGATTTCTGTGGAATTGTGGTGCTCTGTGAAACTATTCAATACATTTTCAATGGAGCTAAGCAGATTTATTCAATTTCAGACAAGAAGGAACGGCTTAGTAATTGACATTTTTCTTATTCACTGCAGGATTGTGTTGATTTTGTGTTAATAAATTATTTTTGTTCAATTATTCCACTGCCTGATGTCAGAAAACAATTTTTTATTCAGTGCTAGCTGGAACAGTTCATAACAAAGGTATTTGTCAGAGATTTGTAACAAACCCTCTACCCACCCCAAGAGTGCTGGGCATTACATTGGATCAGCACAAATCTATAAAGGTACAGAAACTCCAGTTGGCTGCTACTGCCAAGAAAGTTACTTGGTAGTTTTTATACCGTGCTAGCATGCCGATGAACATTTGAAGGGTCCAGTAAGGGCCCCACAGAGGCCCATATTGGCAGAGCATGAGGTGATGTATGCTGTTGCTTTGTATGTCATGTGGGCTGATGTGGCTGTCCAATGAAACGGTGCATCTGCAAAGCATAAATTGGCGCTTGTGAATTAAGCTTTCGGTCTGTAGGATCAGAGTAAAACATCTGTGAACTTCTTGCGGTTTTGGTTCTGGAAGGTAGGAAGGACATACCACCCAAAGACTGGTTATCTGGTGCAATATTGGCAGTGCCTTTTCACTATATGGCCAATCACCTGTAATGGTTGTAAGTGGAGGCGCTACCAGCTAACACTTCGGTGAAAAATTGCCAGATTGGATTTGAACTCGGTCTGTTGGGATAAGTTTGCTTCTGAGTAGATTTTACATGTCGAATCTTGATGAGCAACATAACAACAGGGTTTCAGTGGTTCTGAAGATGTATAATCTGTTTTAGAAGCACTGCAACTTAACCTGGAATTCTTATTAGCCCATCCTTCCTAGGTTCTTTAAGCTATAGTAGTTCACTGAGACCGTACCATCCAAACCATTCAGTCTTCAACTCGCACTGAAGAATTCTGTCCTGATGTTCGTTTGGATTTTTAATTTATTTATATCTATGGCCGCAAGTTGGGGTGTTTGGTGCAAACTCGGATAACCTTTTCCACTCCACCCATTTTCAGTGATAACCTTGTAAGCTTCAACTAGGTCTCTGATCTTCCTTCTCTCGAGTTTGGTTAGCCTACTTCTATTTAACCTTACTTCATAGCTTCGATCCTTATAACCCCAAATCATTTGGTAGCTCTTTGTGCACTTTCTTAGTTGTTCTGTGCAACGTTTTGGTCGGCATTACAGGAAGCACCGTGTCAAGTGCCTGGGCAAAATCTAGGTAAATACATCCACGTGGAACCAGACTTGGAATGGTATGACCTTGGAAAACGAAGAGATTTCTGTGACCATTTGAATATTCTTAGATCCTCTTACAGAATCTAACGTCTCATTAGCCACTGCTTTACATAATTTTGTATCATCTACAAACTCAGAGATTTTAGATAAAATCCCATCATCGATGTGATCAATAAGAATTATGAACAGCAGTGGCCAGAGCACTGATCCTTGTGACATAGCGTCGTTTCTTCATAATGCATATCGTTTCTTCATAATCCAGCGCTCGTTAATAGGCTGGTGCCCTGCGCTTGGCCTTCGAGTGGCGCTTTAGAAGTTTGGACTTTGGAGATTACAATTACGAATGCACAGCGTATGGTTTCTTCATAATGCATGGCATTATTTCTTCATAATGCACAGCATCGTTTCTTCATAATGCATAGCGTCATGCAATTGGTCATGAAAACAGAAAACCATGCTACTGTGGATTAGCGAACTTGATATAGTACGTGGCCTATAGGCCTAGAACTGCCTTTATTTCTATAAGAAAATTGACAACACGTTCAAAGAAACAGAATTCGTCTAACCTATATACAGCTCACCCGCTGTAGACATTTCTTTTGCGACAGAAAAGAAATTTTTTATCAGAATATACAATTTATAAATTGCTGAGAAATATAATTTTGATTGAAGCCCTGTTCGAAGTCTTGTTTCTTGGTAAGTGCAGAGGGAGCAGAAGAGTTGGTACATCCTGTGCCATAGTGCATTTTTCAAGTCGAGGTACACTAACAACCGACATTAAAGCTAAAGCTGAACTTAGTAAACATTTTATCTGGGAAGCCTAACCTTTGTTGCTACCTACCGTTAGACAGGTAAGTAGCAACAGGTAGCAAGGTGAAGACAGTCGAGCCTTTTGTTGACCATTGCTGACTTGCAGACAACTGAGGTGTCGTCCTTGCAGGATGTCTGCAAAAATAACCCCTACTTTGGAGAAACTCCTCTTGTCCGCATTTGGCATTTAGCTTCTTTATGAACGTGGTAGCCGAATGGATGGAACGCTTAGCCTGTAAGGCAGGCAGGACGGGTTTGAGCCTCTGCTCAGCTGGAAGGACATTTCAGAATGAGGGCAATAGGCCTATCAAATACAGTTGTATTATATCCATACAATTATATTGTACCATATACAGTCGTATTTTATCAAATACAGTTGTATTGTACGGACGTCCCGCACTCCAGTGAAGCACTAAAGCCCAGACAATTAGACTATACCCTATTGATCCGCGTCCAAACAAAGGGTGAGTCGTGAGAAGCAGCTTATTCACATACGCTCGGTCAAAAATAAGATAGGAAGGCAGGATGACAATCGGTTCCAGGTCAATCTCCAGAGGGGTCAGGCAGGTAGACTGCAAAGGTGGATGGTGTTTAGATTTGGAGCGACGAGGAAGGTACGGGGAAGAGGAATCGGGATACGATTTCTGAAAGAGAGGTATTTTAGTTTTCAGTTAAAGACCTGTGGAGAGATGGAAGAAGTGAGGTTTTGGTGATCTCGTAGGGTGGTTCATATCTATCTAGTTGTCGTAATTCTGGCTGGAGTTTATTCCAGAGAGGCGGAATAGCTATAGCTTAGCTACAGAGCGATTTGCAAATTTTACAAGTTAACATTAGGCCTACAACCTACAATAACATTTATTTCTAGCAATATTGGATGGTGAAACGTGCTGGGTTCCGTGAGCAAACGAGTAGTTTCTGAAAGGTTCCGTCACTACAAAAAGGTTGAAAACCACTGGCTTAGGGCCTCACAAAGTCTAAATCCGGCACTGCCTAAAATCATCTATGCAAAAGTTTAAGTTAGGCTACCCAAAGGATTTCGATCGGGCTTCTCCAACGACCATCGATTAAATGACGGCGCTACAGAAATAATTAGATTACATGTTATCCACTGTTCATTACGTTATTTCAGATCCCATATTTCCTTCTACATAATTTTAATAATAATCCTTGAAACTGATTAGGCTATAGTGCCCTGCGCCTGGCCTTCGAATCGCGCTGTAGAATTTTGGAGATTACAATTACTATTACCAAAGATCTTAGAGTCGTAGTCTACGACTCTAAGATCTTTGCTATTACGATCTCTCGGTGGGAGAGTTGCGCACATCCATGGTAGAGATTTAGTTCCTTATATAAGTGACCATCGATTTTTGTTTTTGCGTAATGATAACGGCGCTATAGAAGTCATTAGATTAGCATATAATGAAGTAAGTAAGCAATCCAACTGCTAAACGTACTTTGGTGTACATGAAAGTGTTATCGAAAATTTTAATAAGTGTGTATTTTATTCCGGATATTTCTATAGCGCCTCTCGCAGTCAACTACTACTCAGAGGCGCTCCCGACTACAGCATTTGATACTGTGCCGGAATTTTCACGCCAAAGCGCCACGAGCAATCGCGAGTGAAGGACTTGCCCAAGGTCCGTACGCAGCGGCTAGAGTGGGATTCGAACCTGCAACCCTCCAGTCACAAGGCGCCGAACTTACCACTGAGCCAGAGGGCTTGGGGGCTTTTGTGAAATTGTTATTTGAACATATTTGTAAAAAATATTATATTCGAGACCACAAATTTGGTTGATATGTTGATTACGTTGATTTTTAGGGGCGCTATATTTAGGACTATTGGAGGGTTAATTTTGTTACGCTTGGCACAGAGCGCAATATAGCTCGATACGTTCTTCAAAATCAAAATTTAAGAAGCAATTAAATAGTTACAACATGCAGACGATGAAATTTGTTGTTTGAAATCTTTCAAACTATACAGTCCCGCCTACCGAATCCTCCAGCTCGACAGCATTATAACGTCACAAAGACGTTATCAACTTCTCTTGCATAAATACCGCTTAAAACCGTACCTATTGGCGATGAGCCGCGTGGCTGGTTGCCACCGTGTCACTCACCAGATGTGTACGGACCGGGTTCGATACCCGCCTGCGCAGTGACATGATTTTTGTTTCAAATTTTTTTCGTTTCTAACCTCACAGTCCGCTGCATGGGGGCCTACATATTCTGAATTTCGTGGGGGCTTTTTAAAATTTTATTTGTACTGACCCAAACAAAGGGTCAGCCGCGAGAAGCAGCATATTCACATACGCTCAGTAAAAAAAATCGATTGGGAGGTCAATCGGTTCCAGGTGAAGAACCAGAGGGGTCAGACAGGTAGACTGCAAAGGTGGATGGTGTTTAGATTTGGAGCGAGTAGTCCTTGTACTCCCACAAATTACGCCTATGCTTGGTCCGTTGCGGTGCCAGGTCAGAATTATATTATTAATTATTATATAATAATATAAAGGACACACAACACTCCACTATAGGCTATATAGGCCTACAGTGTATTTGATCTAGGCCTAATGAATCCTAGATATATATCGTCGTTTCTTCATAATGCACTGCAGCGTCGTTTGTATTGGGCGTCCGCAGGAATTTTTCCAGAGGGGTAAACATTTCTAGGGGGCAAAATTTTCTGGGGAGGGCAAAATTTTTGTAGGGGAATAATATTATGTTTTTTGCATAGAATAGCTGACTTACTTCAATAATTAAGTGTTTTTTAGCATTGAAAATCGTGTTGGGACTGTTGGAATAATCATCAATCAATCAATCAATCAATTTTTTTTATTGCAACGATATAACATACGATCAACATTATGTTACAAGAAAACGTTGACAAAGGGAAGGCCCAGAAGGGATGGAAATCCCGCTAATAGGGACACTCAATTTTGTAAGTTAATTACGTTGAAGATAGAGGTTCGATTGAGATACAGTGATAAGCTTAACTAAGTGATTAAACAGAGGTATTCATAAGCATACAAAAACAGTGAACAGTGATTTGATTATGAAATTATAGTCTTAGATTAACAGTTGCAAGACGGCATGTAATCCAGTTTAAAACAGTTCCATGAATTGTCATTAATTAATCCATCCGTTAATTGAGAACGTAATAGTTTTTTAAAAAGATGAAGATTTGGGACCAGTTGAATATTTGTGGGAACACAGCTCCAGATCAGGGGACCATTGTATTTCGTTGAGAAACGGCGAATATTTGATCTAGCAAAAATAGTGCGATAGGATTTTGCTGCTCTGGTATTATGAAAGTGATATTCAGCACCAATGTTGTAATATAGTGAGTAAACCTTGGGGGTAAGAGGGCATGGGTGAATTGATACATAAAGATGGCTGTCTGAAAGTATCTTATTTGATGGAATTTGAGCAGTTTAAGTTCTACAAAAATAGGGTCAGTATGTGAACAGTAAGGTACCCCAGCAATTATTCGGATTGCTCTTTTCTGTAGCGTCACCAGTTTTTTTACTCTGGATTCATACGTAGAGGCCCATATCATGTTACAGAACATTAAGTACGGATAAATTAAAGAGTAATATAAAGTAAGGCGAATACAGAGGGGAAGTAAAAATGATGCTCGACCAAGTATTCCAACATTTTTTGCAACCTTGGCCGTTATAATTCTGATGTGTTCTCTCCACGTTAGATGACTATCAACAACTACACCAAGGAACCTTGTGGAATTTTCTTGAGAGATTGGAATATCGTTTATGTTTACTAATGCAGCAATATTTTGGGGGCACATTTTCCTGTGGGATCTAAATATAATAAAATTTGTTTTTGCAAATTTAAGGAAAGCTTATTTGCAGTAAACCAATCCGCCACTGCCATCAACTCAGCGTTAACAGTCTGGATTAGAGATTGGTAGGATCTATTAGAGTAAAAAACATTTGTATCATCGGCAAATAAAATGAAGGATAGAATAGAGGAGGTGTTGGGGAGGTCGTTTACATACACAAGGAAAAGTAGGGGCCCAAGAATTGATCCTTGGGGAACCCCATATTTAATTAATTCAAAGTGAGATATAATACCATTGATAGATACACATTGGGAACGATTAGTAAGATAACTCTTAAACCAGTCCAACTGAATCCCTCTAATTCCGTAAGTTGTTAATTTTTGAATTAGAATATTGTGATTTACAGCATCAAAAGCCTTAGCAATGTCAAAGAATATACCAATGGAGTATTCATTTTTTTCAAAGGAAGTAGAAATTTTTTCATACATCTCCATTAGGGCCATGGACGGTGAAAGGCCAGCCCGAAAACCATATTGAGATGGTCCCAAACTGTTAGTCTTTACAAGAAATGTATTAAGTCTGTCATACATAATCTTTTCATAATATTTTGAAAAAATTGGGAGGATAGAAATTGGTCGGTAATTTGCTGGGTTATCCTTTTCACCCTTTTTAAAAATTGGTATAACTTTTGCTATCTTGATTTTCTGAGGAACAACACCTGAGGTAAGAGAGCAGTTTATAATTTCGGCTAGTACAGGGGCAATGAACGAAAAGGAGGCAGTAACAATTTTAGGATTTAGACAGGGCCGGTTTAACCACTAGGCGAACTAGGCGGCCGCCTAGGGCGGCACATTTCTGGGGGCGGCAGAGAAGCTACACAAAGAAATATTTTTTAAACCATTGCCGCCGTTTTGCCAGTCCAGGGGCGTAGCCATGCAAGGCGCTTAAGGTGCGTACGCACCTCCTGTCACATTCTGCATTAGGGCCCTGTAGTCTTTCACTTTTCTCCAAGCGCGCAAATTTTAAATTTGGTTAACTGTTCCATCTGATGATATATTTAGCCGTTGCCTACGGTGTTCAAAAAGCCCGCGTACTGCGGTTATGTCTCAGCCTCTCTGCAGTCTGAAAAGACTTAATTAGTTCTACAGTCTGTATGATGACGCATGAATCATGATATCTGATAACAGACGTATTGTGTGGTCTATACATGTACTATAGGTTACCCTGATGTGTCGGAGTAATTGACCTTGTTCGACCCCCCAAGCTGCACAGATTCTCCCTTTTAGATGTACAACCACGGCATAGGCCTACAGCCCTACACTCTAATGGTATAATCTCTCAGCTCAGCGCTAACATATGCATGAAATAGTATATGCCTTGTTCGTGTCTTTTGCGCTCTCTCTCTCTCTCTCTCTCTCTCTCTCTCTCTCTCTCTCTCTCTCTCTCTCTCTCTCTCTCTCTCTCTCTCTCTCTCTCTCTCTCTCTCTCTCTCTCTCTCTCTCTCTCTCTCTCTCTCTCTCTCTCTCTCTCTCTCTCTCTCTCTCTCTCTCTCTCTCTCTCTCTCTCTCTTGTTTTCTCTCGCTCTGTCTCTGTCGCAGTCTGTCTCTCTCAATGTCTCTCTACAACCCTTGTGGGGCCTGTACACTCTACATTGCCTACAGTGACTCAACACACGATTGCAGTATTCAAAAGAAAAGGGAAACTTATAAGACTCAACTGATGGTAAGGAACTTCTAAATTTAGAGTAGCAGTTCTTGTCGCTATAATTTTTTGAGTAGTACATACGTAATCTGCTTCACTTCCTGAAACATTACTAAAATAGGCGTAGCTACATTGAGGCAAGAGGAGGCATTTGCCTCCTCTTGGTTTTGTAGATTTAAAAATTTTCCTTGGGTTATAGCCCTGCATCCTCAAATACACCCGATTAGGGTGTACACCCCATGAATGTTGCCTCCTGTTGTGCGTTTAGCCCCGAGAAAAAAGTCATCAAGTCATCGAATGTATTAATTTAATGACTAAAAAAGGTCATCAACTTTTTCGTAACATAAATTTAAGAAAACATGCCGAAATTCTGAAATTCTCAGAGCGAAATTCTCAAATTCTCAGAGGTTTTTTAGACCGCCCTTCGGACGCTGAAAAATGTCCCCCTCGCCTCTCAAACAAGATCGCCGCCACTGCATCAAAGTTTGCCTCCTCTTGAATTGAAGTCTGGCTACGCCCCTGATTACTAATGCCTTTTACTTAAACCTAACGTTACGCTGTGAATCTGTTAAAATAAGAAAGTATAGTGTCGAAAGTTGATTCCGTGATCGTTTTATTTAGAAGTAGGCCTAATAATGATTCTTAGATGATTACAATGGGGTCAATGAACGACGATATTAAAGATGCAGCATTCGGCTGCATTGCTGTGTGAAGGTTATATTAACTTGATCAATTTAATATTAATTAGGCCCAGTGGTGGCGCCACGATCTGAAAAGTGGTACGGCAAATTAGAGGGTCTGGGTAAAAATGTACGGTAAAATTATGTTTTTTCCGTAAAACCTTAAAAAGTGGTACGGCAAAAGCAGGGACGTATCTAGCGTTGGGCTTGGGGGGGCTTAAGCCCCCCCCCAAACGAAGTTGAAGCCCCTCCAAACAAGTCAAGCCGTTGTATGCTTACGGCTAAAACTCGTATGAACACTGTATAAATGTTGCCATGTTCAAGGCTTAAGCCCCCCCAAACGAAAAAGCCTAGTTACGTGCCTGGGCAAAAGCCGTACAACAAACATAGGCGGCGCCGCCACTGATTAGGCCTATTGTCGCACTCAAAGTGTATAGAAGGCCTTCTATACACTTTGTATCGCACTTGCCAGGGGCGCAGTGCGACAGGTTCGCCTAGGGCGCCAAATACTCTGGCGCCGGCCCTGGATTTAGATCATCAATACCAGTGCTATGCGTAGGGTGGAAGGAATGGCTAAGCATGAGTAGCTCCTCTGCAGTGGTAGGAATTACTCCAAAGGAGCAAGGGAGAGGAGGGTTTAAATATTTACTAAATGAATTTATAGATGGCTTAATTTTATCAGATAAAGTTTGAGCAATATTTGAAAAATACTCATTAAAAATATTTGCTATGTCATAGGAATTTGTAGTATTAGTTCCATTAGTTTTAAGAGATTCTATTTTATAATATTATGTTTTTTGCATAGAATAGCTGACTTACTTCAATAATTAAGTGTTTTTTAGCATTGAAAATCGTGTTGGGACTGTTGGAATAATCATAAAACTCAAGATTTTATTTTTTAATATTTTCAAAATCCAGGGGAAATGTACGTCCCTTACCCCCTTCGGACGTTCATGGTCCTATGGGCCTCCACCACGGCGGTGCACTGGGGCCTCCACCCAGGTTAATACGGCCCTGCTTGTGATACCGTACTTCACTTAGCGCAATAAGTGTATGCACTTGATCACCCCGGGACGTCATTGGGGGGGGGGGCGGAGGGCATTTGGCCCCATTGATTTTAAAAACAAGGAAAACGGATGGAGCAAGAAAAGGAAGAAGAAAGGGGTAAAAAAATTATACTCAAATTCAGGGACGTCATTTAAGTGACAATATGCACACTGCAGCACACATCATGCAGCATTGGCTTACAGTTTTGCACATGTAGACTAAATACAAAACTTAACAAGCTGGCCAAGTTCCTCTCCCCTGGAAAATTACTCAAATGACATTCCCCCTGGAAAAAGCTCCTAAATCACCCTTCTTAATTTCCAGAAACATTTGTGCTATTGCTTCCACCTGTAGACAGTGACATTCTGTATCTGTCAATTCCTCACAGTTTGTCTTAATAAGAAATGTAGAAAACCAACCTGTGATTGGATATCCACTTGGCTGCTTTCTGCTCCTTTACTTTTAGTCTTGACCGTCCTTGTTATCCTTTCTTCGTTAGATTATTCCTCTGGCTAATATTTCCTCCTAACACCTTGGACATTTCATTGCAGACCGCAAGCGTTATGTCCCAGTATCTACCCGGTATATAAGCTTCTTGTCATCAATTGCCTCTAAGCTTTTCGTTTCCCTCTTTCAAGTAAGGACACTCGTCCAAGCAGCACACATGCACAGTCGGATAAACCTTTGGCCAGACCTGTCCTCGAGACCAAGGTCTTGGTCTCGAGTGCACTCGAGTTCGTTTTTAAAAGTCTTGGCCTTGAGACCAAAAGTCTTGGTCTTGGTCTTGAGGTTCAAAGTCTTGGTCTTGAGGTTCAAAGTCTTGGTCTTGGTCTCGCAAGACTAAGACCGGCTGTCAATATGAACAGTCATTTAACAATTTAACTCAAGAATTAAAAATTTATCAAGCGTGTTTGCATCATAGCCTACGACAAAATTTAATACCTACGGACGGATGCAAGTCTTGTTGGTCAGGAACCCATCGGCAGCAGCAATTAAGTTATGCTGTGTGTAGAAGCCCTGCCGAGACTTTTTCTGATAAACCATAGGAGGATTTAAGAAAGACTTACGGTTTGTACATTTACATTCAGTGCTTGAAAAGCTATATGCTGTGTGTGCCAGCGTCTTCAGCACCTATGGAAAGTATTTTTTCACATGGCGGAATTTTTATGAGGCCCCACAAGACACGTCTTGGTCAGAAAATTCTTAGCGAATTGGTTTTTATAAAATACAACAGGCACTTGGAATAACATTTTTGCATGAAGGACTTTTGTAAATACGAATTCGGAATTCTCTGCAATCTGCATTTAGCCTAAAGTTAATTTGCCTGAATAAAATAAAAGACAGTTTCATTAAAATAGCCAGTTACTACATGTATAGTCCGACTTGACAATTTTTTTAAGGAATAGAAGTCTTTACCTGATTGTGATTTTTTGGGTCTTGGTCTCGGTCTTGGTCTTGAGGTTCAAAGTCTTGGTCTTGGTCTCGAGGTTCAAAGTCTTGGTCTTGGTCTCGAGGTTTAAGGTCTTGACAACAAGGTTGCCTTTGGCATCGTACATAACGCAGCCAGTGCATACAAACAGCTTGCACTTCACAGACATTATTTTTTAGAAGTTATTCAAACCTCTATACAGTACTTGGGGTTTAGCGAGTTTAAGTAGTTCGGCCTATTTGGCGTTTAGCGAATATACGGGTTTATTAAAATAAATTGAGTACCTTAACAAGAGCATGGCAGAATTAATAATTTAAAAAAAATTAATTCTGTCCTAGTTGGATCCACAGTTTAATGACATCTTATGGCAACAAAGGCCCTTGACGTCGGCAGAATTTTGTGTTGAAAAGTTCTCACCGTTTGTATGGCATGTTTTAGCCTCGTAATGAAGTCACTTTCCAGGGTTTTCGCTCATTTTAAGGCAACCAAACAATGATTTTCGCTCATTCTAGAGCAAACAAACATAAGTAACGTGTGTAGAAGCTACAAAGCCTACTAAATTGGGGCGTTAGTGGGATTAGTAGCCTAATTGGCATAATAAGAGGAAACAGAATTGCACTTCAGAATGCTTACTTGCGTACTCGGCAGATGTGCTGCGCACTAAGAAGGCCCTACTATACAAATCTTTGATTTACATCTCGCGAGGTTTCGTCTCGAAATATTTTTGTGTTCTTAGGGGAGAAACCTTTAAATATCGCCCACGAAATAGTCACGATCATTGGTGACGATAATATTCTGAAAAGCGCTTCATTAAAAAATAAGTATTATTGCATCAGTGAATCGAAGTTCACTGTGTTGTTATGGATACTTTCGTCGAAGAGTTTGCCAGCAAGGTAGCCTCTTGTGCATAATTGTATGTGCGGTCATACAGTTCTTACAAACCCTCCAGGTTCGCCCTAAAACTCTGGTGGACCGTGAACGTAACAACCCAAACAGCAAAATGAGAAATAAAAATGTTACAAAATCCATCTTGATAGTTTTATTATCCATATATGCATTGACAATAGTTCTCCATCCACGTTGCGACCAGTGCACACAGTTTGAGAGTTAGTGATTTTCGTAGATTGATAGGATTGGGTGCGTAGCGGATCCCCGAAACCCGAATCCTCGAAACAAATTTCGGCCGGATCCCCGAAATCGATTTCCTAAGTCTATGTCATGTATAAGAGTTCAAACTTCAACAACTCATTTTTAGACTAGGTGTTATATTTCAAATGTCATTAATATTTAATTTTGGGAATATATGAATAGTTTTCGGTTTTTCGATAATACTGTTTTAGGGTATTATCAGCGTTTTCGGGGAATCGGGTTTCGGGGATTCAGGACGACTCCAGTGGAATGCCTCATAAAATAACGCAAGACTTGAACATTTAAAGCTGTGGTATTTATACATTAACTGCAACTGACATTAATAATGTAGGCACGGGTTTTTGCATATTTCAGTTTGTTTTAAAATAAAAATACTTATATATTTAGTAGTTTAGACATTTCTTTAGACAGGGTCTACCCGATTCCCCGAATGCAGTGAAAGTGTAAAATTTACCAAAAATTTTCTACTAAGTGTTCAAATCCTGAAAACAATATGGACTTGTTGGTCTGTATCTTGAATCGTATATTCGAAAGTTAGATTTTTGTAAATAATTTTGTTTTAACTTAGAAAATCAATTTTGAACAGGGATCTGGTGAAATTTGCTACATTAATATGCACCCCTTTAGACAGTTATAGACATTATTATTTATGTATAATGTTAATACTTCAAAGGAGGTTTATAATTTTCCAATTATGGTCATCTAGTTACCATCTTCAAATTAGTTTCATTGACTTTTCTTCTTTGTGTCTAAATTATTTCTGTAGAACTGTAACAAGAACAACCAAGACTGGTGTGCAAATAATGTGCATGCTCTCGTGAGCAAGAATATTTAGTTATTAATACTAACTAGCACAAGAACTTTCCTGTAACATTTTATTGCTGCCATTTGTGAAGATTCTTCTACAATTTAAGTTATGGCATAATCGTGTAAGCACCAAGTGGTTGCTGTGAACATGTACACTTAACTGTTTTCTTAACTCTTTTCAGCTGGATGAGGCAAAGGCACTGGCATTGAAAATGTCCATAAACCAGGAAGTTGAAGTTCTCAAATATGTCTTTCTCTTTGTCGAACAACTTCAGAAAGATCTGATTGATAAGCTCACCATCAAAGGAAGTCTAGTCACATTCTCATTTATTCCAGAAACGGTGAGCTGATCAAAAGTTTCTAACAGCTCTGAAAATCTAAGATTTTTCATTGACGGTAATTAAGCATTACCAAATACTTTACTGAGTCACTTATTAATTGTGAGCATTTCATACATCTTTCAGGATTTTAATTCAGTGCTCATCCAGCTGAGCAGATAATGATTGAGAAAAGTAACAGCGCCTGCTGTGTCTTAGTTACGGTTTCTTTTTAAGCGAATTTAAGATTTCACTATTCAGTTTAATAGCAGCTTTTATCATTCAGTTGAATAACTTATAGCTTTTTTAGTGAAGTATGATTTGACTTACTGTTTATGAACACAAATAGTTTAGATTAAAGGTTGAACCACAGTCTGGTAGTTAGCATGTGCTATCCAGAAGTTGAGTGGTTCACATCTTGTCCAATTTACTAAAATTTCATCAATTCTCTTCAGCTAGTGTCCCTTGGCAAATTTGGTACAAGCTTTTGATTGGACGATAGCAGAGGAGAGGACTGATCGCAGGAGAGAACTGACCACAGGAGAGGACTTACCACAGGAGAGGGCTGACCACAGGAGAGGACTTACCACAGGAGAGGACTGACCACAGGAGAGGACTTACCACAGGAGAGGACTGACCACAGGAGAGGACTTGCCACAGGAGAGGATTGACCACAGGACAGGACTGACCACAGGAGAGGACTGACCACAGGAGTGGACTGATCACAGGAGTGGACTTACCACAGGAGAGGACTTACCACAGGAGAGGACTGACCACAGGAGAGGACTGACCACAGGAGAGGACTGACCACAGGAGAGGGCTGACCACAGGAGAGGACTTACCACAGGAGAGGACAGACCACAGGAGAGGACTGACCACAGGAGAGGACTGACCACAGGAGAGGACTGACCACAGGAGAGGGCTGACCACAGGAGAGGACTTACCACAGGAGAGGACTGACCACAGGAGAGGACTTACCACAGGAGAGGACTGACCACAGTCCTGAGAGGACTGACTACCTGTTCTCATGCACTGAGGCAAAGAAAATGAAGTGCTGACACTTAACACGTTCACCGCCGAGTACGAGATATCTCGTACATTATTTTGTGACCTATAGCGCCGAGTACGAGATAACTCGTACTATGTTTATGTACATACATACATGCATGTACATAGATATATGCATGTACATACATATATGTATGTACGTACATACATACATGTATGTACATACATACATGCATGCATGTACATACATACATACGCACGTACATACATACATACATACATATACGATTATACGTACATACATACATACGTATAGATACATCCACACGTGCCTACACACATACATACATACATACATGTAATGTACATACACACGTTCATACATACATACATAGATACATGCATGTACATCCATATATGCATGTACATACATACATGTGTGTACATACTCACATACATACATACATACATGCATACATACATGCATGCATGCATACATACATACATACATACATACATACATACATACATACATACATACATACATACATACATACATACATACATACATACATACATACATACATACATACATACATACATACATACATACATACATACATACATACATACATACATACATACATACATACATACATACATACATACATACATACATACATACATACATACATACATACATACATACATACATGCATGCATACAAACATGCATGTATAGACACATACATATGTGTGCATACATACATACATGTATACATACATACATACATGCATACATACATGTATGTATGAATGTTTGTATGCATACATATGTATGTGTTTATGTATGTGTGTATGTATGTTTGTATGTCGTATGTATGTATGTATATATGTAGTATGTATGTATGCATGAATGTATGTATGTATGTATGTATGTATATACGTGTGTATGTGTGTATGTACATGTGTATGTATGTATGTATGTACTTGTGTACGTGTGCATACATGTATGTATGTATGTATATGTATGTATGTGTGTTTGTATGTATGTATGTATTTATGTATGTGTATATGTATGTATGTATGTATATATGTATGTATGTATGTATGTATGTATGTATGTATGTATATATGTATATATATACCACTTTTAAAACCTTTTCCCACTTTTCTGTGGCGTGGGGAGGAAAATATGGCGGCGGTCAACGTGTTAATGCCCACGAATGCCCCTTGGGGTTAGCTTAAAAATTATTTTATTATAAATTAGCAATTTCAGTAGCATTAGTATCTGTTGCACAAGTCGTCAGCCAATGGTGATTAAGAAACAATGCCATAAAAGAGACTGCTGTTATTCATTATTGACGGTAGTCTTGCCTGCTTTTTGTAAGTCCCTCAAATCACATTTCTTTAGCTGTGGCTGGGCTGGGAGCGCCTCTGAGTAGGTCTCTTGAAGAGGCGCTATATAAATTACCAGAATGAATGAATGAGTAGTGGGAATGTGCAAAGTAATGGTGATGTCAGTGATAGATTGGATTTATTGAATGGTTTTTTGGAGTTGGAACAGATGCATAAAAAGTTTTATTATAAAAATGCTTAAAGCATTAGAAAAACAAATAATCTATTAGAGCAGAGTTTCCCAAACTGTGTTTCGTGACCCAAAAGTGGGCCTCGAAGCTCTGGCAAGTGGGTCGCCAAATGTTTTCCAGAAACATTTATTTTTCCGGAGCAACGACATTTGGCTATGATTGGGCTATAACTAGCTGTCGTTGCATTACATAGATACAATGGTTGCTTTTGGATTGCAATAAATTGTAAACTGTTTTTACTCCTTTTAATGCTTCTAAATATGTCAATTTCTAAACGCTGTGCGTAATTCCGCATGTTTCGATGCCAATTTACGAAGCAAATTTTAGTACACAATGATTAATTTTACACATTGGGTTCCGAGACTGCCAAGATAATCACAAGTGGGTCGTGACCCAGGGAAGTTTGGGAACCGCTGTATTAGAGTATTTGTAAGTGAGTGTAAGTACATCATACATACTATAAGACATCTCATGTACTTGATACCAGTTTGTATGGCATAAAGAACTTTACACTTCTTTACAGGAAAACTTACAACAATATTTGTATGTATAAATGATACATGTATGTATCTGGAGGTTTTTGATAAAGCACATTTAGGAACCATGCTAACAAAAGCATTTACATGTTTTGCACTGATAGGGTTTTATGTCACAAAACTCCACGTGCATGTAACACACACAAACTATTCTCTCAACATATATAATTTCTGTTACTATTTTAGGGTCTAGGTAACTGTATGCAGAATGTTTTCGTAACTCCGGATTCCGACACCTCATACATAAAACAAAGAATGCTTGAATACTACAATGGTCGAAGTCTTCCAACAGCTAAAGAAGAGGAAGAGGAGGTGGAAAGGTTTGATGGATTTCGCCAGACCTGTGATGAACTTGACGAACACTACTTCCAACAGTTTTCCGAAACCGGAAATGATGGAGGTGTGCTTGACTGTGGAATACAGGGAAAACTAGGTTCGCCTGAGGGCTTAAATAAAGGACCCAACAGCACTTTAAACACTGGTGACAGTCCTGTATCACTGATCTGCATAGCTGGTCCAAAATCGAGAACTGTTTCAATGCACTGTAAACGAACTTTGGCTGCAAAAGTTCGTGCCAGCCTGAGCAGATCAAAAGCTGGGGCTGAAGATGTACACACTGTATCAAATATTGCTTCTGTTATCAGTTCTTCCATGAAAAGCAACTGCGGGGCAACGAACAACGATCTGTCGAACTTAAGTCTCAACAACGGCCTCGAAACTTCGGCTTGTTCGTCAAGCAGCGTCTGTGAAGCCACACCGCCGAAAAGATCTCGTCTGAGCGCCGGTCGGAAGTGCAGACGGGAGCGAGTGGATGGCAAGTACACGTGCTCGTTTCCAGGATGCTTTGAAAAGTACTCAAATCTGGAACATGTGGCTGACCACGAGCTACAGCACACGGTCCCCGGTGGGCATTTCTGGCCGTGCTCTCAGTGTCCGCAAAGATTCAAATGGCGCCACTATCTGCGTCTGCACCTCAAGTTGCAGCACAGATGCACAGAGCCTGCTCCTGTTGAGATGCCGGTCTCTTAGCTAATCTAAAGAACAGTGGTAGCAACTTTAAAGTTGGAAAAGAATCGGCATAGTCACAAGAACTGAAGACTAGAAGCAGTGCCCATAAGGCAGTTACTTCTCTTCTGTGCTGCCTGCTGTAGAGAGAGATTTCTTTTTTATATGAATCGTGAATCCAGTTTTAAAGAGCAGCTAAGTCACCCAAGACGTCTTGTGAGATATTTACCTGTTCTGAACAGCATTTTCCAGTTTGTTGTTTGGCGGCTCGTCGCTGGCTTCTCTGTGCTTGCAGTATGTTGATTAACTCTTTCCTCAAGTTATCGAACTGGTGTGAAAATGCACACTAGAGAGATTTGAATCGTGAATCCAGTTTTGAGTTTGTTTTGAGTTGAAGTTTCCACATGCTATTGAGCATTTGCTCATTTGCCAGCCTCCGTAGCCTGTCTTCCGGTCTGTCGAGCCTCGTGCATCTCGTGATCAGTTCTGTCCAATAGATGATGATTTCTGAATGCAGTTTTGCTGAGAAGCAACCTTTGATTGGTGTCTTGCATCAAAGCAGCACTTAGAAGCTTATGGATTAGACTCTTTCTTTCTGTATGTGCCAAGTCTCTCCAATGTACTCGTAAATCATCATCATATGTGACTTTGGTACTTGCACCAAATCCATTTACACTTACTGTTTGTGAGCAGCTCGTGAATTGTGCTGTTGTTATTTTCGATGATGATAGTAGCCCAGCTTCAACTGTGTAACTTGGCTGTCTGTTCAATGGCGTGCTTTTTTAGTTCTATAAGCTGTCTGTAAACTTTCACTAATGTGGCTAGAACAACAGTGACAAATGGTACCTTGGTCGTGTAACTAGACAGTGTATCGTTTGGCCTCTGTAGTTTTAAGTCTGACCACTTCCTGGTTGAATTGCTGTCTTTTTTATCCCAGCCTTTTGCCAGGGATCAATGGAAACCTGTTGAGCTCTGTTTCATAAAGCTGATCTTAATTTATTATTATGTGCTACAAATAAATTATTTATAAATAAATAATTATATTTAAGCTGAAGACATTGAGTTTGATTCTTTATCTGTGGTAAGCACAGTTAGTGCTTAAAGCCTTGCTCATCTGCCAAGGTCTGGGAACACTGTTATTATTCGCTAGATGGAGCCGTAGTAAATGTGAATGAAATCTCAAGATTTATATAAGACCATGAAAGTGAAGTTAAACGAGTTTATTCACAGGTGCACAGTCAAACAAAAGCGATTGACAGGTCAGGTCAAGGTTCAATATTAAGACGTTTGATGGCTCCATCTCGCCTGAGTAAATGCATTCATTTGAAAATGACTTTAATATATGGTTTTAAGTTTGTGAGACCTGGTGTAATTTTTTAACAAGGGGCCTCCACCAAGCTTTATAGCTTAGGGCCTCACCAAGTCTAAATCCGGCACTGCCCACCCCTATTGAAAGTGATCAAGCAACCTTTCTCCTGCTGATTTGATTTGATATAGCGCCATTGTAAAACACGTCTTTTGTGTAGCGCTGATAAATTTTGGAGATTTACGTTACATTACATTGTGGTAACAGTAGTAGCATTTAATGACGACGCTGTGTGCAATATAACAACTGTATTTTGATAGTGCCCTCCTTCCAAAGCTCAGATTGGTGCATACACGACCATGCGACAGGACATCGATGGCGCTGAGCAACTGTGAGTGAAGGACTTGCTCAAGGTAACCTACCTACAGTGACCACCTGAGTAGAGGCTCAAACCCGTACTCTCCGCGTTACAGGCGAGACTACATCCATTCGGTTACCGTGCCCAATGCTGTTGTTTCATTTTGTTGAGTGTTTGTAAATGTGCCTAGACGTATGGATGGATAGCGTCCTATGGGAGACTTCAGGCGGAACAGTTGATTGCGTGCACATGTGTGCGAGACCCCTGTCACCGCTTTACGCCAAAACTGCATAGATTCGCAATCGTCTGTTGTAACGGTTCTTTCGTGACATACAGACTACAGAGTGCAGTTTCGGTTTGAAACTAACTAGACCTAATGGAGACCTATTTGCAGAAACGAAACGGCATCGTAACGGCAAGTAATTTAGTATAATTTCCCAGCAGATCCTGTAACTACTTCCTGGAGATACTGCAGGTTGGAAGCAATATAGGCCTGGTATGAAATAATAGGCCTAATTACTTCGTGGAACACAGAAGCGGATTGGTTAGACAGCTCTCCTTGTAACGTGGAGAGTATGGGTTCGAGCCTCCTCTGAGGCAATTACTGTGCAGGGACCTCGAGAAAGTCCTTCACTCACAACCGCTCAGCTCTATCGATTTTGGATCATTATTATACATGTAATGATCCATTATATTATAATGGTGCTTAATAAATCCTTACCAGTGGCGGCGATCTTGTCTGAGAGGTGGAGGGGGACAAAGTCGGCCACGATCTCATCGACGGCCTTTTTTAAAATCTTGTCCCCAAAAACAAATTTTTCTGCCACTTCATCTCCAAAAAACTTCGCTTTCATCTCCGAAAAAAGTTGATGACCTTTTTTTAGTCATTGGCCTCTTTTTAAAAAATTTTCCCAGTGGTCAATTTTTTTCGTCCATAGACTTTCCTGGATCTCATCTTCCAAAAATCCTATAAATTTTCAATCTCATCTTCCAAAAAAGTTGATGACCTTTTTTTAGTCCTCCACCTACTTTCGTGACTTTTCCATGCCTTCAAAATAACTCAACTTTTTTTAGCTATTCGTCTCCACATAATTTTTTGACCTTTTTTTCCTTCTCTTCCTTTTTTCCTTCTCTTACACAATTTCAAAATTTCATAACTTTTTTCTTCAAATTTGGGGGGGACACTTCTGCTCAAAACAACTTTTCGGGTCCAAAAAGCCACTCAAAACTCATTTTCGCCCTCACACACAATTGCATTTCTTGACCTTTTTTGATGTAGGCTATCTTCAAAATTTGGGGGTCCGATGTATGGCGTGACCCCCCACTCTTAAAGGTGGGGGGTCTTGTCCCCCTCGACCTCCCCCCCCCCCTAGATCGCCGCCCATGCCATATGGGATGAATATTGTCATATGGGTCCTATAGGTACAAAGTTGCTGATGGGGAACCCAAGATTGTTTGGTTGCTATAGGATTTAAAAGTTGGCGACTCGTGTGATTATTACTCGGTGGCTTAGAAGGTAAAAGCGTTTCAGTGGCACTATATAAAATGGAGCCCATCAGAGCTACCTTATTTGCTCAGTTTTGTTGCCTGATCAGAATATGGTTGAGGGATGGGAGGAATGAGGGTAGACAGAGTCATGGAAGGAAATACTTGTTTCTTGTTAAGTGTTGACGTTTCACGGTATTCTGCACATGAATAACCTATTATCATCTGTTGAAATTCATTGTTAAATGCCTTCGACCCGAGAGTTCACGATCCTCACCACCTGCACTTTGTCACAAATACTTGTGCATAATAAATAAAGGTCCCAGCAAGGAATGCTATAGTTAGATGTTTACTTAGATCACTATTATAGGCCTAGTCTCTATTTTGAATAGAGTCTGCCAGGGCCGTTTTATCCACTAGGCACAGTAGGGACTGTGCCTACGAAACTTTCAGGGGCCTACGAAAGTCTGAAAATCTGAAAGTGAGATATTGAATGATCGACTTGGAAAATAGAACAAAAAATTGCAAATAACAGCAAATTCAAAACCAATAACTTTTATACTGAAACGGTTTAAGTTAAGCTAATGTGAATACGTTTAGCTTTAATGCAGAACTGGCAGTTGAGTTGGCGTTCACGAATGCAAGAGTGCCTAGGGCCTACGACGGCCTTAAAACTGCCCTGCCTACAATACGCAAATCATACAAATTTAGTGCCGTAGCGAGGGGTGCTCCCGCGGTGCCATATGGAATAGGGCGCAAATTTTGAGACGGAATTATATAATTATTAAACTAATTACTTTATCTTGAATTAGGGGGCCTATAATATCCATTTAAAATTAAATAAATGTGATAAAATTAAGGGTAAAGCCGTAGCTTAGGTTGGTAAATTGTCTGTATGAATATTATTTTAGGTCGGTAAATTATTTCTATGTATTATATTCGGTTTCCACTAGGGCCTATAGATAGGCCTACAATCATCCAACTTCTAGTTTCAATATTTAGCCTATATGAAATATTTTCGTCGATCATCCAACTTTTCGTTTGAGCTATAATTAATTATGTTCATCGACCATCCAGCTTCTCGTTTGAGCTATATTTTCATCGACCATCCAACTTCTAGTTTCAGTTTTAGTATAAATGTTTTCATCGCTCAACCGCAGCAATAATTTCAGCACAAAAACGATATATTTTCATCGCAATTCCAACTTGTAGTTTGAGTTTTATTATGTATCATTTTCATCAATCATCCAACTTCTAGTTTAAGTTTTATTATAAAATATTTTCATCCTTCATCCAACTTCTAGTTTCGGTTAGGTAGGCCTATCTAAAAAGGTCCTTGGGTAGGCCTATCTACATAGACATAATTTACCAACCTAAACTACGGTTTTACCAAATTAGCCTAAGTAACAATAAATAAGTGTAGCATTAGGCCTATATATATAATTATAGATACCTGCAGACAGTAAAGGTTTATTTAAAAATTGTCGTTGGAACACAGGGTTGTACAGTAGTCGAGGGTATACGCGGGTATAGCCTACAGCGTGTAGGCCACTTTACCTCTAGAGACTGTATACTCACCTCACAAAATATTTATATTTATTTATATTAAAATTCTGTAGCGTATACTCACGAAATACTGTAGCGTATACTCAGATTACCCCTAATTTGTTTCGGTAAACCGATAGCTTGTATACTCACCGCTTATTTTACCACTACTGTAACAGCCCTGTTGGAACATAATAATAAATAAATAAATATTCGAGATAACATATTTGGTCGTTAGAGGGCCTATTGGTCGCTGTACTCACACTTGGCACAAAGCGCAATAATAAAATTATTTTAGCTTGCTACAATGATGCAAAGTTAACAAAGAATTGAAAAAAATATTTTCAAATGCAGACGACCGAAATCCTGCGTTGAAATCTAGCAAACTTTGATTTGAATAGCCCGCCTAATGTTTCCTATCTCCACACCATTATAACGTCACAATAAAAAAGTCTACTATATATACGGAACGAAAAGTGTATATGTTGGACTAGGCCAGGCGCCGTGGCCACTAAGAAAATTGCAGGCGCATCGTGTCGCTGGATATATCCAAAGCTCGAACTCTGCGCTTGAAAAGGCCTTCGAGCGGATAGAACCGACACTGTTTTTTTCAGTTTTGTATATTTTTATGCAAAACTTGACGAAATTCTAAAAAAATTCGTATGATTTTACTGGTAGAAATTTGAACTTTTAATGAAAACAACGCGATGCTTTAGCTCATACATGCATATAGGCCTAAAAATCAGTGCCGGATTCAGCCATAAGCCAAAAACTACAGCTATATGGCGGCTATTAGGGCCTCACAATTCGCAGCATGGGAGCCTAAAAATTCTGAATTTCGTGGGGCTTTTAAAAAATTTATATGTGCTGTACAGTCTGAGGAGAGGCCTACCTTCCTGACTCCCAGCAAAGCTGTAGTCAAGGCATCAACTCCCGACAGTGTGATTCTCGTTAACGTTAACGACCCTTAACGTTTCACTCCAGCTACTCTCCAACTTTGAGCAAGCTGGGCTTCTGCCGACCGCCCAATCTGGCTTCATGGGCCACCATTCCACCGAAACTGCTCTCTTATCCTTATAGTAGGCCTACTGTCTGATATTTATATAGCTGATGATCACTCTCATCTCTCTCTCCTGGCGCTTTTTGAGCGGCTCTGTCAAGGCATCTGCATTTGACATGGTTGACCATGAGATTCTGCTTCAGCGACTGGAACTGTCCTGTGGCCTTTCTGGTGTTCCTCTTCTTTGGTTTAAATCATACCTCTCTGACCGCTCACAGTTGGTTGTCCTTGGCATGGATGTTAAAACCGTTTTTTTTCGTTTTTTATTTTTTCCCAAAAAACGTCGTTTTTTTCGTTTTTTATTTTTCTTGTCGTTTTTTCCGTTTTTTATGTAACTTTATTTATTGATTTATTTACTGTCTGTTAATGTTTTTCAGTTTCTGTTTAAGTTTTTGTCTGATGTCCCTTACGTTGTCTCCGTACTTTCAAGGATTCAGCTAATTTACCTCACTATTTACGTCATCATTTTGAGAAATAAATACTTTATGAAAGAGCACAGTACCAGAAATAAAATTTTATAAAGTTATTTCTAAGTTATCTAAAATACCAAAAGAAAAGGGTGCGGAATGGATTCACGTTACTTTGATACACGAGAAAGACAAAAACTCAGCATTGGCTAAATTGAAATGCATTTACTGTGAGAAAGTTTACACTACATAATCAATACCTACAAAGTTTAGTTTTTAATTGTGTTAGTTTAGTCAGCATGAACTTATGTGGACATATGATTACAAGTCAAATTTGAAAAAATTTCAGTATTTTTAATTTCTCAATTTCTTATTAGACCAAACCTATAAGAAATAAAATAATTGTTGTAGAATGATGTTATTTAGTGCTTACTAATAAAGTTGTGTTATTTGCTGATTAAATTCTGTAAACAAGGTTTTTAATTTTAAATTGCAGTATGGCCTACAAGATGCGAGAAAGCCAAATTATTTTCTTTTGTCGTTTTTTTTCCCGTTTTTTTCCGTTTTTTATTTTTTCTAAAAAAACGACGTTTTTTTCAGTTTTTATTTAGTTTCTATCGTTTTTAACAACTATGGTCCTTGGTGAAACCACGACTCGGTGGACAGAGGTCGAATTTGGCGTTCCCCAGGGCTCGGTGCTCGGTGCGACGGTCCCAAACTATACATCCTCTTCACTGCTGATATCCCGTACCTAGGCTATTTACTAAACATGGGACAAATGGCCATCTTTATGCAGATGATGCTCAGGCTTTTGTACATGGTCTATCAACTGATCATTCGGCACCTTCTACCGCAATATATACTTGTGAATTTATACTACTCCTTAATATACCCTTACATATCGTATTGTAATATCTCATGGGCTTCCACCAGTGCCGGCCTTAGGATATTTCGGGCCCGTGCAGAGCATACTGTACGGGCCCCATGACACAAGTCAAATTGTTTTTCATTGCTTATCGTATTATTTTAGTACAGAGGTTTTCAAACTTTATGGACCAGGGACCTCTATTTCTCTAAGCATAGCTCGCGGACCCAAGTATTTAAAAAGTGAAATTTAACTTAAAACTTAATGAAAATTACAGACAGACTATTTCCACAATACAAGCTTGCTTATGACGCTGAGGACTATTATAATATAAAAAGCAACACTGAATAAATTGCTATTAACTTCCTGCAATAATTATGGAACACGGTCATTTTTTTTAAGAAATCAATAACATCGGTTTCGCCAAAACCCAGTAATGTCATTGCGAGGGATGTGCTTGCTTTGCACAAACTGTCAATTCTGAGTGATACCGATATTTTGCATAAGCACTCTTTTCTTACTTTTCAAAAAGTTATCCATACCTTGCTATAACAAAATCCTGCGTTCTGCTGTCCGCCTTGTAGGCCGCAACCACCAGTTTGGCAGAGTGTCTACGTATATGAGGGATGTCCTCAACTGGCTTCTTTACCCACAGCACATCACTTACCGAATCTTTGTTTTTCTTCCTGTGATGCTTTGAGGGCTTGGCTCCTCCATACCTGCGGGAGCTCTGTTGTCTCACTTCATGTTCGCAGCGTCATGGCTCTCTCCGTCCAGCTGCGCAAGTTAAGCTTATTTCCCCGCGCACGGACAGCCTTACGGCAGCACCGTGCCTTCTCTGTCGCTGCCCATGACCTAGAATGGGTTCCCAACCCCGCTCCGCCAAATACCGACTGGTAATTTTACCATGGTTCCTGCTGTCCTAAAAACTGTGTTGTTCGACCGTGGTTGGGCTGGGAGGGCTCCTGAATAAGCAATCTTAAAAGAGAAGATTTAATTGAAACCAAAATATTATTATTAGGGTTCTTATTCATGTTAATTTTCTGTGACATTTTCGGGCCCCCCTAAGTTGCGGGCCCCGTGCGACCGCACGGTTCGCACGCCCCTAAGGCCGGCACTGGCTTCCACGTATCATACTCGCTTAACAACTCTTAAAACTCTGCAGAAGCGAGCCATTCGGACTATATGTAATTTACCCTTTAGAGCTACAACTCTGCCGTTATTTCTTAGTTTGAGAATATTGCCTTTTGAATGCATAAATAAGTTGCAAGTTGGATTATTCATGTTCAGATTTCAATCGAATCTACTGCCTGTGAATTTTAAAAATTGTTTTTGTAAAAATTCTGAAGTACACAATCATTACACGCGATCGCTCAACAAGTATCATCAACGTAGTGTCCACACTACTGTTAAGCAGCATAGCATCAAAGTCTGTGGCCCGATATTCTGGAATTCATTGCCCATTTAAGTTACTGGTTTACCTACTATGCGTCAATTTAAACAAAAACTGAAACTCTATCTCTTGGATGCACTCATATGACTGCATTAGGCCTAGGCCTATGTGTTTATTTGCACAGACAGTGTTGTTGTTTTTTTCATCTCTTTTTAACTAATGAAAATTGATCTGTATACCTTAGTTGGAATCCATGTATACTGATAGTTAAGTTCTTTAGTTAAGAGTTCTATCATTGTTTCTCAGAGGATTTTTTAAGAAATTTTCACTGGTGGGGAATTTTGAAAAGGGCATTTTTCGCGCGTAATTTTAAGTAAAAAAGCACTGAATCAGAGAAACCTTTCTGAGCTGTGGGCCACAGGAATAATTACTAATAATTTAGTTATTATAACATTTTATATTATTTAATTTATTATTTAATGTCATAATTTTAATTTAATATTAATATAATATTTATTATTATATAATTGTCTAATAAACAAGAAACATTTAGTACTGACATTTTCTGTTTTATTATTCTTGTGTAAATTGGATAAATCCCAATCCCTAGAGATTATAATAGCTTTATCGTAACCACTAACCAAAATTCAGTTTTACGGTTTTAGTTTATGTTTAGTTTTCGCTTTTAATGATAAAATTAGAAATATCAACACACCGCAGACGTAAACAACAGCAAAGAGCAGACTATGGTGACCAAAGAAATTTAAGTTTAAAAGATTTCACGTCTACTGTGGCAGACTATTGGGGACCAACGAAATATAAATAATAAAGATTTCACGTCTGCCGTGATTTGCATTTACAGTATATCATATGCATAAGGTCACACAAATGACAGAAAAATAATTATTTGGGACTAAAAAGGGCAAAATTCACCGGTGAGGAAAAGGGCAAGGACTGGTGGGGAATTCGAGAGGGCTGGTGGGGAATTTCACCACCAGTCAACATGTTAAAAAATGCCCTGTTGTTTCTTTTACCTGCTGATCATATAACTTGATCGATGTTACCGCTAGAAGTATTGATTGTGCTGTCATTTACTTGTATTACGATAAATGTTAACTAGGTGGCCCTGCTAAGCGGGATCAAGATCCCTTTTGGGTCTTCTCTTGTTGCCAAAGTTCAAACTTTTATGTTGTATTTTCCTTGTACTTCAAATGGCTTCAAGAAAAGGATTGATTGATTGATTGATCAACTCTCCCTTGTTCGCTCCATCAACCGTCTTGTCTCTGACCCTCACTAGGGCCTACTGGATGTCGACTAACCGTCTCTGCCTCAACACTGCTAAGACTCAATTGATCTATCTATCTATCTATCTATCTATCTATCTATCTATCTATCTATCTATCTATCTATCTATCTATCTATCTATCTATCTATCTATCTATCTATCTATCTATCTATCTATCTATCTATCTATCTATCTATCTATCTATCTATCTATCTAATCTATCTATCTATCTATCTATCTATCTATAATGAACTTCTATAGCGCCCCTTCAAGAAATCTACTCAGTGGCGCTCCCGACCCAGGCCCGGTCAAAAAGAAAGGTCTTAAGAAGGCCATAGAAAGTACCTGAGAGGTCTCTAGGGAGAGAGCGAAGGGAGAGAGGGAGGTCGTTCCAAGCGGTAGGACCCACCACGGAGAATGCCCTACGCTGCGCCATAGCAGTACGCGCATAGGGGACAGCAAAATCACCCCGGGAGGCCGAGCGCAAGGCACGGCGTCCCGCACAAGCGGAAGTTAAAGTAAAGAGCTCGCAGAGGTAGGCCGGGGCCCGCCCTAGGACACAATGCCACGCCATGGTGGAGACCCTGTAATGAATGCGATGCTGCACAGGAAGCCAATGGAGATCTGGTTTGAGACTAGGCAGCAGCTTGCTAAACTTGACTTTCTATAGTCATTAAGTATCAAATTCAAATTTGTTTTGCGGCAATTTAAGTTTTTTGCATTTTTTAGAGTCATAGAAATTTTCTGGGGTGTGGTAATTTTATTCGACATAATTTTGTTAGGGGATCATTGAATGTTTGACAGTTGTTGACAAGGGGAGGAAATCAAAAACTGACATAAATCTGTTGACATAATTAATCGATGATCCCATAGGGACCAGGCGGAGCGCCATTGGGGCCAATTGTGACTATAATTATGTACCAACTAAAATTAGCTAAAATCAAAGTCCAGTAGCTATAACCAGAGCGTCTGATTTAAGGCGAGCGATCGATCGCTCTCCTTGGTCGCTCGCCTAGCAAAGGTGCCGGCGAGTGATTTACCGCTCGCCAAGCCGAAGGCATCTCACCGTCGGTGACCTGTCCAAATTGCCCTCAACAAAAATTCCGGCGGACGTACATGACTGCTAAAAGGGCCCCCAAGCTTAACATGTCCAAGGGCCTCCGGCTAAGTTGTTACGCCACTGAGTTGAACACGTATCTGTCATGGAAATTAGACGACTCGTTCGATGTCGATGTAGTCGAAATAGAAAACCGTCGGACTATGAACAAAATTTACTGCAACTCCCGCAGAAAACACGCCGATAGAATTCGAATGGATTGTCGGCTGAAAGGTCAAGCTAAAAATGAGTGTTCAACGTATGCCGAAGGCTCAACAAACGTTGTGAAAGCAGCCGTCACACGCAACGACCTCTTAGATATAGGGGGTCACACGTCATCTTGCGTCAATGATAGGTTTCTAGTGAATGTTCATTCATTCATTCATTCTGAGAATTTATATGGTGAATCTTCAAGAGACCTATTCAGATAACGGAACTGAAGTGAGATAGGCCTACTAAATGAGTACTATATGCAGCGATACGAAAAATTACGAATACGATGCACAAAATACGCTGTACACAAGAGCTCCTGAGGTCGACCGCATATCGCTCGCCTACTCGATCCATCGCGATCGATTTTCAACCCGCCTACTATTTTCAAACCATAACTATAATCAGTGGTTAAATTCAGCCGGATCCCGCCGGGTCTGATGAGATCCGGCACCTCTTGTTCTCCCCAAAAAATTTCTGCCACTTCATCTCCGAAAAATTTCGCTTTCATCTCCGAAAAAAGTTGATGACCTTTTTTTAGTCCTTCACCTCTTCTTACAATTTTTTCTTACACTATCCTCTTTCTTTCCCCGCACTTCTTTACTTTTCCCCCACTTTCATTTCATTTTCACCAAGTCATCTCCGCTAGACATTACCGATTTCATCTCGAAAAAAAGTTGATGACCTTTTTTTAGTCATTCGCCACGTTTTACAACTTTTTCCCCGTCTCCCAGCAATAACCCTTTTCTTTTTCTGATTTCTTCGTCTAAAAGATTTTTACTTTTTTACCAATTCCTTCTTCTTTCTCATAATTTTGGGGGGACACTTCTGCAAAAAAAATTATTTTTACCTTGTATGGTCAAAAACGCTGCGAAAACCCTCACGCGCAATTACATTTCTCCCCCTTTTTTGGTGTTTCTTCCAAATGTGGGGGGGGGACAAATGCATGGAGTGTCCCCCACTCTTAAAGGTGGGGGGACATGTCCCCCCTAGATCGCCGCCCATGATCCTTACTAATTAGGCCTATTCCCTGCAGGTCCGCCGCCAGTGCCGGCCTTAGGGGCGTGCGAACCGTGAGGTTGTACGGGGCCCGCAACCTAAGGGGTCCCGAAAATGTCACAGAAAATTAACATGAACATGACACCCTAATAATAATATTATGTTTTCAATTAAATCTTCTCTTGTCAATAGACTAAAAGTCAACTTTCTCTATCAGAATTCTCGTGTATAGTTAAATATGGCTTGTTGCACTTGTTAACAATCTACCAAAATAAAATGATTAGCAATGAAAAACAATCTGACTTGTGTCATAGGGACCCTTACAGTATGTTCTGCACGGGGCCCGAAATATCCTAAGGCCGGCCGCCACTAAGGACATGGGCGTCCGGAGGGGGCGCAAGGGAAATGCGCCCCCCTGGATTTTGCAAATATTTTATTTTAAAATATATTTTATTATGATTATTACAACAGTCCCAACACGATTTTCAATGCGAGGAAACAATTATTTGGGTAAAGTCCTTGATCATTTATTTTTAATTTTTTTCTATGCAAATTTTTTCTATGTAAAAGCGTCATTTTGCCCCCCCCCCCAAAAAAATTGTTTGCCCTCCTAAAAAACTTTGCGCCCCCTAAAAGAATTCCTGCGGACGCACATGACTAAGGATGACGTGTTAATTGGGAGTTAGTATTCCTATAGGCCTTAGTCAGGGACGTCAGTTGGGATGCAGGAAGACATTCCTCCTCTCCCTTTGATTTTTGACAAAAGGAAAAAGGATGGAACAAGAAAAGGAAGAAGAAAGGGGTAAAAAAAAGTAAAAAATAAAATATATACTCAAATTCAATATGCACACTGCAGCACATCATGCAGCATCAGCTTACAGTTTTGCACATGTAGACTAAATACAAAACTTAACCAGCTATTCAAGTTCCCACTGGAAAATGCTCAAATAACGTCCTTGCCCCTCCTGAAAAAAGCTGAAATGACGACCCTGGCCGTAAGGATTCGAACCGAGGCAGAGACGGTTAGTCGACATCCAGTAGGCCCTAGTGAGGGTCAGAGACAAGACGGTTGATGGAGCGAACAAGGGAGAGTTGATCAATCAATCAATCAATCCTTTTCTTGAAGCCATTGAAGTACATGGAAAATACTTCGGTTCGAATCCTTGTGATCAACGTAATATGGAAATTTCTTAAGCTCTTTATTACACGGCATATAGCACGACAGTCGCTTCTAAGTAGCCTAAGATTACAACCCGAAATCGTAGAGATTAAGCCTACTAAAAAGGACCAGTAGAGATACACGAGGGGCCAGACAACGTGGAGTTTTCTCTCTCGTTCACCAGACAGGCACGAGAAGAACACGATCTGAAGGAGGGTATACACAGTCTTGTTGTCAAGACCTTAAACCTCAAGACCAAGACCAAGACCTTGAACCTCAAGACCAAGACCAAGACCTTGAATCTCAAGACCAAGACTTTTGGTCTCAAGACCAAGACCAAGACTTTTAAAAACGAAGTCGAGTGCACTCGAGACCAAGACCTTGGTCTCGAGGACAACAAGACTGGGTATACATATATCTGATGGAGGAAATGCCGGTTACAAACAAAAGAAACGTAACTTTTTTAACGTAGACTTACTTATTCACGAACAGCGTCCTTTTCGTCAGGCACGTAACTAGGCTTTTTCGTTTGGGGGGGGGGGGGGGCTTAAGCCTTGAACATGGCAACATTTATACAGTGTTCATACGAATTTTAGCCGTAAGCATACAACGGCTTGACTTGTTTGGGGGGGGGCTTCAACTTCGTTTGGGGGGGGGCTTAAGCCCCCCCAAGCCCAACGCTAGATACGTCCCTGCTTTTCGTCGGCCTTGGCTGCGCTACAGGCGCTACACAAATCATCACTACTGACACCAACTCCGCCACCATCACCCCTCCGCAACATCACCAACACCCGCGGTCACCTCCGTCATACCACCAACACCTCTGCCACCACCATCTCCACTGCAAAACCTATTCATGTAATGCAACTGACATTGGAACTCGGTCACTCAGGTGGTGCCAGTTCTGAGTCTGGATAAAGAAGAGGGCGATGTTAATCATTTCCGTTATGACACAGGCGTCTTTAAACAGCCATTGAATCAACTGACATAATAGTCGACTTTTACAACCAAAATTGTTTACAGCCGAAATCAGTTTAACTCATTTGTGTGTGCGTGTGCGTGTTTGTAGGTGTGTGTGTGTGTGTGTGTGCGCGCGTGTGTGTGTTTGTAGGTGTGTGCGTGTGTAGGTGTGTGCGTGTGTGTTTGTAGGTGTGTGTGTGTGTGTGTGTGTGTGCGTGTGTGTGTGTTTGTAGGTGTGTGCGTGTGTGTGTTTGTAGGTGTGTGTGTGTCTGTAGGTGTGTGTCTGTAGGTGTGTGTGTGTGTTTGTGTGTTTGTGTGTATTTGTGGAAAGTTGAATACATGTATGGTCGGAAATGTGATCCATAAATTCTGAAGTATACTGTAACATTCTGAGTGATTTCGCGTTGAAATAACTTTTTCCGAAACACTGTGGTTCAGTGTAAAGATTTCAGTAATTGATCGTATTTTAAAATTACTTTCGAATAATTTTCGATCTCTTTTAAAATACCAGCGACAGTTCTTGTCGATGAATTCTAGACACTGCAATTTGTCATACGAGGAAGAACAGGTGGAGAAGAATGGCCATGACATGCCGGAAAATGGAGCAAATGGACAAGGAAGAGAAAAGAGATGGAGGAAAGGTGGAGGAGTAAAACAGAGGATATGACTGATGATAAGATAGAAGCAGGAGGATGGAGGAGGAGGAGGATGGAAGAAAGAGGAGGAAGAAGGGACGAGGAATTGAGGAGGAGAAGGAGGAATTGAGGAGTGAGGGAGGCAGAGAAGGAATGACGAGGAGGAAGTGGATTTAGGGAGGGAGGAAGAACAGGAGGAAGAAAGAGAGGGAATGAGGATGAGGATGAAGAAGGAAGAACGGGAGGATAAGAAAGAGGAGTATGGAGAGGAAGAAGGAGGAGTAATTGGAAGAGAAGAAAAGAGTGGAAGGAGAGAAGGAATGAGGAGGAGGGAAAAGGAGAAAGAAGGCAGAGGAGTAATGGAAAGAAGAGGAGAAAGCGGACGGTCAGAAAGAGGAGAAAGAGGAGGAGGAGGAGGATGGAGAAGGGGAAAGAAGAGGAAGAAAGAGGAGGAATAGGAAAGAAAAGGAGGAAAGAGGACAAGTAGGAAAGAGGTTACAGAGGAGGCAGGAGGAGAAGGAGGAGGAAAGAGGAGAAGAAAAGAGTTAAGAGGAGGAGGTAAGAGGATGAGAATGAGGTAAGAGGAGAAGGAGGAGGTAAGAGGATGAGAAGGAGGTAAGAGGAGGTAAGAGAAGGAGATGGATAGATGAAGGGGAGGAGGTAAAGCCAGCCAGTGCATTTGCTATTGGAACTGTTGCATAGATCTCTATGAAAAACGAAAGTAATTGCTGTGCTAAGGCACGTGCACTCATCTCGCCAAATGGGATCGAAGAATAAAATACGACACGCAGACCCCGTCGGCAGCGAACATTTATATAGCGCACTGCTTATTCTAAAAGGCTCCATATAAATGTATGTATTCACTACGAAAGTATACATCGAATGTGGACCTCGGTGACTCAGTCAGGGCCTCAGTTGGCTTTATTGGCTGCAGACACGCTGTCGTAGCCGCCACGTCAGTGTCTGCTATTACCAGAGATGCATTTCACGTGCGAACTTTCTGTCGATCAACCCTAGCATCTCAGGAGGCACACATTGATCACAGGTGTCGCTTTCTGTTAAGGAAGATGCCTTTAGCTGTCGATTTCTCCGACGACCGTTTCCCCCACCCTCACAGACACCCCAAGCCCCTCACATCCCGACTGTCCATAGCTGATCCAGCGTGTATTGAGGGGTAAAAGAAAGCACCCAAGGCAAATGAGTACACAACAACTTCCTCCTTCGAAGAATTACAGAGTCTGACAAAATAAAGCTTCAAAGCCATCACCAGATGGCGTGTAAACCACACACACACACACACACACACACACACACACACACACACACACACACACACACACACACACACCTACACACACACACACACACACACACACACACACACACACACACACACACACACCTACACACACACACACACACACACACACACACACACACATATATATATATACTTATATGCCACACTGTATGCTAATGAGGTATCAATATACAGTGAAAGGCTAACAAATTGCAGGACGTTAATATATCGGACAGGAGGCCTACCTAATCAGTTGGGTCCACCACTCAACCCGGTCGTTGTATGGGACCCCCCTGTTCTGTCTCAGAGGGATAGACGCATCTGTTCCTACGATCTGCAGGCATGCAGATATCGCAACGGTTCACAGTCTCCATGACTTACGACCTGCGTTATCAATCGCATACCAATCGCACAGCCAATCGATTCAATTTAATTAAGAAAATCCTAATGAGAAAAATAGGACATTAATTATGTTTCTCGATCTCCAAGACATAAACCGTACATAAAGTTTTAGTACATAATGATAACTCCGTGTGTGTGTATATATTTACATATATAAATTATATATATATATATGTGTGTGTATGCGTGCGTGCGTGTGTGTGTATGCGTGTGTGCGTGTGCGTGTGCGTGTGCGTGTGTGCGTGCATGTGTGTGTGTGTGTGTATGTGTGTGTGTGTGTGTGTGTGTGTGTGTGTGTGTGTGTGTGTGTGTGTGTGTGTGTGTGTGGGTGTGTGTGGGTGTGTGTGTGTGTGTGTGTGTGTGTGTGTGTGTGTGTGTGTGTGTGTGTGTGTGTGTGTGTGTGTGTGTGTGTGTGTGTGTGTGTGTGTGTGTGTGTGTGTGTGTGTGTGTGTGTGTGTGTGTGTGTGTGTGTGTGTGTGGGTGTGTCCAATGTGAGTTGAAGATGTTTCTTTAGCATTTATATATGTACGTCTGCACGTATGTACGTATGTGTTATGTGTATTTATGTATGCATGTATGTATGTATGTGTATTTATTTATTTATGTATACATGTAATGTATGTGTACTAAATTTGATGTATGTATGTATGTATATGTCTTTATGTACGCACGTATACGTATTTGTGTAGATATGCATATGTATTTTACATATTATTACATACATTTCTAAGGATAGGATTGCATATATTGAGTTGTACGTTGGATGTATTCTGTACATTTGGCGGGAACGCGGACTCTTCGGAGAGGATGTCTTTAATCTGCATTCAGACTGGATGCTGGTCGTTGGTCCCATGAGATTGTTTCTTGCCAGTCTCTGGAGTATACAACAATTTTTTTTTGTCTCTCTTGAACCGTTACATCTTGAACCGTTACATCTTGAACCGTTACATCTTGAACCGCTGCATCTTTAACCGTTACATCTTGAATCGTTACATCTTGAACCGTTACATCTTGATTCGTAACATCTTGAACCGTTATATCTTGAATCGTGTTTCGTCGCTTATTTTCGTTGTACGTTGCTAGTCTCGTAATTTTCTGCTGGTTTTCGTCGCCGTTTGAAACCGACAATTTCTTCAGCGCGCATGTGAGTCACATTACACATGTGCGTAGCTTAGGAGACTGTGTTTTAATATGATATAACAAATTAAGTTTTACAAGCTGGTGCAATATTCTATGCCCTGAAACAAACGGTAACAGTATATAGCCTGTGACAGTATTTGTGTAAGTAGGCCTACATAGACCTATATGATGTCTATACAGAGTATATATATGTATGTGTAATATGTATGACCTTCTCGGCCGTTCAATGACCTTCTCGGCCGTTCCCGCTCAGAGCGTCGAACTGCTGCTCACCACTTCACTGCCAACGACTTCCTGGAATCTTTTGTTGCAAAGGTACACTCGATTCGTGAGGCCACAGCTGGCTCCCCTCAGCCGGTGTTCCCTCCCACAGACTGCAGTCTCTCTGAGCTGAGCCCGATCTCTGCAGAGGAACTGCGACGACTCATCCTGGCTTCACCTCCTAAAACCTGTGAGCTGGACCCTATACCGACGTTCCTCCTCCATGAATTATGGACGTCCTCCTTCCTTTTGTGACCGTCCTCTGCAACCGTTCTCTTCAAGAAGGTGCTCTTCCGTCGTCGCAAAAAAGATCCATCCTTGTTCCTGTTCTTAAACGAGATGGACTCGACCTGACTGTTCCAATTAACTTTAGGTCAATTGCGAATGTGTCATTTCTATCTAAAATCATTGAGAAGATAGTAGCTCTTCAGCTTACCACTTATCTTGATAGGAATAATCTGCTCCCAACCTTCCAGTCGGGGTTTCGTAAGGGTCACTCCACGGAAACCCTATTGGTACGCCTTCTCTCAGAAATTTATGGGGCGATAGATAGGTCAGAGGTCACCCTCCTGGCTTTGTTAGATGTTAGTGCCGCGTTCGACACTGTCGATCACGACATTCTTCTTGGACGGCTTTCTGTCTCATTTGGTCTTTCTGGTGGTTTTCTTGGTTGGCTTAGCTCCTTCCTGCAAGACCGTTCCTTCTCTGTAGTCTATGGGGCCACTAGGTCTGCATGGGTTCCTGCCCCGTATGGCTTGCCCCAGGGTTCCGTCCTGGGTCCACTCCTATACATTATTTATACTGCTGACCTTGGTCCCCTCTTGGCGGCAAGTGCAAGTGCAGTCCTGAGTCAGTCGTACGCGGATGACTTGCAGGCATATCTGCACTGTCCTGCCTCAGCAGCCATAACTGCGGTCCGTACCATGAGCCGCGCTATCGAGGTCCTGGAGGACTGGATGTCCTCCAACCGTTTGTGTCTGAATTCTGCTAAGACCCAGTTAATCTGGTTCAGCACACGCCAGCAGCTTGCCAAGATTGACTTGGAGGCTGTGGCCCTGGAGTTTCCATTGCTCACTTTCTCATCTTCGGTCCGAGACCTTGGTGTCATACTGGACCAAGAGCTGACCTTTACGCAACACATAAACCTACTTTGCCGTAACTGTTACTATCAGCTGCGCCAGCTTAGAGTAGTCTCTCGCTCTCTAACCTGCATTGCTGCTTCCACGCTTGTCCACTCATTTGTCGTATCTCGCCTTGACTATTGCAGTACTCTCTACCTTGGTCTCCCAGCGGCTCGGATTGGGTGCTTGGACCGGGTCCTGCGCGCAGCGGCACGCCTTATTGGTTGCATCCCGAGATTTGGCCATGTCACCGAGTACATGCGGGATGTTTTGCATTGGCTTCCTATCCCGCAGCGTATTGCCTATCGGGTCTCTGCCCTAGTGTGGCGCTGCCTTGTGGGTGAGGCCCCTGTGTATTTGCGAGAGCATTGCCGCTCCACCCTGAACATCCAGCGCCGTGGTTCCCTGCGCTCTTCTAAGCAGGCTGAGCTTCTAGTTCCCCGCTCACGGACCGCCCTTAGGCAGCGCCGTGATTTTTCCATCGCTGGCCCTGCAATCTGGAATGGGCTCCCTGTAGCGCTTCGCTTGGTCCCAAGCACCCATTCCGCCACATTTTATTCAAATCTCAAGACTGTACTCTTCAGCCGGGGTTGGGTCGGGAGTGCTTCTGAGTAGATAGCCTTGAAGAGGCGCTATATAAATTCTCCATATGAATGAATATATATATATATATATATATATATATATATTTAAAATACTTATGTTTAGAAGTTCATAGGATATTACATGAAGTATGTTTGGTATGTATTTATTCCATTATGGTGTAGAAATACTATAGATACAATTTATTATGAAGATATTAATATATAGAAATGGCTGTTACGATACGTTAACTGTCTGGTTGCCGACGTTACACTTTGGCTCTGAACGTCGTAGGTTAGATTTGTACTGGGTGGGAACGTTGACGGTAACTGCACAGGAAATACAGACCCCACGTACATGAGGCTTCTAATGATGCTCAGAGAAGCCCCTGTAGGACGCGGTAATAGGCATTGTGTTTATTTAACGACGCCGTCATCTCGAAGATGATTGACGACACATTCTGTTGCGCTTCCAAGGGTCTCTTATAGCTTGGCGATTGGGCCTGGTTATTGAGATGTGTCCTAGAACTCATGTTCTATTTATTAGGCGCCAAGTTGGAAGTGACAGTGTTCACTTTTAAACCAAAATGCGGCTAACAATTGGTGCAATAAATGATATACTTACTTTATCACCAAGCTTCGATTCTGCACGAGACCGGTAGCCTATAAACCGAAAATGCGTACGCATGAAGGATATTTTGAAATTTGGTAATTTGTAATTTGTAACTACGGCAATTTCTATAGGATCTTCAGTAGTTATACTTCTATAGCATGCTTTACACCGTCAACTGCCAGCGCAAATGCTGTGAGTTACATTGTACATTTTAGCCTTTTTTAAACATGTAGGCATTTGACCTCCTGAATAGATGAAAAGGCCAAAAAGATTGTTCCAGGCATGAGGGTCAGCGACCCGAAAGGATTAGCGAACACTGGATGAGGCGCTTTATAAATGTTTAGATACAATACAATGCAGTACTTTGATGATCGTTGTCTGAGAGGAAACGTGGTGCGCAGTTGTTCAGACATTCGTGTGGTTTATACAATTGTAATTTTAACGACTGAAATTCGTACAGCGTACGTATACATAGCGATCGTTGCTTTTAGAGTATAAGGACCTACTTTACAGTCTTGATTGTCAGCGCTACTGACCAGAGTCAAACGAAAGATAGAATTTCAATTTTAAAAGCATAATGCTTTCTGTCTCCTGAACATTGAATAATGCATGGCGCAATTACTCGTGTCCACTCAACCCAGTTACTGAGTGGGAAAACGTCTTTCCGTCCTCCGGGGGAAAGGCGCCTCTGCTCATACGATCTGCATGGCTGCAGATTTGTCAACCGTTCACAGTATCCGTGTATTATACGACCTGCGCTATCAAGCGCATAACTCATATGGGAATGCTATGTATATAGGGCTAACTCTCTTTTCCGATGTAACCAACTGCTGTGTCTCTGAAACGCTGCGGCCTGTCAGCAAATTGCACTTGTTGCCAATGCACGTGGGCATCGAGTTTAAGATCTTGCTGATGTGCTCCATTTTATCTCAGGGAATTCGGTGTCTCGGTCTCATCCTTTTAGTTCTAATTTAGTTCTACATGTACATTAATCCATAGTCATTTGTCCTTCCCTCCCACCCACATACTCATCTAGATTGATTAATGTGGCCTATCGCTCTCATGACCCACAGTCGAGAGTAAGATATCAATAAAGCTAATCGATCATTATCCACGTAATTGGGTTTTTAGCATAAACATGAGAATCTAGTAACTTACTAGAAATACCTGAAAACGGCAGCCTCATATGGTTGAAAATACCCTTGCTTGCAGTCAGTCTAGTCTAATGTAAACAAACCAACGAAGTCTAGTCTAGTAGGCCTATGCAATACATACACTCAAATCTAGCCCACTGAAATGTAAAGAAGGCTAATCAAGAGAGCAGTTGTAAGTCTAATCCAGTTTCTAATTCAATTCAGTTCTAATTCAGTTGTAATCAGTTCTAATTCAGTTCTAATTCAGTTTCTAATTCAGTTCTAATTCAGTTTCTAATTCAGTTTCTAATCCAATTCAGTTCTAATCCAAGTTCATGTTTCGTCAGTACGGTATACACAAACATTAGAAGCATCGGTCGTTCGTTGGTGTGTCGTAATTATTCACCCAGAATTTGTAACACACTGCTACTGTTGCGCCGCCTTCCTATGATACATCGATTGGCCCGATGTAAGTGAAAAGCAATCAAGCCCAAGTCCAGTGTAATGACTGTTCTTCCAGTTGCCATGGCTGAGGATTCTTAATGGATCGACGCTGAGGCGAGAGTGCTCCTCGGCCTGTTGGTAAAAGCCATCGATGTCTATCACTCATTCCCCATAGCTATATGCTCTTTGTCTTCACGATCTCTTCCATTCTTCCATTCCCTCCTCATTTCCCACATCTCTGCTCTTCCTCCTTCCTCTCTGCCTTCCTGTCTCAAGATCTAGACCAGACTTGTCCCTGTAGTGCTAAACCCCCTTCCTTCTCACTCCCTTCACTCAGCTGACCTCCTTCTCCTTATTCACCTTCCGCCTCTCATCTCTAAAGTAATCCCTATAGCGTTTTGTGCCTCCCCTTCGGTCAGCTACCCTCCTCTATCTCCCTCCCTTGCCTCTCCCTCCTTCCAGCCGTCACTCACATTCTGTCCCACGTATGCTCTCGCTTTCAGTCTGCTCTCCCATTTATCTACACCTCTGCCTCCTCCTCCTCCTCCTACTGTCCGTCTCGTGTGCTAAGAGACACCTTACTCGGCGACGGAATGATGCCGCATGACAGTTCTCCGTTGCTACGGTCGTCTCTCCACCGCAAACCAAATGGGTTTTCACGCCCCTAAATTAGCCCACGAGTCTCGCGACTGCAGTACACCGTTAAATAGCGACTGAGTTGGGCTGCAACTTGGCTATATAGTCTGTGCGGCGCAATCAAACGCGGCCGGGCAACCGTCCACTTTAATTCCGCTGATGGCCTGATTTCCATTTGCTGCGACCATCAAAATAATAGCCCGGCCTATGTACATTGCAATCAAACCATAATGTAGGCTGCAGATTGTGTGTTACTAACATTTCCATTATGCGTGTATCATATTTCTGTATATAGGCTGCAAATCGCATTTCAGTTTACATTTTCAGTGTATATAGGAGCGCCTCTGAATAGTTACCTTGAAGAGCGCTCTTTGATTGATTGATTGATTGATTGATTGTTTGATTGATTGATTGATTGATTGATTGATTGATGATTGATTGATTGATTGATTGATTGATTGATTGATTGATTGATTGATTGATTGATTGATTGATTGATTGATTGATTGATTGATTGATTGATTGATTGATTGATTGATTGATTGATTGATTGATTGATTGATTGATTGATTGATTGATTGATTGATTGATTGATTGATTGATTGATTGATTGATTGATTGATTGATTGATCGATCGATTGATTGATTGATTGATTGATGTCATAAACCTTGAAACCAATAGTATATTATTTTCGATTGATTAAAGTTTTGCTATTTTGTTCATCAGCAAACATTTTAGAAAATCTACAGACAGTCAGATTTACATAAATAGATGTCAATGGATCTAGAACGCAAGAGGAACCACTATTGGTCCCGCTATATTATACGGGACTTTGAGTGGCGTGACACCCATTCAGGCGGGTAGCGGCGATGAAGGATATCACTCGATCAATTCATTGAAAAATGAGCAATATCGAGGCCATACAGTAGCTACATAAAACGCGTGCATTTATTTACATTTTATACAGCGTTCCACAAGTATACAGTGCAACGTACATAAATATATATACATTTTATACATCATATATATAATATATCGTATAATACAGTATATAGTGATTATGTAATCAAGCCTTGTTCCCGACTCGAGCAAACACTGCGCTCTGCAGCCCGTGGGGACCTGACGCAACCGTAGTTCTACATCGACTATACAAAGACCACCGTCATTTCCCGAGCGCTGGACTTTCTGGAGACAATCTTCCATTGATTATATGAATTCCACGGAGAGAAATAATTCAGGAAACATTCCCAGCTTATCTCAAGTCGTGTCTTCTTCGTAGGATTGTTTCATAGCCATGTCCAGCGCCTTTGTGAGGTACATAAAAGCGCTATGTAAATGTCCAAAAACAAACATGTCGATATACGAAAATACACGTATATATATGTATATATATGTAGGCTATATATGCAATAATTATGGGCTTTATTTCGACGCCTGCTGCATCTATTATATGTTTATACTATATACGTATGTAGGTATTTATGTATGCGTGCGTTTATGTATGTATGTATGTATGTATTGTATGTATGTATGCATGCATCTAGGTATATATGTATGTATGTATTTATGTATGTATGTATGCATCTATGTATGTTTCTATGTATGTATATATGTATGTATGTATGTATATATGCACGTATGTATGTATGTATGCATCTATGTATGTTTCTATGTATGTATATATGTATGTATGTATGTATGTATATATGCACGTATGTATGTATGTATGGCATTGTATGCATCTATGTATGTTTCTATGTATGTATTTATGTATGTGTGTATGTATGTATGCACGTATGTATGTATGTATGTATGTATGTATGCACGCAAACTACGCATTGTATGCATGTACGTATGTATACGCACATACATATTGTATGTTTGTATGTATGTATGCATGCCTGCATGTATGTATTCATGGACGGTTGGATGTGTGTATGAAAGACCCTTTTTGTATAGCGCATTTTCGTAACCCTTAAGAGCGAGCGCGGTGAACATTCCATGGACGCTTGTTCAAGGGATCTGAAGCAGGTGCGTTTAAGGTCAAGAAGTGGATGAAATTCGAGCTGAGCAAAGATTAAGAGCGGGAAGACTGTGCATATTGTAAGAGGTCGGTCTATCTGACGTAGGCCTATCTCCCATAGAGAGGACTGTATAAGTACGTCGAATGAAACATGATCTGCTCTTCAGTGTTGTATCAATTACATTGCAAATGTAATTCAATTATAATTGCAATTACATGCTGGTAAATGTAATTGAATTACAATTACAATTATTTGATTGTAGAAGTAATTGAATTACAATTACAATTTGATTGTAATTCAATTACCAATTACTTTTCAATTATTCCTTTAAATATTGCAAATGATTTAGAAATTTTTATCGATAATTTTTAATATACTCTATTTAAAAAAAATAAAACATCCAGTAGCAATATTATTACAATACAATACGTGACGTCTACACACCAATCATAATTTCTTTCCTAAAATGAGATGAATATCATGACTTTAATTATTACTATCAACTTATACAAATGACATGTGAATTGACCAATTAAATTCTAAGACATGAATTACTTTAATCAGAGGCATGTCTACACTTACCCTTCTTGAAAACAAATGAAAATGCTTAACTGTAACTTAAGTTTAACTGTTTTGAAGTTTTAATAATTTATTTTGTAATACTCTGATCAAACTCTTCTTGATAGTAAAACTAATAGTTTATTCTGTTGAAAGTGGCTGCAGCCTGGCAGACTGCAAGATAATGGTAATGATAGTCATATACCCTTAGTGGGTCGACAGTGACTTATCACTGTGAGATGCTACACCTATGCTGAGGAAAGCAGCCGGCCGGCGTGTCGCAAGCTATTAGGCTGTTAAGCAAAAGCTTGGAGGCGGTCAAGCGGACCACATGCCAGGAGCAAATCAGTAGCATGCAGCAGGGCCCCGCTGCAGGGGCATCTTCTTCCAGCCAGTGCCATGCTCTGTTATCAGAAGGCAGTACCAGTAGCTAATAATGAGTGTGTAACTGTGCACTGACTGCATGGATAGTCTAATCGCCCTATCTCCTAGGGTCTATCAAAGTGTGTTGTAAAAGGGGTGTAAGGATATAATACTGTTGAAAATGAAGACATGCAATCATGATACAGAGCAGATTATTCAATTAAAGGGGTGGGCGACAGGCTGGCATCTTGGCCGACTTTATCAAAGTAATTCGTAATTAGCACTTGATTCAATTACAAATTACATCCAATATTGTAATTGAAATACAATTACAATTACTGGACTTAAAATGTAATTCAATTACAATTACAATTACAGAACTTGTAATTCAATTACGTAATTCAATTACATGTATTTCAATTACTGAACAACACTGCTGCTCTTATTATAATCGCAGTTGGCGTTCGTCAAACGGCATCTGGCGCGATTGCGCTCAATCGCACAAATGACAATATCGCGCAGCTTTCGAAGAGCTACTCACCCGCCGAAACGTACGTTTCTTGGCCTCCGTACAAACATAGGCGTAATTTGTGGGGGGTACGAGGGGTACCCGTACCCCTTACTTTTTGGACTGGGGGGTACCATACCTCCACTTTTTGAACAATGCCAAACAATATTTTATTTAATGTGCCTTCCCAGAGATCGCAGTCTTGACCTTGCTTCTTGTATGTAAGAAATTGGTACCTCCACTTTTTAGACTAAAGTTACGCCCCTGCGTACAAAGCTAGTTAATGCCATGGACCATGGTATGCTATGCTATGTTACTGTTATGTTATGCTGTTATTTTATGTTATTATGTTAGACTAGGTCATGTTATGCAATGCTCTGTAATGTTATGGTATGTGACGTTGTTATGTTGTGCCATGTTACCATATGTTATGTTATGCTATGTTTAAGTTAGGTTATGTTATCTTGTGTAATTATAACGTATGATGGAAGTAATGAATTAATTAATTTACGAATGTCCCCAGGGGCGCAACTTTGGTCTAAAAGTGGGGGTACCAATTCCTCTACACACACGTCTACACCTGTACACACACACACGCACACGGCTCGGATATTTTTATACAAGGACAGTTATTGATTCTGAGATTGTGAGGGGACTGAGGGGTGAGGAGTCATATCAAGGCCGACAATATGAGTGTGAATCCATACTCCATATACGGATTTGCAACTGATGAAAGATATAAAAGCTTAAGCTTTGACCTACATCTCCACATCCCAATATGACTAAGATGATAACCATAAGGCGGAGAGTGATGGTGATGTCAGATCTTTTCAAGAAGGGTGCAGCCGTGACCCATAGCTGTGGCGCCTGTGGCCTGCGGGCCGGTCACGGCGGTCAATCTCTCGGGTGACCTGTGTGGTTGAAAGCCTGCCTGTCTGCCTGTCTGACTGACTGTGACTCAGTTTTACCTGTGTGTCTAAGTCCTTTCGTACTTTTGTGGTACATCTCACTCTGTCTACATACAAAAAGCAAGGCAAGTACTTCTCGTACGGTCGTACCCCCCCCCCACAAATTGCACCTATGAATGTCCCCGATTTCTATGGTGACCTTTTAGCCTTGACGTCGTTAACTTTCAATGAATTATAATCGAGTGAAATCCTTTACTATTGTTACCATTTTGATATAGCCCCCGCCGTTTTTAATACGTCCCAGTGTGACGAAAAACAAATCTCTTGAATTTAATCACGATTGGTACGCGAAGTGGTAGGCCTATCTCCCTTGGACTGGGGCGCCTTGACGTAGCGCTCTACCGAAGTAACGAACGCGTTATCACCTGTTATCACACCGCACCCAGCCGTACATTCCTCTGCAAATGCACAGACCATCCAGCTAATCTTCGTATTGAAATAAATCGCAACCCTATAGAAAAATATTCAACATTCTTTATGGAAACGAATCTATGCAGGCTGCATAAATAATGTTTTCTCTGCTTTCTTCTTTTTCTTTCGTTAATAGTTGCTGTAATTTATAATTGATACCCAGTGTGGGAATTGTAGAAAAAGACGGGGAGGGGGGTTACATTTTATCCGTATGCTGTAAATCATAGTTGTTAAAAACGATAGAAACTAAATAAAAAACGGAAAAAACGTCGTTTTTTTTCGAAGAAATAAAAAACAGAAAAAAACGGGGAAAAAACGACAAAAGAAAATAATTTGACTTTCTCGCATCTTGTAGGCCCTACTGCAATTTAAAATTAAAAACCTTGTTTAGAGAATTTAATCAGCAAATAACACAACTTTATTAGTAAACACTAAATAACATCATTCAACAACAATTATTTTATTTCTTATAGGTTTGGTCTAATAAGAAATTGAGAAATTAAAAATATTGAAATTTTTTTCAAATTTGAATTGTAAACATATGTCCACACAAGTTCATGCTGACTAAACTAATACAATTAAAAACTAAACTTTGTAGGTATTGATTATATAGGCCTAATGTAAGCTTTCTCACAGTAGGCCCTAAATGCATTTCAATTTAACCAATGCTGAGTTTTTGTCTTTCTCGTGTATCAAAGTAACGTGAATCCATTCCACACCCTTTTCTTTTGGTATTTTAGATAACTTAGAAATAACTTTTAAAAAATTTATTTCTGGTACTGTGCTCTTTAATAAAGTATTTATTTCTCAAAATGATGACGTAAATAGTGAGGTAAATTAGCTGAATCCTTGAAAGTAGGCCTACGGGACATCAGACAAAAAATTAAACAGAAACTGAAAAACATTAACATACAGTAAATAAATCAATAAATAAAGTTACATAAAAAACGGAAAAAACGACAAGAAAAATAAAAAACGAAAAAAACGACGTTTTTTGGAAAAAAATAAAAAACCAAAAAAACGGTTTTAACATCTATGCTGTAAATTGATGTCAACGAAATTTGAAAGCAGCTGGTTTCAAGTCAGACTCGAATTAAAATTTGTTGAGAAAATTCAAAAATGATACAGCATGGAAATGTCTTCTCTTTGTCAGAGACTCAGAGTCAAACGATGTTAAACCACACTAGCACAACTGAGGGGGTTGGAAACGACTCCCCTGGGGTGTGCAATAAAGACTTTACTGTGAGAATCCTAAGAATTAAGACTAGGGAGTTGAACCCCAAACCCTCTGATAATTCCCACCCTCTTTATATCACAACAGTGTCCAATGCACGAGACATCACCTGGTGGCGCAACAAATTCATGCCGTTATCATGTCCATATTCAGAAGATCAGTCCGTATGACAGAGAGGAGGCAGCTTATATTAGGCAAACAGTTTGAAAGAGGTAAGTCTTAAGTTAATACATATTCAAGAGACAACTGCGCTCAAAGATTCTGGAATTTTATTTGTCGGTTTTTATTTATTTATTTTTTTTGTAATTGCAATTAGTAACTTCTATCTCGCCGGTGTCTAACGATGGCACATCAAAACCAATCCGTATTCAGGTCAATGAATGTCCGTGAAAATGTGTCAGCCTTTGTGTACTTCGCTGTAATTATATTCAAATTCGTGAACTTATGAATATACTTACCAATCTACCTACCTGAATTCCTAACTACTTACCGACCTACACAGGTCGACTTACCCATTTACATAACTATATAATTATATAGGCTACTTACTTACATGCATTCCTGATTGTACATACATACCTACATGCATACATTCTTACATGCATACATATGTCATCATCATCATCATCATCATCATCATCATCATCATCATCATCATCATCATCATCATCATCATCATCATCATCATCATCATCATCAGTTTCTGACGCCAGCCATTTGGAATAAACTGCCCTGAAATATCTCTCGAGCTATCTGCGAAAGCCACTATCTGCATCTTCTTCTCGCTCATTGCGCTCTGTAAATCGGCTTGATCTTTTTGTTCCCAGGACTAAAACTGCCTTGGCCCAGCACCGGGCGTTTGCTGTTGCGAGTCTCACGATCTGCAACGACCTTTCCCCTCTGCTTAGGGCCAAACTATTGACTGGCTTTTCCTCATCGATCTCGCGTTCCCTAAAGGCATTTCTTTTTCCCCGGGGCTTCTGTGCTGAAAGCGTCTCTGAATAGTTATTCTGCGAGAGGCGCTTTATAAATTTCTAGATAGAATACAATACAATCCCATCGTCCTCGGTCATTTGTCAAGTCTATTGCGCCCTTAGTGTTAGTCTGAGTGACATTCATATTATCAACCCAGCGTAGTCTTGGTCTGCCTTTTTTGTTTTTCCTTTGAATCTTGCATGTAGTGCACTGTGCGGGATTCGATCGACTGGCATTCTCTCTACATGTCCAAACCATCGGAGTCTTCCTTGGACGACTTTGTCTAGCCGAGCTATTTGGATACCTAACGAGTGTCTTATGCCATCGTTTCTTGTTTTCTGCAGTCTTGAAATCCCTGCGATCTGCATACATATATAGGCCTACATAGGCAGAGGCGTCAATCCCCCGAAGTCATTGGAGCAACTACCCTTCCCTCCTCTTCTCCCCTTCTCTTTCCTTCCCTCCAATAATGATGGCACATGCACTGACAGATCTCCCCTCCCCTAGTTTTTTGATGGAGCATTTGCTCCAAGGTTTCTATGGAGTAAACGCCCCTGTACATAGGGATGAATATATATATATTACTTGTGTACACATGCATACATACATAGCTACATATACACATACATACGTACTGGCAGACAGACACATATATGTGCATACATACATACATACATACATACATACACATGCATACATACATAGAGGCGCTTTATAGATGCTTAAATACAATACAATACATACATACATATGTATGTATGTATTGTATTGTACACAAACATACATATGCACACAAACATACATACACATACATACATACATACACACATACATACATACACACATACATACATACATAGATACACATGCATGCATACATACATACATACATACATACATATATACATACATACACATGCATACATACTTACACATGCACACATACATACATGCTGGCAGACAGACGCATACATATTTGCATACATACACACATACACATATAGGTATACAGTGTGAAAATATGATGAAGAATAGATTTCAATTTGTACGCGTCATGCGTGAGGTGGTCCTGCTTGTTGCATAGGTTATGGGTCGGAGATGGAGACAGAATGTCAAAGGAGCCGCGGACGTGAGATCGCCACTGCAATGCCAATTGTTTCGCTCATATTAATTGACAATGCACATTTGCACAGCATCCGCTCAGCGTTTATCTTCAATTCTCCTCGCTCTCTCCCTCCCTCCCTCGTTTCTCCCTTCCACCCTCCCTCGTACTTTCTCTCCTTCTCCCTTCCCTCATCCCGTTTCTCTTCCTCGTACGACGCAGATTATAATGAAAATAACTTTTTCGTATATATATATATATATATATATATATATATATATATATATGTATGTATATATATATATATGCGTCGGTCGTTCTTGCCGCGTTGCATGCCGGTCATCAAGCAACGTCTGTTCGCAATCTGGTTGTGCAATCACGTGATTCATAGCAGCAGATGGCTATGTCCAAGCTGCAAGAAAATGGCATTGGCACAGGAGACTGTTTAAATGTACATCTTCATTACAGCAGTGTCTCGTTATACTAAGGTTGTGAGTTATGTGATATAATGTAACTATCCTAAATTTCTCACCATCACACAAAAGCTGCGGAAAGAAGACCAGTTTGTGTACCAGTGCTGCGTCAGATTGAATCTTCAGAAGCGAAGTTATTTGTTCAGTTTTGGTGATCTATGTCAGAGTCCGGAGGTTAAGCCGGGAGAGGAAGGGAGCTGATTATTACATGTAGGTGGAAAGTGATCATGATGGAAACGGTCGTAGGATAAGTTTTTCATAGTGTTTGGCTTTCAGTCTCCATGGGAGACTTTTACAAAATTTGTCTAACTGTGACCTCCATTAACTGAGGCTGCAACTAGATATTAGTCATCAGACTACAAGTGCATGGTAAGGACCGTCGTTGGGATTCTATTTTAAAGGTTGATTCTTTCCCTTCGCTGTTGCAGATCCTTACATACCAAGAGAGTTGGCACGGTTTTCAGAATGGGGGGGGGGGGTGGATCCAGAAATTATGAAGAAGCAAACAGACTGCGGATAAACCACCCTGTTGTCCCGTTTTTGAGAGAAATTTACTGCAGGCGCAAGTTGTATGCAAGTGACGCTAAAACCGAGCAACATGTAGGTCAGCTGTTACATTACACGACATTGTGCTCTGCACCACATTTTTAAAAATAACATTGCAACGAAGTGTATAATGTAGGCCCTATATTACGTGAGTACATAATAGATAGTAGCGTCGGGCGTTTTCTGTGGTCGACATGGAATGGGCTCCCTCTGGAGTTGCGTCACATCCTCAGGGTTCCTTCATCTCCGTTTTACTGAAGACTACTCTCTTCCGTCTGGCCTGGGTCGGGTGCGCCTCTGAGTGGAGATCTTGAAGAGGCGCTATACAGTGGTTAAAGTGGTTTGGATGAGCAGTGGGAACGCCAAAGAAGAGTTTAATTGAAAGCACGGAGACAACGTAAGGGACATCAGACAAAACATTAAACAGAAACTGAAAAAAAATTAACAGACAGTAAATAAATAAATAAATAAAGTTTTTTACATTAAAAAATAAAAGACGAAAAAAACAAGAAAAATAAAAAAACGAAAAAACGACGTTTTTGGAAAAAAAATTTAAAAAAACCGAAAAAACCGGTTTTGACATCTATGGGAACGCAGTTCCCACCGTTCCCACTCCACTTTAATTCCTGGCGCTATATGAATTCCGATTGTTTGATCGACTGCGTTTACACATTTTTGCATCGCTAGACATTACATGGCATTCTAGGTCGGCTTACATAGGGACTCAAGAGTGTAGAGAAGTAGAAGAGCAGTTCCTTCAGCTAACCCGAGAAGCAGCCACGAACACGAATTGCTATAGCGACTTCATTTTCCTAGCCTCGGCGTATGAAGGCGGGTGACCAGTTCTCCTCCTTAACGTCTGATCTTCCCAACAACATTCTGCATTGTCAGTTAATTGTCACCAATAGCTGAATTAGCTAGAGGGTGCAAGCTAAAACCATTGTCACGCAGCTATGATAAGTGCATGTAAACTTACCGTACAGTGTTGGTGGGAAGATCAGAAAGGATTGGCCACCCACCCTCATATGCCGAGGTTAGGAAAATGAAGTCGTTTACAGTTATTACCCATGGCTGCCTGTCAAAAACTCTATTCAAGAGGTTTTCAAACCGTGGTGCGCGTACCACTAGTGGTACGCCATGTTTCGCTAAGCGGTACGCGAATTTTTGTTTAAATTTAAATTTTCTACGCGTTTATGCCCATCTCTCTTTGATTAGCTATTGACTATTGAAGTCACTATTCTACGTCCACCATGCGCTTCTTTTTCTGAAACTTTTCTGAGTTTATGCCCAGCTCACATTAAAACTTTCTAGTAGTGATTTTATTTTTCCTTTTTCTTGATATGATTACATTCTTCAAATTATATGTTAATTTTTTAATATCTCTACCTACGCTCCTACGCTAGTTGCAGGGGTACTTCACGCTCGCCTGTTGTTTGTGATCTGACGTTTGCTGGTGGTACGCCAACGTTCGATTTTTCTCCCTGGTGGTACAATAAAAATAAAGTTTGAAAACCGTTGCACTATTCGACCTCTTCACTGAGCGGGAATAAATTGCCAGGAAAACATAGTCATCCACCACTAATTACACGAAGCTTCGACGTTACACGTAACCTTTAATTTGTATAGCGCCACTACAGAGGCTATAAAAGCGGTGGAGGAGCATCGTACTGCGACGTCCATCAGAAAGTCCAGTTCATACGTGATCAAGCGATGCTAGAGAAGATTGAAAATGACCTCAGGCACGCACACTCCGGCCGACGTTGAGTCTGTCTGACCCTCCTTGATTGGCGTTCGATGACCAATTGACCATATACCCAGGAGCCCCGCTCACTGATCCTCAGAGTTCGAAGACAGCATCGTCCGACAAGACGTATGCCGCTCAATCATCTCGTAGTACTTTCAAATATCAGTAGAATCTAATAGCTTTCAAACATAAGCAGAAGCAAGTAGCTTTCAAACATAAGCAGAAGCAAGTAGCTTTCAAACATAAGCAGAAGCAAATAGCTTTCAAACATAAGCAGAAGCAAATAGCTTTTAAACCAGCGGAAGCTAATAGCGTTCAAACATAAGCAGAGGCTAACATATTCTAAACATAGGCAGAAGCCAATAGCTTTCAAACATCAGCAGCAGTTGATAACTTTCAAACACAAGAAGAAGCTATAGCTTTCAAACTTAATCAGAAGCAATAGCTTTAAAACATCAGCAAAAGCTAATAGCAGCCGTGGATGGATCAGCGCTCATGAAAGGCAAATGACGTATTTGTCTTAGCAATACAAAGCAGACGATTGATTATGCGACGTTCTTTGTCTGACTGTCAGTCACGGTGTCTGCATGCAGCAGGTGACAACGACCGCATCAGACATGCGAGACGAATCTTAAATCAACCGATATTTCATTAGACTTTTAAGTATATATACTGTTTGGTGATACTCTTAGCAAGACAACCTGGCAAACAGAAAGACGGAAAGAATTGATAACGTTTATTTAACGACGTCGTCATGTGAAAGACAGAAAGTAAACAGACATATATATATGATATAGATATATATGTATATATATATATATATAGTCGGACAGTAAGGCAAGCATGCAGATAGACAGCCATACACAAAGAAACGTGCAGACCCGTAAGGACGCGGACAGCTAGACAGATAGATTGACATGATGACAGATGATTTTATTAGCCTGACATACGATCCTCATTCTTCTCTTCCTGCTCGTATAAGCCTCGTTTTCCCTCTTTATCCTCTTTTCTTCCTCATCGACTAATTCGACATCCATCTCTCTCCTTCTTTCTTCACTCTTCTGCTTGTTTACGAGTACGGATGCAGAGCAATGCATGCTAGTATCGGTTAAACATCAGCTTTCCATATGAAGAGCTCTTTCTTTTAACGATCGCTGTGATAGGATGAAAGGCGCCCAGTACAAAATCATATCAAACCCTTTGTCTCGTATGAAACCTTTGACGAAACCCAGAGCTAAAGCACTCTGTTACTATGCTCTGAAAAAAACGCTCTTGAACATGATCAATGATTATACGAATTCAGGCCTAAATACAGTCTCGTGCTTTAGGTCGGCAATTACTAGAAGATAAACATGCGCTCATAGATAGGGGCCTAATGGACGGCGAGAAGTCTGAATCGAGTTTTCTTTTATCCTTCTCCATTTACGCTCGGTTAAACGGCTTCGTTGATTATTACTCCCTGTAAGTGTATTTAGATGTCAACTTTTTTCTCGAAAATGCAGTGTCATTATCCACAAAGTTTTCTCTTGGTCAACTAGGTTAATACCGTATGACATTTTTATGAAAATTTAGATGGTTAGAAATCCCTTGAGGTTCCTGGATTTCTTGCAGTTCTTACGCCGGCAAGCAGTGTTTAATCTAGACACCTTTTGGGGGGGAATTCCCCGCCCCAGGATTTAGGTTTCCCCCAGAGGCCAGCAATATCTGAATGTAGAAACCTCTTTCGGCGGGGGGAAATCCCCCAGGATACATGTTGCGCTCCCCCAGAGACGAGTAAACGAGTAATATAAGAATAAAATAACAGAATAAGGGATGAATTCCTTAAAAAAAGGTCGTCAAAGTTTTAAGTTTCCGAAAAAGTCACGAAAGTGGGAAGAATTACTAAAAAAATTAAAGATGAAATTCAAAAAATGTTTCGACGTTCGAACACATATTAAATTGACGGATGAAATTTCGCAAAAAAGGTCGCCCATGTTGGTCCCCCCCACCCCCCGACAAACCTTGTTTCCCCCCTCATAAGAGGGGAACTAGATTAAACACTGGCCAGCAAGCTGTTCTTTCTCTTTTGGAAGCAGGCGCTGTGAACAGAGAACCAGCGTCGGTACACCTCTTAACTGATGTACCAAGAATAACATTTCATCGCCCTCAATCCGTAATCATATTCGTATACTTTTGGATTGACAAGATTCCTGTGGCCCGTGATAATTTTGGATGAGAATTGAGAACAATAACTGAATGTAAGTACAAACAAAAAAATCTGTTTAACCCCCTTTGTTCTATCCATTTGACGAGCTGAATTACAGTCAGTGTCCGATTTGGGATCGGGGGTTGGACCCCAACTTTTTTACTCTCCTGCTTCTGGCTTGATTTACTATCATAAGGGCGACTTCGAAAGGGCGACCATCAAAAGGGCGCGTTCAAAAAGGCGCCGCTCATAAAGGCGCATGTTTAAAAGGGCGCCGATCAAAAGAGCGCGCTGTTAAAAGGGCGACAAACGAAAAGGCGAGAAAGTTCGCAGTTGGAAGAAACATAGTTTTTAAAACATAAAATTGGGAACCAACTAAAAGTTCAAAGCCGAAGAACAATTCGCACGTACGAAATGTTGCATAACACTTTGATGACAATTGATCTTTTCATGTTCAGAAACAATCCTCTCATATTAACAGACAGTATTTTAACCTCGGCTATGGTATAGGCCTATATTTACTCTAGTCGGACAATATACAAAATGAAGGTTTTAAATGAAAAACTTAGTGTTGTTTTATGATTTGCACAAGTTAGGTTCTCGTAATTATAATATATCATTTTACAGTAGATTATATGAATTGTATAACCAGACAGATTTTGGTTGAAGTGCACTGAATATCGTACAGCTAGGCCTAAGTGTAAGTCCCGCTGTCATACAAAAGATGAAATTATGACATTTGATAAACAGATCTCGTTGTTATTGTTGTTATTATTATCTCTAAATAATTAGTAATAACAATGGAAATATCAATGAAATTACGCAGGACTAACATTTGAAGAACAGAACTTAAACCTATTGTTCGCCTTTTCGATTGAAGCCCTTTTAATAGCGCGCTCTTTTGATCGGCGCCCTTTTAAACACGCGCCTTTATGAGCGGCGCCTTTTTGAACGCGCCCTTTTGATGGTCGCCCTTTCGAAGTCGCCCTTATGATAGGATACCTTCTGGCTTGACCCCTCAGAGTCATTATCCACAGTCCTACACCCAGAGGCGCGTTTACAGAAAACGGGGCCCTAGGCGCAAACATTTTACGGGGCCCTATGTGCAAACATTTCAGGGGCCCTTCTGAATTTGTATTAGCTGAAATGAAGAAAACAATTATAAATTACAGTAATATAGAGCTATATACTTTTATGGGAATGTTAAACTGTATAAAATAGAAAATAGGTTATATTTAAAATAATTCAAAATTTAAAAATGTTATTTTTTTGTAACTGAAAAAATATTTTCATTCGTTTGGGGAACCTCCGAAATTTGGGGGCCCTAGGCGCGCGCCTAGTGCGCCTACGTGTAAACGCGCCTCTGCCTACACCAAACGACTCCATTATGACCAATCGCAAGCAATACTGCCTTGTAACCTTTATTATCCAGTCGGTACCCTGACTGTTGGCCCCATCAGCAACCTGCTGATGATCAGCATTAACGGGCCAGCGCTAACACATTGGAATGCCAGGAAATACGTTACTCCCTGGCTGAAGTCTGGGCGTCATGGTGCCTTAGATAATCCGACTATTAAGGCGACTATTGTGCACGAATCAAAGAAAAATGCACAGCTTTTTTCATACTTGATGACCTGGTTCATTGAGTTTGCTAGTAATTCCAGTGACAGTACTTGGTGCATTGATTTGTTAGCTATGGTTGTGTGCTTGTATTTCATCTTTCAGTGCAATTTAGTCACATCTGACACTTAAGTTTACAATTTGTGTTGTTCCTATTAATACTTCAGTTTAAACTGCGACTGAAAAACTCCTCTTAATTTTTAATTTTTAAACTTCATTAACTTCATTTTAAAAATAACAAAAATAACGTAACTTGTAAGTATTAGTTATTATGGTTGTTATAGGCTATCTGTGTGTAAAAAATCAGACCACTGATTTTACATACTCCGATAAATTGTATCCACTGCGAGTCGTTTGCGACGCGAGGCAAAATCGCAAACAGAGGCCTAACAAAATTAATTGCGGCTTAGTAAATTTTATTATTTATATAGATTTCTGACCTTTGCTTCTTTTTTGACAAATCGGACCCTGATTACAGCTAATTATGTTTGCCCTTCGGCAATATCTCTATCAGCATCGAATATCCATATATCCTTCGCCATGCACCGGACTTATGGATTACATACTTTGTGTTTAATCAAACTACGTAGATTGCATGGCAGAGAGCATTCATAATATTCAGCCCTGCAGAGGTAATTTCAGGTGGCAGCGATTTCCCATGGGATCCGCGAGCAGCTGGACTATCGTTCACATTCATTAAGGATGTCTGACTTCACTTGGGCTTGCAGTGGTTCATCGGAGACAATTTCCACGGACTCTCTTAAAAATGATAATCTCTGGCCTGAATGATGGTCCTGATCAGATTATTTTCAAAGGCGTGCACCAAAGGCATCTCAGATGCGCGATGTCGACAAGCCACCCACAACAGATTCGGTCTCACAGCTGACGCCAGTGGAATGCATGTTCCAACATGGGTTAATTATGTTCCAACATGGGCTAATTATGTTTGCTCTTCAGCAATATCTCTATCAGCACGTCACGAACTGATCTTCCTGGTATTGACCTAATTACGGTTTGATTTTGGTGCACTATACACAGGTGCTATAGAAGTTACTAACTGATGATATGTTGAATTCTACGTGTGTTAGACGATGTATAGTAGCTTCGAAACACTGACTTATTACAAGTGATTCACGTAGCCAAGACAGTGCATATTTTAAGGAATTTTGACTGCTGGGACAAAATATTGGAACTCGTCTCTGAAAAACTTTTATGACTTTTTTCTGGGAATTCATCTCCCCGAAAAAGTTGATGACCTTTTTTTAGGAAGTCATCTCCCTAAAACCTCACCTCCCGAAAACATTCCATGACCTTTTCTTAGGAATTCATCTCCCGAAAAAGTTCATGACCTCTTTGGCAATTTACTACTGGGGCAAATCTTAAAACTCTTCCAACATTTTGTCCCACTACTTATACTTTAACCATACATTGCCTGGGACAAATCAGCCTAACTACTGGGACAAATCCTAACACTACTGGGACATTTGTCCCACTAGTTATACAGTTAAAATATGCCCTGAGCCAAGATGTCAACAGTTCAAGAGCTGCATCAGCTGCAAGCTGGTCTGGATCAGAGGCCGATTTTGAAACTCTGATTTGGTCAGCAGTCTTACGATGACATGTTGGCGCAGCCGATAGAGAGGGTTGCTGGACCGTATGGCAGATGCTTAGCATCTTATTTTGTGCACAAGAGATGCCAAAATCGTGGTGAATGTCCAAAGGCGGTCAAGTCGGGCGGGTGTCTTAGATGACACTACGGCTTCAGTTGAATTTGCGCCGTTGTGCAGTTCGAAGATATACGTCATTGGCAGAATAAGAAGGTGCGTCACTATCTGTTTGGCTGCCTTGTGTTTGACCGTCTGCCTGGCTGCGGTGGCTGTCTTAACCGTAGGCGCCGACTGTTGCTTTTGTCTGTGGGTGCATGGGTCCTCCCTTCCTTCCCTACCTCTTTCTCCTCCCCCGCCTCCCTTTCTCCTTTCCCCTCCTCTTAGGTAGGTGAGTTTTAGCGGATTTTCGGAGAAAGAAAATTGGTTTTCATGTCAAGGGTTACGAGGTTATAAAAAGTATTGGAAATCGGTTACGTCCA
>OY744616.1:35127965-35140465 GCA_963556255.1 Allolobophora icterica
TCAATCAATCAATCAATCAATCAATCAATCAATCAATCAATCAATCAATCAATCAATCAATCAATCAATCAATCAATCAATCAATCAATCAATCAATCAATCAATCAATCAATCAATCAATCAATCAATCAATCAATCAATCAATCAATCAATCAATCAATCAATCAATCAATCAATCAATCAATCAATCAATCAATCAATCAATCAATCAATCAATCAATCAATCAATCAATCAATCAATCAATCAATCAATCAATCAATCAATCAATCAATCAATCAATCAATCAATCAATCAATCAATCAATCAATCAATGAAATCAAACCATTTATATTTTGAGGAATCCAAACAACAGTCACATAACAATAGTAACAAGAGACATATACACTGTTGTTAAACCCTCAGAATGGGTACTCAGAAAGGGACATTGTCCCGCTAAAGTCTGTAGAACCCTTATACAAGTATATAATAAGATGGCTTGATTAAATACGTACATATGACGAGTCCCAGTAAGGGCCGTAAACAGAACACAAAATACAAAATCCTAGAGCAAAGCAAAAGAACACAAAACCAATCAATAGCAAGGCTTCGATCAAAATAAATCAGTCGAAATAACTCAAACCGGTGCAAGCAGAACGAACAATTAATTCATTTAAAGATGATTTTTCAGTGAACTCTTGAAGAGACCAATGGTCTGTAGATTTATTAATTTACTCGGTAATTTATTCCATATTGATGGACCTATACATTTAATTGAGAGTTGTTTGATCTTTAAATGTGCGGGATCACTCCGGTATAAGCGGGAATGTCTAGTGTAATGATCATGTATTGAGCTACCCGTATAGAAGAAATTTGCAAAGGATAGGGGCAAGGACCCAGAGTGATAACGGTACATGAATAAACATACTTGGAATTTATTAATGTTATATATAGATAATAGTTTATGTATTTTGAACAAAGGGCCTGTACTGGTATTCCATGCAGTTGGTACAGCAGATAATTCTGACAGCGCGTTTTTGTAGTATAAATGGATGATTCAGGCGTGAAGGATAATTAGATCCCCAAGAGATGTTACAGTATGAAAGGTATGGGAAAATGAGAGTATAGTAGAGGTTAAATAATATCGAATTAGGTAAGCAATGCTTGATCCTAGTTAAGACCCCTAAGTTTTTTGCTAACTTTTTAGAGATTGCTGATATGTGGTCTTTCCGTGTAAGATGTTGATCAACAGTGACACCAAGAAACTTGGAAGAGCAGACCTGTGTACCTGTGTTCTTACAGAAGACGGGTTTTTCATTGTGGAACGGAATAGAATAAAGTTAGTTTTGTCAAGATTAAGTGACAACCTATTAGCCATGATCCAGTCAGCTATTGTCGTTAATTCGTTATTAGCTATATCAAATAATTGGTCTAAGGAGCTATGCGAGAGGAATACGTTAGTGTCGTCTGCAAACAGTATAAATTTAAATCTTTATCATAAGATAAAGATATAAGAAGAAAACGTTGGATGTGAACTAAAAGAAGAATAACGATATGCCTATGGAAGGCTACAATATGAAACTGTATATTTTGTTAGATATCTATTAGCCATCAAATGAAAATATAGTTTTAAGGGATAATGTGCTTATCGCCATTTCGTGTGTTCCAGTCGGTTTACGTTCAATTTCTTTTCAAGTTCTGTTGGACTTATCTCTTATATATTCCATTAGAATTGTTGTATATGGAGTCTGTTCCGTCCCAGACCAATTTTTCTTTATTATCTGCCATTTTTGTCTGAGAAGACTCTTAGTGCATGGATTTTTTGTTGAGAGCAATGAACAAAAGAAAAATCAATAAAAACGAAAAACTGTGATAATAGACATGGTTAGATATACATTTTGTGCGCACATTATATTGTGCGAATGAAGAAAGGAACGCTGAATCTAACGTATTAAGGCATTTATTAAGCGCTTCATTGTATTCCGGCCTAAACTAGCTAAGCTAGCATAGGCTATAGTCATAAGCGTCGGACGTTGAGCAGAGGCATATTAGGCTATAGTAGGCCTATACTATAGCCTATTAGCTACTGTAATCACTGGCATAGACAGACAATGGATTCACGTCGGAGGCGAGACGCGACAAGATGAGCAGGAAGGGGATAAGTATAAGTAAGTAGGCCTAATCCTTTATTGAACCAACTGTTAGCCGCACTTTGGTTTTCTGTACGTGAAAGTTTTATGTGTATAAATCATCCTAATAATATAAGTTTTACGGGCTAGATTATCAGCAGGTGGGATGATTCGGTTATGTGCACGGGGTCGCAAAGTGTGTCCGGTCGCTTTTATGGGAGCTAACAGATCGTGCAGAAAATGAGCTGAGTAAGCGATGACGCTGGCGAACAATCGGGAGTCAATGCCCTGACAGAGCCGCTCAAAGCCTTGCTGGAAGTCAGGAAGGTATCGCGCTCTGACCAGTCTCCTCAGTACAGCCTGGAGTCTTTCGCGTCCTTCCTGACCAACAGATCAGAGAAGAAAAGAGAAAAGAAGGGAGTTGGAAGACCTTACATAAAGAAGATAGACATAAGCACCTTTTATACGTCAGAGGATGAGATCAATATTAGTGTAAACGATTGAAAACAGTGTTGAATAATAAACTTGTCTGTTGTGAGAAGAGAGGCACAAACAGACATAGATAGACAGACACAATGACAGGCAGACTGAACTACACAGAGATTGAAAACAAAAGAGACATAGACGAAGAGAAAGAAAAGTCATAGAAAAATAAAAATCCAAGAGAAAAAGAGGAAAAGGAAAGTGGCGAAGATGAAAGAAAAGAAGAAATAAACAAAGAAAGGAAGAAAGAAATAAAACAAACAAAGGGTGAAAGAAAGAAAGAAAGAAAGAGATACGACAGGCATTGGTGAACAGCCACAGCTGGCTCTCTCTCTCTCTCTCTCTCTCTCTCTCTTTGTGCTGTCTCTCCGTCACTGTCTCTATCTCTCTGTCTATATCTCTGTCTCTCTATCTCCATCTCTATCTCTGTCTCTCTGTCTCTATCTCTGTCTCACTGTCTCTGTTTCTGTATCTATCTCACGTGTCTCGATCTCTGTCTCTCTGTCTCCATCTCTGCCTCTGTCTGTCTGTCTGTCTGTCTCTCTCTCTGCCTCTCTGCCTCTCTCTCTATCCATCTTCATCCATTATACTGCAGACGAGTGACGAACTTTTTGGCATTGGAGAAACCTCGAAAAGGTTGAGAGCCGCTTAAGTAAATCAACAAATATCATCAACCGCTCGAGGGAAATACGTTGATGCGTCTGATAGACCATCAGAAGACTTTCCTTCTTACATTTAGACGGATTGTATAAGTTCGTTGGGTTCTGTATGCCAGTCACTCCAAGATGTCTATATACACCTCAAGACAGGCGCCACCTTGATCCTATCGCAACAGAATCGACGACTGATGCACACAGGTTGTCGATCTCTTTCCTATAAGTCACAGGCATCTGAGAGTGAAACACAGACCGACAAACAGACAGACAGACAGACACTGTCAGACACACAGACAGACAGACAGATATACAGACATACAAATAGACAGACAGACAGACAGACCGATCGACCGATCGATCGATCGATCGATAGATAGATAGAGAGATAGATAGATAGATAGAGAGATAGATAGATAGATAGATAGATAGATAGAGAGATAGATAGATAGATAGATAGATAGATAGATAGATAGATAGATAGATAGATAGATAGAGAGAGAGAGATAGATAGATAGATAGATAGATAGACAGACAGACAGACAGACAGACAGACAGACAGGTAGATAGATAGATAGATAGATAGATAGATAGATAGATAGATAGATAGATAGATAGATAGATAGATAGATAGATAGATAGATAGATAGATAGATAGATAGATAGATAGATATATAGATAGATAGATAGATAGATAGATAGATAGATAGATAGATAGATAGATAGATAGATAGATAGATAGATAGATAGATAGATAGATAGATAGATAGATAGATAGATAGATAGATAGATAGATAGATAGATGGATGGATGGATGGATATAGATAGATAGATGGATGGATGGATGGATGGATGGATGGATGGATGGATGGATGGATGGATGGATGGATGGATGGATGGATGGATGGATAGATAGATAGATAGATAGATAGATAGATAGATAGATAGATAGATAGATAGATAGACGAGAGATAGATAAATGGACTGACAGAGACGGACAGTCTCGCATGCAGGATGATTGACTCTCCTTGTCTGACTGACAGACAGACAGACATACAGACAGACAGATGGACATACAGACAGACAGACAGACAGGCAGACAGATAAACATGCATACAGAAAGAAAGGCAGCTAAACGGACTGACAGAGAGACTGACAGCCAAGCAGACAGAGAAAGAACGAAAAGTAGCTGCAAACACACATAGCTCTGAAGTCTAAACAAACGTACGTACGTGGGCAAAGATGCAGATCCTGAGACGCGTGTTTTCTTACAGAAAGCGACAGCATAACATGTTGAGAAGCAGAGAGTAGACCTAATCCTAACAGACAGACAAACAGAATGTGAGTTATGTGACACAGACGCACACAACAGAGGCAGACGAGCGTACAGATACACAGTATTCGATTCCCTCGGTTCTAATAGGCTGTCATTACACACAGTCTAAGCTGCAGTAGCTGTAGATCATTTACTTCTATTTCTAGAGTCAGAGTGACACGCGTGTTGGATATCCACCACGCGACCTGCATTCAAATCCCGTGACTGTCCTTCACAGTCGACGTGAATCGATTGTGAAACTGTAGGAGACCCCAGAGAAGCCTTCGTCTTTGACAAAGACCTGCCTCCTACTTAAATACGCAGTCACGCACACTTAACGTCTTGTCAACAGAATCGCCTGCTTCTTTCAAGGCGAAACAGAAATTACACGGGTCATTAAATTAGCCAACGATAATTAGCCGAAGGAAGAAAAAAGAATAATTGTTCCCCAACGAATACAACACACACACACACACACACACACACACACACACACACACACACACACACACACACACACACACACACACACACACACACACACACACACACACACACACACACACACACACACACACACACACACACACACACACACACACACACACACACACACACACACACACACACACACACACACACACACACACACACACACACACACACACACACACACACACACACACACACGCACGCACGCACACACACACCTACACACACACACACACCTACACACACACCTACACACACACACACACACACACACACACACACACACACACACATATATATGCATGTATGTATACGTGAGTATGACTGATGGCATATAGTCATGTTACTCATGTATATGCCACTGTATAGTATTTCTACACGATGACACTCAACTGTAACGTATACGCCAAGTTGTAGGCCTATATGTTTGAGTTTTCAAGTCCGAGATGTTGCTTAGTGAGTCATCTTTCTTTCCTTTACCTGAGACTTAACTACACTCACTGAAGTCTTCGTCACCGTCAGTAGTGCTTGATAACAGGTGGTCATAGGCCCTATGTGTGATGGGACTATGGTTCATCTGGGTCTGCCATTTGTACCACAGTAACCTCTTTACTTCACACTATAGACTTGTATCCTTGTCGAGTTTTTGGGGTCCATAACGAAGATGGGTGAAAAATGAATGACTGAATAATTCATGGATATCTGTATGTGTGTATGTATATAGGCCAATTGGGGTTTCTCGTGCACAATTGCATGGAAAATATTTTTGCCAAATTTTAAGTTTTATGCTCCAAATTGTTCTGGGCACACAACAATACCAGTAATTTTAACACAATTAGAATTTATTTAGAGGTCTCTCGAGATTACCCAATTCCAATTTCAGGAAATCTTGTCAATTCAGCGCAAAGTTTGTACACTTTTGGGAAAAAAAGTTAATTAGTAAGACATGTTCAGACATATTCAGTAGTGCTGTAATGCTAAAAAAAGTTATAAATTTCAAATGTGTAAGTTGTGTCATACATACATACAAGATGATCAGACTGACAAGAAATAACAGCTCTTCTGTGAAAAGGCGCTATAGTAATTGTCCACATGCATACATACATAGATACATAGATACATGCATGCATACATACATAAAAGATTAGATTCACGCGTTGTCTCTACTTTCTTTTGAGTTGCTGAAGCACCGATGCCAATCAGCTGATTCGAACGAGAGATAATTTTTGAAGTTACAGCAGCCTTGAGAAAACTTAGTGACAGAACCAGAACTGGAGGAAAAACTGACAAATGTGCTGAAAGACACGAACAATGTTCCATTAATGTAGTTAAGACCATAGGCGCCGACTCTTTGGGAGCCTTGGGTGCGAATGCACCCAGAGAAAAAGTTCATTGCATTCAGAAGAATTCGGACCTTAAATTCAAAGTTTTTTACACCTAACTTAGGGCCTACCTAAGTATGCTCACAACTTCAGAAGTACAACTACAACACAAATACCCAACATTGCTTGATCTCACAGTCACAGCCCATACATAAACATATAAATTATTCATTTATTTATTATTTAAAATGATAAATGAATAATAACCCTGGAACGTCTGGACGTAACCGATTTCCAATACTTTTTATAACCTCGTAACCCTTGACATGAAAACCAATTTTCTTTCTCCGAAAATCCGCTAAAACTCACCTACCTAAGAGGAGGGGAAAGGAGAAAGGGAGGCGGGGGAGGAGAAAGAGGTAGGGAAGGAAGGGAGGACCCATGCACCCACAGACAAAAGCAACAGTCGGCGCCTACGGTTAAGACAGCCACCGCAGCCAGGCAGACGGTCAAACACAAGGCAGCCAAACAGATAGTGACGCACCTTCTTATTCTGCCAATGACGTATATCTTCGAACTGCACAACGGCGCAAATTCAACTGAAGCCGTAGTGTCATCTAAGACACCCGCCCGACTTGACCGCCTTTGGACATTCACCACGATTTTGGCATCTCTTGTGCACAAAATAAGATGCTAAGCATCTGCCATACGGTCCAGCAACCCTCTTTATCGGCTGCTTCAATATGTCAAAGTAAGACTGCTGACCAAATCAGAGTTTCAAAATCGGCCTCTGATCCAGACCAGCTTGCAGCCGATGCAGCTCTTGAACTGTTGATATCTTGGCTGCGTGAATAACTTGTAATAAGTTAGTGTTTCGAAGTTACTATTCATCGCCTAAAACAGGTAGAATTCAACATATTATCAGTTAGTCACTTCTATAGCACCTGTTTATAGTGCACCAAAATCAAACCGTAATTAGGTCAATACCCAGAAGATCAGTTTAAATTGTGACGTGCTGATAGAGATATTGCTGAAGGGAAACATAATTAGCCCATGGTGGAACAAGCATTCATCTGGCGTCAGGTGTCAGACAGAATCTGTTGTGGATGGCTTGTCGACATCGCGCATCTGAGATGCCTTTGGTGCACGCCTTTGAAAATAATCTGCCCAGGACCATCATTCACACCCGAGATAATCATTTTTAAGAGAGTCCGTGAAAATTAGTCCTCGATGAACCACTGTAAGCCCAAGGAAAGTCAGGCGCCTTTAATGAATGTGATTGGTAGTCCAGCTGCGGGCGGGTCCCATGGTAAATCGCTGCCATCTTAATTACCTCTGCAGGGCTGAATATCATGAATGCTCTCTGTCATGCAATCTACGTAGTTTGATTAAACACAAAGTATGTAATCCATAAGTCCGGTGCATGGCGAAGGATATATGGATATTCGATGCTGATAGAGATATTGCCGAAGGGCAAACATAATTAGCTGTAATCAGGGTCCGATTTGTCAAAAAAGAAGCAAAGGTCAGAAATCTATATAAATAATAAAATTTACTAAGCCGCAATTAATTTTGTTAGGCCTCTGTTTGCGATTTTGCCTCGCGTCGCAATCGACTCGCAGTGGATACAATTTATCGGAGTATGTAAAATCAGTGGTCTGATTTTTTACACACAGATAGCCTATAACAACCATAATAACTAATACTTACAAGTTACGTTATTTTTGTTATTTTTAAAATGAAGTTAATGAAGTTTAAAAATTAAAAATTAAGAGGAGTTTTTCAGTCGCAGTTTAAACTGAAGTATTAATAGGAACAACACAAATTGTAAACTTAAGTGTCAGATGTGTTAAAATTGCACTGAAAGATGAAATACAAGCACACAACCATAGCTAACAAATCAATGCACCAAGTACTGTCACTGGAATTACTAGCAAACTCAATGAACCAGGTCATCAAGTATGAAAAAAGCTGTGCATTTTTCTTTGATTCGTGCACAATAGTCGCCTTAATAGTCGGATTATCTAAGGCACCATGACGCCCAGACTTCAGCCAGGGAGTAACGTATTTCCTGGCATTCCAATGTGTTAGCGCTGGCCCGTTAATGCTGATCATCAGCAGGTTGCTGATGGGGCCAACAGTCAGGGTACCGACTGGATAATAAAGGTTACAAGGCAGTATTGCTTGCGATTGGTCATAATGGAGTCGTTTGGTGTAGGCAGAGGCGCGTTTACACGTAGGCGCACTAGGCGCGCGCCTAGGGCCCCCAAATTTCGGAGGTTCCCCAAACGAATGAAAATATTTTTTCAGTTACAAAAAAATAACATTTTTAAATTTTGAATTATTTTAAATATAACCTATTTTCTATTTTATACAGTTTAACATTCCCATAAAAGTATATAGCTCTATATTACTGTAATTTATAATTGTTTTCTTCATTTCAGCTAATACAAATTCAGAAGGGCCCCTGAAATGTTTGCACATAGGGCCCCGTAAAATGTTTGCGCCTAGGGCCCCGTTTTCTGTAAACGCGCCTCTGGGTGTAGGACTGTGGATAATGACTTTGAGGGGTCAAGTCAGAAGCAGGAGGGTAAAAAAGTTGGGGTCCAACCCCCGATCCCAAATCGGACACTGACTGTAATTCAGCTCGTCAAATGGATAGAACAAAGGGGGTTAAACAGATTTTTTTGTTTGTACTTACATTCAGTTATTGTTCTCATCCAAAATTATCACGGGCCAAAGGAATCTTGTCAATCCAAAAGTATACGAATATGATTACGGATTGAGGGCGATGAAATGTTATTCTTGGTACATCAGTTAAGAGGTGTACCGACGCTGGTTCTCTGTTCACAGCGTCTGCTTCCAAAAGAGAAAGAACAGCTTGCTGGCCAGTGTTTAATCTAGTTCCCCTCTTATGAGGGGGGAAACAAGGTTTGTCGGGGGGGGGGGTGGGGGGGGACCAACATGGGCGACCTTTTATGCGAAATTTCATCCGTCAATTTAATCTGTGTTGGAACGTCGAAACATTTTTTGAATTTCATCGTTAATTTTTTTTAGTAATTCTTCCCACTTTCGTGACTTTTTCGGAAACTTAAAACTTTGACGACCTTTTTTTTTAGGAATTCATCCCTTATTCTGTTATTTTATTCTTATATTACTCGTTTACTCGTCTCTGGGGAGCGCAACATGTATCCTGGGGGATTTCCCCCCGCCGAAAGAGGTTTCTACATTCAGATATTGCTGGCCTCTGGGGAAACCTAAATCTTATGGCTAATAGGTTGTCACTTAATCTTGGCAAAACTAACTTTATTCTATTCCGTTCCACAATGAAAAACCCGTCTTCTGTAAGAAGTTTAAGAACATTGTATATTAATGGTATGCCCATCACACAGGTACACAGGTTTGCTCTTCCAAGTTTCTTGGTGTCACTGTTGATCAACATCTTACATGGAAAGACCACATATCAGCAATCTCTAAAAAGTTAGCAAAAAACTTAGGGGTCTTAACTAGGATCAAGCATTGCTTACCTAATTCGATATTATTTAACCTCTACTATACTCCCCATACCTTTCATACTGTAACATCTCTTGGGGATCTAATTATCCTTCACGCCTGAATCATCCATTTATACTAAAAAAAACGCGCTGTCAGAATTATCTGCTGTACCAACTGGAATACCAGTACAGGCCCTTTGTTCAAAATACATAAACTATTATCTATATATAACATTAATAAATTCCAAGTATGTTTATTCATGTACCGTTATCACTCTGGGTCCTTGCCCCTATCCTTTGCAAATTTCTTCTATACGGGTAGCTCAATACATGATCATTACACTAGACATTCCCGCTTATACCGGAGTGATCCCGCACATTTAAAGATCAAACAACTCTCAATTAAATGTATAGGTCCATCAATATGGAATAAATTACCGAGTAAATTAATAAATCTACAGACCATTGGTCTCTTCAAGAGTTCACTGAAAAATCATCTTTTAATGAATTAATTGTTCGTTCTGCTTGCACCGGTTTGAGTTATTTCGACTGATTTATTTTGATCGAAGCCTTGCTATTGATTGGTTTTGTGTTCTTTTGCTTTGCTTTAGGATTTTGTATTTTGTGTTCTGTTTACGGCCCTTACTGGGACTCGTCATATGTACGTATTTAATCAAGCCATCTTATTATATACGTGTATAAGGGTTCTACAGGGTTTAGCGGGACAATGTCCCTTTCTGAGTACCCATTCTGAGGGTTTAACAACAGTGTATATGTCTCTTGTTACTATTGTTACGTGACTGTTGTTTGGATTCCTCAAAATAAAAATGGTTTTGATTTGATTGATTGATTGATTGATTGATCGATCGATCGATCGATTGATTGATTGATTGATTGATTGATTGATTGATTGATTGATTGATATGATTATCTCGTGCATTATGGTTGGCTAGGCGTCTGTAACTTGACCATCCACAATTCCACACACATTGCATCTAACTGTTACTTTTGTCGCTATAAAAATACCACGAGGCATACATATATACCCCGTATACATTTCCAGATCTTTATGGGAAGCGCTCGGTCGTGTCTGATGCGATGGCAGACAGACAGACAGACAGACAGACAGACTCCTTTTCCCGCTGTTTTTCCTCCTCCAACAAAGACTGCTTCTTTCCGTATATCTTCTCCTGTTCTTCATTTTGGTTAGGTCGAGCCACAGACCGGACAATTAATGCAGTTTTGTCATGACTAAGTCATGATTCTTTCTTCATTTTTAGTCGGAGTATTGCCACACAAAGTCCTAACAACGTTGGAAGGATCTGTTCTTGCTGTACTATATACGCGCTAGAGAAAAATCTCCGGGATGCGATATGGGTTGGACGTCGCAACAAGTTTCTGGTTAAATACTGCGTCAGGGAGGGAGGTAGGGAGGGAAGGAGGGAGGGAGGGAGGGAGGAAAGGGTGGAGAGATAGGGATGGATGGAGGGATGTAGGGATAGATGGGTGGAGAGAGGAAGGGATGGAAGGAGGAAGGTAGGGATAAATGGAGGGGGAAAGGGTCTGGTTCAGATCGCTTCCTAGTATTTTGTCCGCGTGGACTGAATTCCTTCTGTTTCCCACGGGAGATCGATTGACGGTCTTGTTTATTGATGCGGTTTATACCTTATTATTCTTCATCAATCAGTGCACACCTTGTTCCCTTCCTCTGTGTTTGTGTGTCTCTTTCTCTCTGTCTGTCTCTGTCCTTCTCTTTCTGATATCCATCGCTCTCTTTTCTCTCTTTTCTATCTCTCTTTTCAATCTCTCTTTTGTGTCTCGCTGACACTTTCCCTGTCTCGCGATCTGTTTCTGTTCTCCTGTCTGTGTCTGTGTCTGTCTTTAAGCCTGTCTACATTTGTCTCTGTCTCTCTCCGTCTTTCTTTGTATCTCTATCTGTCTCTTTGTCTCAATCTACATCTCTCTCTGTATCTCTCTGTCTGTCTGTCTGTCTGTCTGTCTGTCTATCTGTCTCTGTCTCTGTCTCTGTCTCTGTCTTGCTCTCTCTCTCTCGCTCGCTCTCTCTGTCTCTCTCTGTCTCTGTCTGTCTCTGTCTGTCTCTGTCTCTGTCTCTGTCTCTCTCTGTCTCTCTGTCTCTGTCTCTGTCTCTTTCTCTGTCTCTGTCTCTGTCTCTGTCTCTGTCTCTGTCTCTGTCTCTGTCTCTTCTTCTCTCTCTCTCTCTCTCTCTCTCTCTCTCTCCTCTCTCTCTCTCTCTCTCTCTCTCTCTCTCTCTCTCTCTCTCTCTCTCTCTCCTCTCTCTCTCTCTCTCCTCTCTCTCTCTCTCTCTCTCTCCTCTCTCTCTCTCTCTCTCTCTCTCTCTCTCTCTCTCCTCTCTCTCTCTCTCTCTCTCTCTCTCTCTCTTCTCTCCTCTCTCTCTGTATCATTGTCGTTAACTGTTGGTCTGTTGGACAGAGAACACGTGCACACGTACAGTCTGTTTATCTGTCTGTCTGTCTGTCTTTCTGTTTATCTGTCTTTCTGTCTGTCTGTCTGTCTGTCTGTCTGTCTGTCTGTCTGTCTGTCTGTCTGTCTGTCTGTCTGTCTGTCTGTCCGTCCTTTCACTCTTTTGATTAGCACAATCGAGTAACCAAAAGCC
>OY744616.1:35145465-35150465 GCA_963556255.1 Allolobophora icterica
GTTTCGCTTTCTAAATGCTTCCGTCTCTACTTCTGTGAATGACCCAAGGGTAACACTGGGTCGGGAATTGGCCTTCTGACTCAGAAGTTCTGAGGCCCTTCTCTGAGCGTAAGTGGAACAATGCATTATCTGTAAAGAAATTTCGCACACTCTTGTATTGACTAATAATAAATAATTTATATGGTACCATCTCTGTCTGTACAGTATACCAATTAATTATCATTTATATGTTGAAATATCTGAGGTTTTCAAGGCTTATGTTATATATGCGACTGAGCTGGTTCCAAGAAATTAGATTACCCTCGGGCGCTGTAGAAATCTCGAGATTACGATTACGATTACGATTACGATTACTGTGATGGTGACATTTGTACTGGAGATGCAATCGTCTGCAGCTGCAACCGCGGCATAGAGACACCTGTTCTTCCTTCCTCTTTGCTGTCTTTCTTCGACTGACACGGTCGTTATCAGTCGAGATGTCGTGATTGCCATGTCAAAAGTCTTTCAATTTCAGATCCTAGTATCTATAGGTCGTTCTTTCTTTGTCTCTGTTGCTCTGTCTGTATCTCTCTGTCTGTTTGTCCATTGATACCACCCCCACCACCACCACCACCACCACCACCACCACCACCACCACCACCACAACCACCACAACCACCACCACCACCACCACCACCACCACCACCACCACCACCACCACAACCACAACCACCACCACCACCACCACCACAACCGCCATCACCACCACTGCCACTGCTACTACTACTACTACTGGTACTGCTACTATTGATACTACTACTACTATATACTATAAGGAACAGAAAGTAATTAATAGCATTTTGTAATTATCTAGCGCAAATTCCCCGAAGACAGCGAATTGCTGAAAGAAAGACGCGCATTCAACTGTTTGTCACGTCTCTACGCCGGCAGCGAATTCTAATTAAGCGACAACTTAATTAGTGCTTATCTATAATTAGTTAGTCGAGTCCAGGGGCGTAACTTTGGTCTAAAAAGTGGGGTACCAATTTCGTACACAAATAAAGCAAGACGGAGACTGCGATCTCTGGGAAGGCTCAATAATAAAAATGTTATTGGCATTGTTGAAAAAGTGAGGGATACGGTACCTCCAGTCAAAAAGTGGGGTACGGGTACCCCTCGTACCCCCCACAAATTACGCCTATTGTCGAGTCAATTATAGTGGAGCGGAGTAGTTCTTCCGCCAGGTCAAAGAAGACGAGACCGAAATTTTGGCAGCATGTACAATAGCAGTGACTTCATAATGAAACTGAGTTGTCATATTATGTAACTGGGTGTGTTCTATTTCGAATTCAATGATTTTTATAGCGCTTATTATGTAACTGGGTCTGTTCTATTTTTAATTCAATTACTTCTATAGCGCTTATTATGTAACTGGGTCTGTTCTATTTTTAATTCAATTACTTCTATAGCGCTTATTATGTAACTGGGTCTGTTCTATTTTTAATTCAATTACTTCTATAGCGCTTATTATGTAACTGGGTCTGTTCTATTTTTAATTCAATGATTTCTATAGCGCTTATTATGTAACTGGGTCTGTTCTATTTTTAATTCAATTACTTCTATAGCGCCGTTATAATAATGCGTAAGACACCAGTTGATGGTTGCTTCAAGTAAATTACACATAGTACGTAATGCAAAATATGTACTAAATATATTAATTATATTAAAATGTATTAATTATAATTGTAGTCTAAACTATAATTAATGTGGGCGCTCGATGGTGTAGGGGTTAGCGCGCTGGACTGTCAATCGAGAGGTCGGGGTTCAAATCCCCGCCTGGGCAGATATTTGGTTCGAGATTTCTCCTCCAGCTGCACCCCCTAGCCAACTCAGCTATAATGAGTACACTGACCGTACACTGTCGGTGGGAAGAATGAAACGACGAGGGAGAGGATTGGCCACCCGCCCTCATATGCTGAGACTATGAGGTCGCTAACACTTCATGCCCATGGCTGCCAAGGACAAAATTAAGGGACTCCTCTTTTCTTCTTCTTCTTCTTCTTCTTCTTCTTCTTCTTCTTCTTCTTCTTCTTCTTCTTCTTCTTCTTCTTCTTCTTCTTCTTCTTCTTCTTCTTCTTCATCATCATCATCATCATCATCATCATCATCATCATCATCATCATCATCATCATCATCATCACCACCACCACCACCACCACCATCATCATCATCATCATCATCATCATCATCATCATCATCATCATCATCATCATCATCATCCACATCATCATCATCAACATCATCATCATCTTCTTCTTCTTCTTCTTCTTCTTCTTCTTCTTCATCATCATCATCATCATCATCATCATCATCATCATCATCATCTTGTATATATGTGGAGTATCTTGAAGAAGCGCTATGCAGGGGCGTTACTTTGGTCTGCACGAAGCGAGGCTGAGACTGCGATATCTGGGAAGGCTCAATGATAAAATATTAATTGGCATTGTTTAAAAAGTGGGTGGTACGGTACCCCAGTCAAAAAAGTTGGGGGTATGGGTATCCATCGTCCCCCACAAATTACGCCTATGGCGCTATGCACGTTTATCGTTAGGCCTTTCGATTACAATTTTCAGTAGTCAATAAAAAAAGTCTACCTGATCTGCCGTCTGCAGGCCCTTGACCTGGCTGTGAAACAGACTCAGACGGGGACACAGTCTAACATGAGCTATGTACAGATTGCTATAACATGCCAGTGTTTTATTTGTCGGGGAGTTGGGATTAAACCCCCCAGTTCTTTTTCTGACCCCCTCAGCTAAGTAACTGAAAAGATGTTGTGGGGTCAGGAAACTAAAATATCTGACGAGTCATCAGTTGTTTTTTGTGAAACATATTAACATTTTGACCTGCTCCTCTCGTGTTCCTTGGTAAGTTGTAAAATGTTCGACCCCCGCTCTTTGTGACGACTGAAACACTATGAGAGGCCATAGACACCTATGAGAGTCGGCTTCCCCTTATTTCCAGGATCCTCCAAACGCTCTTCTCCGCTCCTTTCCTCTTTGGTGCGTACCTCTCGACCCCTGCCTTCTCGGTATACCGTCGCTTTCCGTCTAGGTCTCCGATGATGTGCCAACCTATCCGACGAAATGATCGCAGTTTATGGTCGCGCTGTTGACGACCCTTCGACCAGCTTTGTTTATTCAAACGAATAAAATGCGAGGAGTAAATCCCACTGTGGACCTCTTCATATGAACGAAAGACATTAACAATGCATTAACCGGATGAGGAAATAATTTCCCGTCAGATAAAAATGGCAGCGTGCGATCATAAATTGAAATATTTGGCGTTTCGTGGAGTTTCCAGTGGCAGCCTGGCGTCCACTACCATCCGTAATTCGACTATGTTTTGATTACAGTAATCGGTTCAACAATGCACAAACCGATTCTTCTCTGACAGCCACGATTCTTTGTGTTCATGTCTGAATGCAAACGCCTTTTGATATTTGGATGGGTTCGGAATCGTAAACTCAAAATCTCCAAAGCGCCATTCGAAAGTTAAGCGCAGGGCACCAGCTTATTCACGAGCGCTGATCTATGCTGAACGGGTTCAGATCCGTTAATAGGGAACTGTGAACGCCTCAGAAACTTTCCATTACTTAACATGACGTATACACAAAAATGTGTAAACTTCTGAGTCCTGAACAAAGACGACATTCAGACTCGATCGAGTTTAGGCAATTCATTAAATCAGTGTGGGAAATTGGAACTTGTAAAAAAAAGTGTGGGGGTTGAACGTTTATCCCCATTTTGCAAACTGATGTCAACGAAGTTTTAAAGCAGCTGATTTCAACGCTAGCAGTTTTGCAAGTAAGACTCGAATCAGAATCAATTCCTTTGTTGAGAAAATTCAAAAATGCATACATGATACACCATGGAAATTTCTTCTCTTTGTCAGAGACTCAGAGAAAAGTAATGATAAATGAGACACGGACAACTGAGGTGGTCGGAAACGACCCCACTGGGGTGTGCAATGAAGACTTAACTGGGGGTCCTAAGAAAGATTAGAAGGGTTGAACCCAAACCCCGACCATTCCGACCCTGCGCTAATCTTTGTCCGGTAACATAGTAGACCTACAATTATTAGAATATGTATATGCCAATATATTAAACGCAGTTCATGTAATAGGTGGAGCCAAGTAGGCCTACCAATAATACCTAGGGCTGGAAACTCATTATTTAACGTCACGTGACTTGTATTTAAACGATAATCGGGCAGTCGGGAGGGAAAATCGATGAGTAGCTTTGTTTGCGAAGTAAAAATTACCTGTGCACTTTTAAAATATCCAATTTAATGTGAGGCATAAAAACCGAAGCGGGGCGACATCTGTTGGTAAGAAGGCAACCGGATATACAATTATTCAAACGAGTTACCAATGACCATGCCTCTATTATATATATATATATATATATAGAATATATATATATATAGAATATAGAATATATATATATATATATTTTCTGAGGTTGCGCTAAAGACGACCAGAACTCTCGTTATATTACTTCCGCCATCTTGCCCATAATGATGCGTTCAATTGACCGAGTTCAGTAAACCGAGTTGCTTTCAGTGAACCGATTCTAATGCTCTATTATCCCGGATTGAATAGGTAGATTCTAACAGCAGTCACTGAAAAACACATTTGTGGCTCTTGAAGTGGTTGGACAAATCTTTCTGGCTCTACTGATATGAGTGTCGTTTACATCAGTTTATTCTGTCTAAGAGTGTCCTATAGCTACAATAGTATAGCCTATCTCTTCCCAAAGACATTTCGTAATTAAAGGATAGCATATATTGTAATGTAACACTAACACAGGATTTTTGTAGCGCTTGTTCAAACATATTTCAAACAGTAATAATTTAACATATTAGGACTAAAAGAGTAACTATCATTGTAGCCTAGAAATTATTTGTTTACAGTGCTATAATTAAGTTACCGGCAATAGTGATTAGTGATGTCTTTCACATAG